>WNGS01039008.1:0-21585 GCA_020271785.1 Procambarus virginalis
GCACATCCTGTCATACCTTCTGGTTTCATGTCGATGTATTTACGTGTGTAGGTTATTTCTGTGTGATGGTTGTAATTTCTGATTTTTGTTGATTAATTTGGAGTAGGGACACATTTTCGTGGTGCTACATAGCCTTCCCGGTTTGGTGCCTTTTTTATAATTACTTACGTTACTTGGAGTAGGGGTAATTAAGGGTGGTGGGTCCAGCCAGTTATATTGTTGTCTTTCTTTCTACTATGTATATTTACTATATATATATATATATATATATATATATATATATATATATATATATATCTATATATATATATATATATATATATATATATATATAATATATATATATATATATATATATATATATATATATATTTGAGATATATATACAAGAGTTGTTACATTCTTGTACAGCCACTAGTACGCGTAGCGTTTCGGGCAGGTCCCTGGAATACATCCCCGCCGCGAAGAATCGTTTTTCATCCAAGTACACATTTTACTGTTGCGTTAAAAGAGGCTACAGTTAAGGAATTGCGCCCAGTAAATCCTCCCCGGCCAGGATACGAACCCATGACTAGCCGCTCGCGAACGCCAGGCGAGTTTCTTACCACTACACCACGGGACTGATTTCGTTTAATTATGTTTTGTCTAATTTAAAGTTTGTACTAGTTAAGGTTTAGTTAAATTTATTTAGTTTCCCAAGTTTATTTCTTTATTTTGTCACATTATGTTTATTTACTTATTCCGGTTCTGTGTTAATGCTCATTTCGGTTTCCCCGCTATTCAGTAATTTTGTTAGTTTACTTATGTCCTTATTCCGTTTTTGCTGTCACCCGCTACTTATTACTTTATTTTTTTTTTTGCCTTTCTTTCGGCTCGTCCGCTCCCCACTTATGCGTTTATTTATTTTCATCCGTTTTACATTCTTATTCTCTTACTTCTTATGCCCTTATCCTTTTTATTATTAGTTTCCTTTGTCCTGGCTTTAATTTAGTTAGTTACTATATTTATTTTAGTTCTTTATTACTTTTGTCTAATTTTATGTTTATTTTGAAGTTTTAACTAATTAAGGTTTATTTATAAGTTTATATTAGTTTCCCGAGTTTATTTACTGTATTTATTTACACATATTTTATTTTATTTCTTTTTCTGGTTCCGTGTTTGCCTACAATTTTCGTTTTCCCCGTCTATTCTTACTTTCGTTAAGTTTACTTTGTCCTTATTCCATTTTACTGTTACACTTCGTTATTCATTTCCTTTATTTAATTTACTTTTGCCTTTATTTCTGCTCGTCCGCTACCCTCTTCTTTTTTATTTATTTATCATTCCGTCTTATACATTTTTTCTATTTACTTCTTATGCCCTTATCCTTATTTATTATTAGTTTTCTTTGTCCGGGCTTTTAACTTTAGTTTATTTACTACATTTATTTTAGTTCTTTACTTAATTAATGTCTAATTTTTTTTTTTTTGAAGTTTTAACTAATTAAGGTTTATTTATAATTTTATTTTAATTTCCCGAGTTTATTTACTTTATTTTATTTACACTTTATTTTACTTATTTCTGGTTCTGTGCTACTGCCTACTTTTTTCGCTTTTCCCGTCTACTCTTAATTTGGTTAAGTTTCTATGTCCTTACCCCGTTTTACTGTTACACTTCGTTACTTATTTACTTTATTTAATTTCCTTTTGCCTATACTTCTGCTCGCTACACACTTATGCGTTTATTTATCATTCCGTTCATACGTTTTAATCTACTTACTTCTTATGCCCTCGTCCATTTTAATTTTAGTTTGTCCTGGCTTTTAATTTTAGTTTACTTTCTTATCTTTAGTTCTTTATTAATTATTGTCTGATTATGTTTGTTTATTTTAAAAGTTCATTAACTAATTAAGGTTTATTTATAAATTTATTTTAATTTCCCGAGTTTATTTACTTTATTTTATTTACACTTTATTTTATTTTACTTATTTCTGGTTCTGTGCTATTGCCTACTTTTTTCGCTTTTCCCGTCTACTCTTAATTTGGTTAAGTTTCTATGTCCTTACCCCGTTTTACTGTTACACTTCGTTACTTACTTACTTTATTTAATTTCCTTTTGCCTATACTTCTGCTTGCTACACACTTATGCGTTTATTTATCATTCCGTTCATACGTTTTAATCTACTTACTTGTTATGCACTCGTCCTTTTTAATTTAGTTTATGTCCTGGCTTTTAATTTTAGTTTACTTTCTTATCTTTTAGTTCTTTATTAATTATTGTCTGATTATGTTTGTTTATTTTAAAAGTTAATTAACTAATTAAGGTTTATTTATAAATTTATTTTAGTTTCCCGAGTTTACTTACTTTATTTATTTACATTTATTTATTTACTTATCTCTGGTTCTGGGTTATTGCCTACTTTTCGCTCTGTCTATTCAATAATCTTGTTAAGTTTACTTATGTCCTTATTTCGTTTTACTGTTACACTTCGTTTTTTTTTTTTTTTTTTTTTTTTTTTCCTGCCATGCTTGCTTACACGGCTATATTATTACCTTGTTTGCATGCCTAGCCTTGTTTCCTTTCCTGTCCTGCTCTGGCTGCCCACTTAATTTTCCCCTATCCGCAGTACGGAGATGCCGGCCCACCCACCCCACGGCGAAGAAGAGGACAAGGGCAGCGACAGCGACGAAGGGGTGCTAGGACGCAACCGCCTAGGGCAAGGGTGAAACCCGCCCGCATCGCCTCCTCCACGGACGCCTCTTCGGGAGGCTCTGACTCGGACGCCGACCACATCCACGATGCACGCCCAAACGGAATGGCCACGGGGGACGCGGCCGACCACCCCACACATCTTTCGGCCGCCGACTGGGCAACGCTGCGGACGCTCATTGCTCAGGCTCGGAGGCCCCCCCCCCTCCGAATCGAGATGACAGAAGATTTCGAACCCTGGCGGAGCGGACAACACGGACGCCCTCACGAACCGGCCTACTCGCACAGCCTCCCCCCCCCCTGCGCGCCGCCCACGGTCAAGGGCGAGGAGCCACACGACAGGGCGGCGACACAGCTCTTCCGGCACGTCCCCCAACGGCGAGTACCACCGAGAGAGCTCGTTCCTTACTACCCCTAGTCCTTGGGTAGGGCAGCTCTGGGGGACGCGTGGCAACACCGTCACCATGCTAGGTGAGCACGTCCCACTGGCCCTAAGAGAGAAAGTCTGGGCAAACAAGTACATCGACTGGCGCGGCCTGCTGGCTTACGAATGCGATGCCAGGCCCTCGGAGTCACGACATGCCACTCCCTCTGTGGCCCAGTTATCCACTAAGAACTTGCCGCCTCTGACGCTGGAGCAGTGGGGGCACGGCTTCGACATCTTAGCTTCAATCTACCTCGATCGACTTCCCGCCGAGGGTCGGGCGCTTTTCACACACGTCCGCTACGTGAAGTCCATGAAGCGCAACCTCCGCGGCGACTGGATGTGGTACGACGAGGCATTCAGGTGGGACAAGGAGAGGTCGGGCTGCCCATGGACCGCTCTAAGACTCGACCTGGAGATTCGGTCCGTACAACGTGCAGCGCAGGAGCAGTTTCAGGTGGGGCCTCGCGCCGCCGCCTCCCCAGCCGAACGTTCACTCTACTGCAAGGGCCTACGGGCTACCACCGGGATACTGCTACGCTTTCCACGCAACCGGGACAGGCTGCTCCGTCCCCTCCTGCACCTTCAAGCACTCTGCCGCGCTGCCACAAGTGACATCCTGCCTACTGCCCGTGCCCCCAGGCCAAGCCTCGAGTCGCCGCCGCCAAGGAGAATCGTTCCTGTCGCCCCACTCAGGACAAGAGCAGGAAGAAAGACACGTCACAACGCCAGTGGACGCAGACGCGCTTGATGCTGTTCCTAGTACCTATGCTAGACAGGGAACTGAGCCTGGGGCGCATAGCGGGCCCCTTCGAGGTCCCCCCCATTTGAGAACTTCAAGTGTTCTCCTATAGCCCTGAGAGAAAAGTCTACGCCGGGAAAATACAGGCTACTCCACATCCTCGGCTACCCCTATACCGCCGAGAGCGTCAACGCCAACATCCCGCGGGAGACGACAACTGAGACCTTAGTGGTCAGACGCTCGCCGGGGGCGCACTTGGCAAAAATGTGATTTAGCAGAGGCTTTACGGATCATCCCGGTCAACCCCAGCGACTACCACCTACTCGGCTTCGCCCACGGAGGGCGGTACTACTATGGAAAAATGCTCAGCATGGGGGCGGCACATTCCTGCAGGATCTTCGAGACGTTCTCCGACGCCCTGCAATGGATCCTCGTGGAGAAGTTCGGCGTGCGGGATGCCGTGAAGGTGCTGGACGATTTCATCCGCGTGAGTTCTACCTACGAGTGCTTGCGGAGCTTGCGGGTGTTCATTGCCCTCGGTGAGCGCCTAGGCGTTGCCCTGGCCCCCCACAAGACTGCGGGCCCCCGCTCCTGCCTCACCTTCCTTGGACTTGAAATCGACGCCCGACGTATGGAGACAAGGCTGCCGGACGACAAGAGGACGAAGTACATGACTGCAGTGGAAGATGCTCTGCGGGCCGAGAGCCTTCCCCTGCGGGACCTGCAGGGGATTATCGGCAAACTGCAATTCGCCACGACAGTCATACCGGGGGACCTGCTACAGAGCGCTCTTCTCCCTCGCCTTCTAAGCCTGCCTCCGGCTAGGGGAGGTGACCTATACGGGGAAGGGGCAACACACACTACGCTTGGACCAGTTAACGTTATTGCGGACGGGGATCGACATCGCGTTTGCCTCCTACAAGCACAGTGCAGGGCGTAACCCCACTTTAACCCTGAGTGCAGACCCCTACTGCAAGTACCGCCCGGTACGTGCCATGGCGAACCTTAAGACGACGGGGCTTGGGACCAGGACCTATCTTCCTGGGCGAATCGGGCTTCCCGGTCACCAGACAAGATTTCACATGGGTGCTCTGTGCCGCCGTTCGAGCTCTAGGCCTGCCTCCAAACGATTACGCTCCGCACTCCTCCAGAATCGGCAGGGCCACTCGGATGTCCAAGGATGGCCTGGCGCCGGCAGCAATCAGAGCAGCCGGCAGGTGGAAAAGTGATGCGTTCCACACCTACGTCAGGCAAGACTTCATTCCATTACCTCGATAAGTTTCTTCTGCGGCCAGCGGGCACCTCGCCCTTCGGGGGGTGGGGGACCGGCTTCGCTGGCCTGCGGAGTGGGGGTGCTGCGCCGGATCCCCAAGTCTAGGGCTGCCCGCAGCTACTTACCATATGTCAAGTGCTCACTTGTAGTGCAAGTTTGGGGTTGCAGACTTTACATGTACTGGGCACTAGCATATCATTACCCCTGGAAATTATAACTATTCTATGCCCTCTGTGTATACAGAATATATTTCTACATACTGTACTGGCTGTGCCACTCAATTATCTCTGGCATTGTTTTTAATTATAGCATTAAGCTGATTGCGAGTACTGCAACATTGCTTCGGCTAGCTGCCACTAGGCACGGTTAATGTCCTATGACTTATTCCCTTAGTTGCATCTTTGCAGTACTGGCATTCTACTCAGCCATGTTACATGCCTTCTCTTATATTGTGGTACAGCAGTTGCGCTACTTACCATATGTCAAGTGCTCACTTGTGTGCAAGTTTGGGGTTGCAGACTTTACATGTACTAGGCACTAGCATATCGTTACCCCTGGAAACTAGTAACTATTCTATGCCCTCTGTGTATACAGAATATATTTTATACATACTGTACTGGCTGTGCCACTCAATTATCTCTGGCATTGTTTTAATTATAGCTTTAAGCTGATTGCGAGTACTGCAACATTGCTTCGACTAGCTGGCACTAGACACGGTTAATGTCCTATGACTTATTTCCTTTAGTTGCATCTTTGCAGTACTGGCATGCTACTCAGCCATGTTACACGCCTACTTGGATATTGTGGTACAGCAGTTGCTCTGTAAACATTAGTTAATAAATTAAGGTCCCCCCACTCCTGGTTTGTTTTCTCCCCGATCAGAATACCATTTTTTTTCCTTCCCCGCCGAGTGCTGTCATTTATAAATCCAATACGTGAACATTAAATTTGTTAAATAACAAATTTAAAGCATCACCTAACAGGTGTAAACTGGAAATGACAAGAGTAAGGTCAAGCACAACATAGAAATCACTGTATAAATAGATAAATAAGTAAATGTCCCACACTGGGGAGGAGGAAGTAAGCAGGGAAACCCTATAACCTTAACATTAAACCAACATTAACGTAGCATGTACAACACAAACACTAGTGGTCAACAAAGGCAAAATAAGGGACTTAGCAAACAACAGTTGCCAAATGTAAACTGCAAAATCCTGCCTCGGAATATCAGCAGCTGGAACACCGCAGCTGGAACACCGCAGCTGGAACACCTGCAGCTGAACATTGGCAACTGGTGCATCAACATCTGCCAAAGATAAATAAATAGTGGCAACTGGCCACCAGGGAAAACTTCAGTTATAAGTAGAAGTCCAACTGCAAGACAATTAGGGACCATGTAGAACCTTGTAGCCAACAAGGGAGTGGAGAGTATCTTCGGCTGCTGCCGAAGATACAAAATTAGCGGCAACGGGCCAAGGGGGAAACTGCAGCAGTAAGGGAAGTGCAACTGGAAAAAACAAATTATGCTCAAAATAATGCTGGAATATAACTTAGAGAAAACGGGATTAATGCATGAAGCTGAAATAAATTACAATCAAATACAATGAAGTGAAAGGAGTGCTAATAGGCACAACGTCAGCTGGAACGCTTCAGCTGGAACCTCGAGAGCTGGAACGCAGTAGGATGGGCATTATCAGTTGGGACCGCTTCAACTGGAACATCAGGAACAATTTCAGCCGTAGCATGGGAGCTGGTCCAACAACCGCTGGAACGCCAGCAGCTGGACCATGTTCCACCTGAACAGCAGCAAGCTGGGACAGCAACAGCGGTACCCACAGCATCTAGAACATCGACTGCCGGGAATGTCGGCAGCCAGAACACCAACAGCTGCAGCAGCTGGACACCAAAATTGAGCAACAACGTAGGAAGAGAGTGGCGGCTCGGACACTGGGGCAGACGGCTGGACCAGCTGCAACAGACCCAACCGAGCATCGGCCGCTAGAACACAGTGACACGTCGCGGGAAGAACGTCGGCTGGACATCAACCCCTGAACGAAGGCAGCTAAGACGTCAGTGGCTGTGAAAACCTTCCGGGCTACACCGGGCAGATAAAACGTCTGGAGAAACCAGCGGCCTGGGAGGCCGCAGTATCTTCCGGGCTACACCGGGCAGACAACACGTCTGGATAAACCAGCGACCTGGAAGGCCGCATATTTATATGACCAATATAAATATGATACCTGAATAACATCGCCGGCTTACCTCATCACAGGAAGAACGTCGGCTGGACATCGGCCCCTGAACGCAGACAGCGAAGACGGCATGCAGCGACTATGACAACCTTCCTGGCTACATTGGGCAGACAAAACGTCTGGAGAAACCAGCAGCCTGGGAGGCCGCAGTATCTTCCGGGCTACACCGGGCAGACAACACGTCTGGATAAACCAGCAGCCGGGAGGCTGCAGATTCTTTCGGGCTACTCCGGGCAGACAAAACGTCTGGAAACGTTTACTGGTACTGGTAAACGAAACTGGTACTGTCTAGCTGTCAGTACTTAATAACTTAATGACAAAGTCAAGAAAACAAGTATAAAGGTAAAACGGAAAGTAAAATAACATGCACTTAGGCAATGGATAACTAGCAATAAATTGGTGATGGAACTAATCATAATAGGAGTCCAGGATAAACTTAAAGGGAGAGGCATGAGGCCCGAACACAGCGTCTAGTACATCCTAGCTGACTCTACTTAACTTAAAGGTGAAGCATAAGTTAAACAAACATAACTGTAAACTAGTAAAGTAAAAACATGCAACAAGAGCGATGTAAAAATGCGGGAAATTTGCTGAGGAAACTAAACGTAAATGCAGGGCCAGAATAAACAAAGCAAGAGGCAAGGGGCCCGATCCCTGCAACTATCACATCCTAGCTGACTTTACATAATAACTTAAAGGCAATAAGCAAAATGTTAAACAAACATAACTGCAAACCAGTAATAAATAAATACACATGCAGCAAGACGCTGCATAATTTGCGGGAATAATTAGCTGAGGTAACTAAACGTAAATGCAGGGCCAGTAATCTTAAATCAAGAGGCAAGGGGGGTGGGGGGACGTACACTGCGCCTATCACATCCTAGCTGAGTTACTTAATAACTTAATGGCAAACAATAGTTAAACAATCACAATTGCAAAACCAGTAAGAGTAAATAACATGCAGCTTGAGCCTGCATAAATTGCAGTAATAAATTGAGGTAAATTAATGGTACGCAGTACCAAGATAATCTTAAAGCCAAAGGCATGAGGTCTGTAACTCAGGAACTAGCACAACCTAGGTTATTTTACTTAATAACTCAATACAAGAAGCAAGAGTTTTAATAAGTTAATAAAACATGCACGAGGGCAATGCATTTATTTATTTATTTATTTATTTATTTATTTATTTATTTATTTATTTATTTATTTATTTATTTATTTATATATATACAAGAAGGTACATTGGGTTTATGAGAATACATTGAATAGTACAATAATTACAATCTTGTAAAGCCACTAGTACGCGCAGCGTTTCGGGCAGGTCCTTAATCTAACAGATAATTTTAAGTAGGTAATTTCTATCAGAATTAATAAATGATAACAAATACATTGCAAGAGAAAAATGAGATGAGAGAGCTTAGTAAGTATATTAAAGCACATTGTTATATTAAAGCTCTGATTGATTACATTGACAGCTTGATTGGTAATGTAGCGAGTTAATCTTATACTCGCTCCATTATCTCATTATCTTCATAGCATAACTAATTACAGAAACTACAATCCTTTCCCCAATACTCTCCTCACCTTGTTGGAGGGAGCTGAGGTGTAATCACCATATAACCCAGCGATGTGAGAACAGCAAGACAGTACAGTCTCCAGTCAAGAATGTAGTACTCGGCTTGGGCAGTTCTAGTCGACCCAAGACGCTACAGCTTCGACACAGAGCAGACAGCAGACTACGACCGCATCGAGCCGCCACGCTCTCGCTCCCCGAGTTCAGACACTCACAATTCTCAATCGAGCCGCCACGCTCTCCCACATAGAGCTCCACGACTCCGGCCTCACTCAGCTCTCTGCTCTGCTCCAGGCTTCGTTTCAATGTCTACGACACTGCTGTATCCAGGACTACTAAATAAATATGAAACTCACTAAACACTGTGTATCTAATCAACCCAACAACGTAACATAATCGTACGTTACATTGGTGACCCCAGAGAGTTTCGACGATACCCAGCCACGATGGACTACAACATGGACTCTCACTGGACCTTCACTCCTGCTGTTGCTTGCTGTGGACCGCTGCCACCTGTCACGGAACGCTGCCAACACCCTCGCCACAGCTATGATTTTCACCGCGATCGTCTCTGCATTTTCATCAACTACAGCTTCCTGCACAGCGAGTGTTACTTACTCATCTGACAGTTTCATCAGCAACTACATCATGTGGGAGCTACAGCCTGTCCTGCCGACTCTCCGTCGCTGCCAGGGCACTGCTTGTTCTACAGGGACTCCCACGACAGCTGCTCTTTCGTCAGACTCATCTACACGTACACTGCATTCTGATACTCTGCCGACTCAAGCATCTTGGACCTGCAGCTTGCGTTTCCGACTCTTCGTCTCCTCCAGGACAATTCAGCTCTAGCAGTGATTCCCTCGTTGTCCTAACTACGTGCCTACATTACCTCCTATTGTCCTGGTGCTCGAGCCCATCCGCCTCGGATCTAAATGCTCCACCAGCGACCCAAGGACGCAACAATCATGCACATTTTTCTCTCCTGCAACACCGAGCTTGTTCACACACTACGGATACCCAAACTCATTTATTGGGCGGCAGACTTGATTATGTAATGGGTAGAAACCTTGTGCAAGATAGGATGGAATGTTCGTTGGTAAATCACTTGGTTAGTGATCACTATGCAGTCTCTGCTTCCTATGAGGTACAGTGTGATGTACCTAATAGACATCAGAGACGGAAAATGAATATTCCATATGGCTTGCATGACCACTTTATTAATTGTATATCAAAATGGTATCAAGATTACACAATAACGAATGTAGAAGCCTTCTCCAGAGATCTCGTTGATACAATTACTACCTACTACGACACATGGGTGTGTTGGGGAACAAGTCGTAAGCCTAGCAGAAGTGGGCAACACCTACCACCACCCAAGTGGGTCCTTGACCCCGTATTTGTTAAAGAACATGAACGAGTAAAGCAACTTGGAGATACGTACAAACGAACCAAAGCACAAGGTGACTTACATGCATTTTAGTTGCAAATAGAGAGATGAGAGACATGAGCAACGTTATACGTAATAAACATTGGGAAGAGTTCCTACAAAGTATAAATGAGCAAACAACACTTGTTGAAGTTTGGGAAAAGATACGAAAAATCTCTAGAAGCAACCCAACCAAACCACTGCACCACAGCCCACTAGAACAAGCAAACATTCTCCTTGATCAATGGGCACTAACATCAAGCTACGACTCACTTCCAATTAACATACAGCATAAACTTAATGACACACGCCCCAACAGACAACGAACCATCAATCTTGCCTGTACAGCTATCGACGTGTCGGACCTTAATGATGTAACTGAATGGGAATTAAATCATGCACTAAAGATGGGAAAATCAACTGCTCCTGGAGAGGACGGTATTACTTACAGTCTACTGAGATTAGTCTCACAAGTACCAGGTAATCCACTGTTAGTGCTGTACAGAATGAGTTTACGTGAAGGAGTATTACCTGATGCTTGGACAAAGAGTGTCATTGTTCCCATCCCCAAACCACACTCAGATAATTATAGACCCATATCTCTAACATCGTGTGTCTGTAAAGTGCTTGAACGTATTGTTCTTAACAGACTCATGTATCGTATACAGGGGCACCTGTCACCTCAACTGTTTGGATTTATGCCTGGGCTCAGTACACAACACTGTTTTGCTGAATACTTCGCACATATTGAAGCTTCCCCTCAAACAGTCTTCATCGACCTAGCAGCAGCTTTTGATACAGCAAACAGAGAAATCATACTGGAACAGCTTGCCGAGCTGGGAATACAAGGAAAATTACTGAAATGGATAAAGGGCTATTTGTCTAATCGAACAGCATATGTTTTGTTTAATGGTGTTAAAAGCACAGAGAGCAAACACTTTGAACTGGGAACTCCACAAGGAGGGGTCCTCAGCCCCTTGTTGTTCAACGTTCTGATGCATAAACTTATTAAAGATCTTCCAACTAATAATGAAGACACTGTCATTTGTTATGCTGATGATATATGTTTACAGGCTGCCTCCGAGCCTAGAATGCAAGTTCTGCTCGATGCTTTTGCTACTAGAGCTGAGGAATGTGGCCTCCTTATCTCTGTACAGAAAACTCGTGCCCTCATTCCATGTGGTATTCCACCACCCAATTATCATATAGATGGGCGAGCACTTGAGAACTGCGAGTCTTACAGATACCTTGGTGTCCCCATTAACGACCCTGGGTACCTTTCTTCTCTCAAGAGGAGACTGTGGGAGAGATTAAAGCCCTTGCGGGTCCTTGTTGGTGTCAATCATGGAATTAACGTGAGACTTGCTAGAATGTTTTATGTATCATTTATACGCTCTGTGATTGACTACAATGCTCTACATCTCACACTGTATACTGACAAAGAGCTGAAATCTCTTGAAACCTTGCAAAATGAAGCTATGCGTCTCATCCTTGGGGCTCCAAAGTCCACGAGAATAGTTAATATGAGAGCAGAGTTAAAATTACCTACCATAAGTGAGAGAATTTTGTCTATTAGCACAGTTTTCGGCGTGAAGGCATTGAGTAGATCTAGGCAACACATGAAGTTTCAAGCTAAACTTTCTAATATGCTGCACTCACCTGAGGTCTATAGAAGAAGAACGAAATCTGATTATGTATATTGGTTCTACAAGGTAGCCAACTCCATCAAAATATTAAATATGTACCCAACTCAACTAATGATTAATCAACCAATTACTCCATGGGATAACTGGGATTTATCAGTTGATTTTGTAAATGCGCCCAAGAAAGATAGTGTGCACTCTACATTATTAAAACAGTTAACACTGAAAAGCATCACTGAAAGTACTCAGAGTATGGGTAACGATGTGTATCAGTGCTATACCGACGGCTCTGTAGAAGAAGGTGGACGATGTACCGGATGTGCATGTAATATATTTGAACAATCTTCTCTCGTACATACAGCAATGAAGCGCGTCAATGACTGGGCAAGTACAACTCAAACCGAACTTGCAGGCATATACCTTGCCACTGAATTTTTAAAAGACAAAGGCAGTGGACTTATATACTGTGACTCGCAGAGTGCACTCCTGGCATTGAACGCACATAGTAGTGACACCCAGAAAATAGTCAGTGATATTCGAATGAATGTTTTAGCTGCTAAAGAAAACAGATTTGAAATTAAATTCCTATGGATACCATCACATGTTGGCATCTCAAGGCATGACACTGTTGATATGCTTGCAAAGACAGCCTGTAGAAAACCAGTGGTAGAAATTGATATGGGTATTTCATTAGCAGTGACAAAGAGAATACTTAAACAAATATCTAATGAAGATCTCACCGACCTAACAAATTCACAAAGACCTGAAAGTTGTAGCATTAAATATTATGATAGATATCGTGAGGAAACATTCACATATGGGACTAATAGAACAAGAACCCGGCAATGTGATGTTATAGTGGCCAGAATACGCCTGGGATATAGACGTATCTGGCAGCTTTCTCAAAACCCAAATGTCGAGTACACAATGTGTCAACTTTGTGAAAGAGAAAACATGCACTCTCTTGAACATTATATTGTAGAATGTCCCATACTGGCTGACTTTCGCCCTCCTGGGCTAAGGTATGCTGAACTCTGTAATTACTATATGAGTACTGGAACACTTGATGATATATTGGACTTGTATCCAAGATTGACCATGTAATAGATTAATTATACAATGTATATGATGTAACTATATAACCTGAGCTTGTAAAAGCACCTTAATCACCTTCAGTGATTAAGTGCTTAATTGCACACTAGTTTCTTTATCAGCTATCTCACCCTGTCAGAGTAAATGAGATAAATGTCTGTGAATGCATGTGTGTATATATGTATATGTGTGTGTGTATGTATGTATGGGTATAAAGTATATATGGAAGCTGATCAGAATTACATTTCACCTTTGTAAATGTACATTAATGACACTGTGTAGAAGACACATCGAACACTTTATGTAAGGCATACGTAAATCTGTGTATCTATGTATTTACGTATATAGGTTAGCTTAGCATTTTAAAAGCACCGACTCACCTTCAGTGGTTGATTGTTCAATAAACCCTTGAAATATATGTTTAACACATCTCTAACCCTGTCCATGGAGGACAGAAGAAAATGTATATATGCTGGTTAGCATTGTAAATGTGTGGCCACGTCTGTGGTAGAAAACAATAAAAAAAAAAAAAAAAAAAACTGAGAGCATCGATGGGTCGCTTTTTGCCCAAACCCCCCCTGCAGTTTTAAAATATATCACAAACATCCCAAATTCGACCCTTGAGACATATTTTGGAGCCAAATTCTGGCTCTCTGTACGTATTCGCAGTTTTAAATTAAGATTTTTATACCGAAAATATGCCAATTACTGAAAGCTGCGATGGGTCACATTTAGCCCAAACCCTCCCTGCAGTTTTCAAAATATCCCAAACATCCCAAATGCGACCCTTGAGCCATATTTTGGAGCCATATTCTGGCTCTCTGTACGTATTCCCAGTTTTCAATTAAGATTTTATACCGAAAATATGCCAATTACCTAATACGGCGATGGGTCACATTTAGCCCAAACCCTCCCTACAGTTTTCAAAATATTCCAAACAACCCAAGTTCGACGCTTGATCCATTATTTGGGGCCAAATTCTGGTTCTCGGCATGTATTCGCAGTTTGAAATTACGAATTTTTATACAGAAAATGTGCCAATTAATGAGAGCGACGATGGGTCACATTTTGCCCAAACCCTCCCAGCAGGTTTCAAAATATCCCAAACATCCCAAATTCGTCGCTTGAGCCAAATTTTGGAGCCAAATTCTGGCTCTCGGCACGTATTCGCAGTTTGAAATTACGAATTTTTTTACCGAAAATATGCAATTTACTGAGCCATATTTTGGAGCCAAATTCTGGCTCTGCATGTATTCGCAGTTTGAAATTACGACTTTTATACCGAAAATATGCCAATTGCTGAAAGCAGCGAGGGATCGCATTTTACCCAAACCCTCCCTGTAGATTTCAAAATATTCCAAACAACCCAACTTCGATGCGATGGGTCACATTTTGTCCAAGCCCCCCATCGCTGTTTTCAAAATAAGCCAAACGTCCCAAATTCGACCCTTGAGCCATATTTTGGAGCTAAATTCTGGCTCTCTGCACGTATTCGCAGTTTGAAATTACGAATTTTTATACCGAAAATATGCCAATTAATGAGAGCGACGATGGGTCAAATTTTGCCCAAACCCCTCTGCAGTTTTAAAATATATCACAAACTTCCCAAATTCGACCCTTGAGCCATGTTTTGGAGCCAAATTCTGGCTCCCTGCACGTATTCGCAGTTTGAAATTACGACTTTTTATACCAAAAATATGCCAATTACTGAGGGCGGTGATGGGTCACATTTTGCCTAAACCCCCCCTGCAGTTTTAAAATATATCACAAACATCCAAAATTCGACCATTGAGCCATATTTTGGAGCTTAAATTCTGGCTCTCTGTAGGTATTCGCAGTTTTAAAATAAGATTTATATTCCGAAAATATGCCAATTACTGAAAGCGGCGATGGTTCACATTTAGCCCAAACCCTCCCTCCAGTTTTCAAAATATCCCAAACATCCCAAATTCGACGATTAAGCCATATTTTGGAGCCAAATTATGGCTCTGCACGTATTCGCAGTTTGAAATTACGAATTTTATACCGAAAATGTGCCAATTACTGAGAGCAGCGATGGGTCACATTTTGCCCAAACCCACCTGCAGTTTTCAAAATATCCCAATCATCCCAAATTCGAGCTTGAGCCATATTTGGGACCCAAATTCTGGCTCTCTGCACATATTCGCAGTTTGAAATTATGACATTTTATACCGAAAATATGCCAATTACTGAAAGCGTCGATGGATCATATTTAGCCCAAACCCTCCCCGCAGTTTTCAAAATATCCCGAACATCCCAAATGCAACGCTTGAACCATATTTTGGAGCAAAATTCTGGCTCTCTGAACGTATTCGCAGTTTGAAATTACGACTTTTTATACCGAAAATATGCCAATTACTGAAAACGGCGATGGATCACATTTTTCCCAAACCCTCCCTGCAGTTTTCAAAATATCCCAAACATCCCAAATTCGACGATTCAGCAATATTTTGGAGCCAAATTCTGGCTCTCTGCACGTATTCGCCTTTTGAAATAACGAATTTTAAACCGAAAATAGACCAATTACTGAGCGCGGCGATGGGACACATTTTGCCCAAACCCACACTGAAGTTTTCAAAATATCCTAAACTTCCAAAATTCGAAGATTGAGCCATATTTGAGAGCTAAATTCTGGCTCTCTGCACATATTCGCAGTTTGAAATTACGAATTTTTATACCGAAAATATGCCAATTACTGAAAGCTGCGATGGGTCACATTTAGCCCAAACCCTCCCTGCAGTTTTCAAAATATCCCAAACATCCCAAATGCGACCCTTGAGCCATGTTTTAGAGCCATATTCTGGCTCTCTGTACGTATTCCCAGTTTTCAATTAAGATTTTATACCGAAAATATGCCAATTACCTAATACGGCGATGGGTCACATTTAGCCCAAACCCTCCCTACAGTTTTCAAAATATTCCAAACAACCCAAGTTCGACGCTTGATCCATTATTTGGGGCCAAATTCTGGTTCTCGGCATGTATTCGCAGTTTGAAATTACGAATTTTTATACAGAAAATGTGCCAATTAATGAGAGCGACGATGGGTCACATTTTGCCCAAACCCTCCCAGCAGGTTTCAAAATATCCCAAACATCCCAAATTCGTCGCTTGAGCCAAATTTTGGAGCCAAATTCTGGCTCTCGGCACGTATTCGCAGTTTGAAATTACGAATTTTTTTACCGAAAATATGCAATTTACTGAGCCATATTTTGGAGCCAAATTCTGGCTCTGCATGTATTCGCAGTTGAAATTACGACTTTTATACCGAAAATATGCCAATTCCTGAAAGCAGCGAGGGATCGCATTTTACCCAAACCCTCCNTACCGAAATATGCCAATTACTATGAGCACGATGGGTCGCTTTTTGCCCAAACCCCCCCTGCAGTTTTAAAATATATCACAAACATCCCAAATTCGACACTTGAGACATATTTTGGAGCCAAATTCTGGCTCTCTGTACGTATTCGCAGTTTTAAATTAAGATTTTTATACCGAAAATATGCCAATTACTGAAAGCTGCGATGGGTCACATTTAGCCCAAACCCTCCCTGCAGTTTTCAAATATCCCAAACATCCCAAATGCGACCCTTGAGCCATATTTTGGAGCCATATTCTGGCTCTCTGTACGTATTCCCAGTTTTAAATTAAGATTTTATACCGAAAATATGCCAATTACCTAATACGGCGATGGGTCACATTTTGCCCAAACCCTCCCTACAGTTTTCAAAATATTCATGTTACAGTGTATGTTACAGAAAGAAGAGGTACTGCAAAAACAGCTCTAACGCGGCTGAAGGGAAGGGAACTATCAGGGTTAAAGCACCAAGTCATAACGAATATATAGCACTGGGAACGGGTCAGGGTAAGGATATAGGATGGGACGAGGGGAAGGAATGGTGCTCCAACCACTTGGACGGTCGAGGATTGAACACCTACCTGCATGACGCGAGACCGTCGCTCTACCGTCCAGCCTAGCGGCTGAAACGTCGAAATATGCAATAAAACCAGGGTTTCTCTCCTTGGATACGGATTGTCAGTTTATTGTTATTAATTCATCACACATGCGAAAAATCAGATGTATACGCGTAATGATTGCAAATTCACATTAAATACATTATTTCAATCAACCATTCGTACCTCGTTAAATTAGCGAGTAAGATATTGATTAGGAGAGAAACCCTGTTTTTATTGCATATTTCGACGTTTCAGCCGCATTAGAGCTGATGCGGAGGAGGCAATGGCAACTTGTCTGATTCGAGCTAAAACAGCTCTAATGTGGCTGAAACGTCGAAATATGCAATAAAAACAAGGTTTCTCTCCTAATCAATGTCCTACTCGCTACTTTACCGAGATACAAAAGGTTGATTGAAAATAATGTATTTATTGTGAATTTGCAATTAATTACGCGTATACATCAGATTTGTTGCATATGTAATGAATTAATAACAATAAACTGGCAATCCTTAAAAACGTGGGAAAAACGACGAGATAGTCCATTATTCGTTCAAATCACACAAATCAATGTATTTTCATTAGAATTAACTAAAATGTTCCAGATTTCCCGTGTATGTTACAGAAAGAAGATGTACTGCAAAAACAGCTCTAATGTGGCTGAAACGTCGAAATATGCAATAAAATCAGGGTTTCTCTCCTTGGATACGGATTGTCAGTTTATTGTTATTAGTTCATTACATATGCGACAAATCTGATGTATACGCGTAATTAGTTGCAAATTCACATTAAATACATTATTTTCAATCAACCATTCGTAACTCGTTAAATTAGCGAGTAAGATATTGATTAGGAGAGAAACCCTGTTTTTATTGCATATTTCGACGTTTTAGCCGGATTATAGCGGTTTTAGCTCTAATCAGACAAGTTGCCGTTGCCTCCTCCGCATCAGCTCTAATGCGGCTGAAACATCGAAATATGCAATAAAAACAGGGTTCTCTCATGATCAATATATTACTCGCTATTTAACGAGGTACGATTGTTTGATTGAATATATGTAGTGAATTCGTTCACTACATGCGAGAGCGGGGGCTTACTCCCGCCGTTTACCCGTTGGAGCTTTCTCTGTGCCAGAACATTGCCGGAGACTGGAGGAGGTTCAACGGGTCAACGGCGGGAGTAAGCCCCCACTCTCGCATGTAGTGAACGAATTCACTACATATACGATATATATGATGCAAACTCGTATTTAATTGCAAATGCACATTAAATACATTATTTTCAATCAACCATTTGTATCTCCTTAAAGTAGCGAGTAGGACATTGATTAGGCGAGGAACCTTGTTTTTATTGCATATTTCGACGTTTCAGCCGCATTAGAGCTGTTTTAGCTCTAATCAGACTCCGCATCAGCTCTAATGCGGCTGAAACGTCGAAATATGCAATAAAAAAGGGTTTCTCTCCTAATCAATATCTTACTCGCTATTGTAACGAGGTACGAATGGTTGATTTAAATAATGTTTTTAATGTGAATTTGCAACTAATTACGCGTATTTCTCAGGAGAAAACCCTGATTTTATTGCATATTTCGACGTTTCAGCGCATTTGAGCCATATTTGGGAGCCAAATTCTGGCTCTCTGCATGTATTCGCAGTTTGATATTACAAACTTTTTATACCGAAAGTATGCAAATTACTGAAGCGGCGATGGGTCACATTTTGCCCAAACCCCTGCAGTTTTATAATATATCACAAAATCCCAAATTCGACCCTTAACCTTATTTCGGAGCAAATTCTGGCTCTCTGCATGTATTCGCAGTTTGAATTACGAATTTTATACCGAAAATGTGCCAATATGAGAGCAGCGATGGGTCACATTTTGCCCATACCCCCCGGAAGTTTTCAAAATATACGAAACATCCCAAATTCGAACTTGAGCCTATTTTGGAGTCAAATCTGGCTCTCTGCACGTATTCGCAGTTTGAAATTACGACTTTTATACCGAAAATATGCCAATTACTGAGAGCAGCGATGGGTCGCTTTTTGCCAACCCCCCCTGCAGTTTAAATATATCACAAACATCCCAAATTCGACCTTGAGAATATTTTGGAGCCAAATTCTGGCTCTCTGTACGTATCGCAGTTTTAAATTAAGATTTTTATACCGAAAATATGCCAATTACTGAAAGCTGCGATGGGTCACATTTTAGCCCAAACCCTCCTGCAGTTTTCAAATATCCCAAACATCCCAAATGCGACCCTTGAGCCATATTTTGGAGCCATATTCTGGCTCTCTGTACGTATTCCCAGTTTTAAATTAAGATTTTATACCGAAAATATGCCAAACCTAATACGGCGATGGGTCACATTTAGCCCAAACCTCCCTACAGTTTTCAAAATATTCCAAACAACCCAAGTTCGACGCTTGATCCATTATTTGGGGCCAAATTCTGGTTCTCGGCATGTATTCGCAGTTTGAAATTACGAATTTTATACAGAAAATGTGCCAATTAATGAGAGCGACGATGGGTCACATTTTGCCCAAACCCTCCCAGCAGGTTTCAAAATATCCCAAACATCCCAAATTCGTCGCTTGAGCCAAATTTGGAGCCAAATTCTGGCTCTCGGCACGTATTCGCAGTTTGAAATTACGAATTTTTTTACCGAAAATATGCAATTTACTGAGCCATATTTTGGAGCAATTCTGGCTCTGCATGTATTCGCAGTTTGAAATTACGACTTTTATACCGAAAATATGCCAATTGCTGAAAGCAGCGAGGGATCGCATTTTACCCAAACCCTCCCTGTAGATTTCAAAATATTCAAACAACCCGTCGATGCGATGGGGTACACATTGTCCAAGCCCCCCATCGCTGTTTTCAAAATAACCCAAAGTCCCAAATTCGACCCTGAGCCATATTTTGGAGCCAAATTCTGGCTCTGACACGTATTCGCAGTTTGAAATTACGATTTTATACCGAAAATATGCCAATTATGAGAGCGACGATGGGTCACATTTTGCCCAAAACCCCTCTGCAGTTTTAAAATATATCACAAACTTCCCAAATTCGACCCTTGAGCCATGTTTGGAGCCAATTCTGGCTCCTGCACGTATTCGCAGTTTGAAATTACGACTTTTATACCGAAAATATGCCAATTACTGAGGGCGTGATGGGTCACATTTTGCCTAAACCCCCTGCAGTTTTAAAATATATCACAAACATCCAAAATTCGACCATTGAGCCATATTTTGGAGCTTAAATTCTGGCTCTCTGTAGGTATTCGCAGTTTAAAATAAGATTTATATTCCGAAAATATGCCAATTACTGAAAGCGGCGATGGATCACATTTAGCCCAAACCCTCCCTCCAGTTTTCAAAATATCCCAAACATCCCAAATTCGACGATTAAGCCATATTTTGGAGCCAAATTATGGCTCTGCACGTATTCGCAGTTTGAAATTACGAATTTTATACCGAAAATGTGCCAATTACTGAGAGCAGCGATGGGTCACATTTTGCCCAAACCCACCCTGCAGTTTTCAAAAATATCCCAATCATCCCAAATTCGTAGCTTGAGCCATATTTAGGACCCAAATTCTGGCTCTCTGCACATATTCGCAGTTTGAAATTATGACATTTTATACCGAAAATATGCCAATACTGAAAGCGTCGATGGATCATATTTAGCCCAAACCCTCCCCGCAGTTTTCAAAATATCCGAACATCCCAAATGCGACGCTTGAACCATATTTTGGAGCAAAATTCTGGCTCTCTGAACGTATTCGCAGTTGAAATTACGACTTTTTATACCGAAAATATGCCAATTACTGAAAACGGCGATGGATCACATTTTCCCAAACCCTCCCTGCAGTTTTCAAAATATCCCAACATCCAAATTCGACGATTCAGCAATATTTTGGAGCCAAATTCTGGCTCTCCACGTATTCGCCTTTTGAAATAACGAATTTTAAACCGAAAAATAGACCAATTATGAGCGCGGCGAGGGTGGGACACATTTTGCCCAAACCCACCCTGAAGTTTCAAAATATCCTAAACTTCCAAAATTCGAAGATTGAGCCATATTTGAGAGCAAATTCTGGCTCTCTGCACATATTCGCAGTTTGAAATTACGAATTTTTACCGAAAATATGCCAATTACTGAAAGCTGCGATGGTCACATTTAGCCCAAACCCTCCCTGCAGTTTTCAAAATATCCCAAAACATCCCAAATGCGACCCTTGAGCCATATTTTGGAGCAATATTCTGGCTCTCTGTACGTATTCGCAGTTTTAAATTAAGATTTTATACGAAAATATGCCAATTACCTGAATACGGCGATGGGTCACATTTAGCCCAAACCTCCCTACAGTTTTCAAAATATCCAAACAACCCAAGTTCGACGCTTGATCCATTATTTGGGGCCAAATTCTGGTTCTCGGAATGTATTCGCAGTTTGAAATTACGAATTTTTATACAGAAAATGTGCCAATTACTGAGA
>WNGS01039011.1:0-12342 GCA_020271785.1 Procambarus virginalis
AAACTAATGTAGCTATATAAACGAACCTAACCACCCTACCCTACCTAACCTAATCTATCTTAACCTAACCTAAACTACACAACTAAGTCAATAAATTTATGTTCTTAATATAACATAATAATAATAATTAAAATAAACTAATTGGAAACAATTCATTGGAAATAAAGAAAATCACTCGGGCTATTAAGCAAATCGGGCCTTGCATAGTAGGCGAGAAGTGCGTTCTGGCTACTAGGTACGACATATACATACATACATATATATATATATATATATATATATATATATATATATATATATATATATATCTATATATATATATATATATATACTATATATATATATATATATATATATATATAGGTGGTGGCTGACAGGTACGGCCACCATGGCCTACCTTGCCCAAGCACGGGAGGAACAGGGGGCTGGCACTCGAGGCACAGTGAAGTTAACGACATCATCAAGAGGAGCCTCACAACAGCTGGATGCCCAGCTGAAAGAGAGCCCCGTTACCTAACGCCCCGTAACTCTGATGCTCTTATTGGTCGCCCGGATGGTATCACAGTGAACCCCTGGAAGAATGGTAAGCAGTTGGTATGGGACTACACGTGCGTATCAACCCTGGCTAACACTTACATTGACCTCAGTGTTGCACAACCAGGTGGCGCTGCCACCCACAGGGAAGCAGCCAAGTCCCGTAAGTATAGAGAACTGGATCACCACTAGAATTTTGTCCCCATTGCTTCTGAGACACTCGGCGCCTGGGGTAAAAGTGCTACCAGTTTTTTGAAGGAACTGGGTTCTAGGCTCATTGAAACAACAAGGGACCCTAGAGCTGCCAGCTTTCTTTTCCAGCGCCTCAGCATGGCGATACAGAGGGGAAATGCGCACTGCATCCAGGGTTCCTGCCCGCCATCTGAGGAGCTGGAGGAACTCGACAACCTATGATAACCATCTTTGTAACCTATATGTAACTCCTTTTTTTGTAACAAAGTTCAAATAAAGCAAATATATATGTGTACACAAAAAGAAGGGGGGTGGTAGGAGAAGATAATATTAGTGTTCAGTGAGAAACCACAAGGTCTCCTCTGAATACTTTTTATTTTCTTCTCCGAGGCTATGGGTCCCCACATTGGCACCAGAGGTGGTACCCTCACAATATAATATATATATATATATATTATATATATATATATATATATATATATATATATATATATATATATATATATATATATATATATATATTGTCGGGGTTTCACGGTGTTCTCGTTAGAGAAGGGTTAAAGCAACAGTAGACTGGATCTCCTTTCCAGGTGGTTGCTCCAACAATAACCCTTACTCACCGTCGTTCGGCGGGTCTTCCCTCAATCCTCTAGGCTCCACTGCTGGCCTCGGAGAGTACCCCAGTCGATCTCACAACCGGCCTTTAGATTGTAAGATGAGTGAGGGCACAGATCGTTCCCTCAATCTGTGGCCCGCCCCGACACCGAACTCTTACACAGCCTTCAAGGTCGCCAACTGGTTTTTTAGGTGTCCAGTAACACTGCAGTGGTCAGGTGTAATTGTGGCAAGAGCAAATTCCAGTAATATGGTATCAGGCAGGTCACTCTGCTTTACTTCATTACACGGTCACAAGATAAATGGAGGGGATGATATCAAACACCAAAGAGTTTTGGTATTTTACTTAAAAGACAACGAGAAATATATATGCATCAATGTATCAGGAATAATATATGACAATTGCTCCATTCATAGCATAATATTCTAGAGCGCACCGATATGGTAACATCGGCACGCGTCACCTGTCAGAATGTCAGCTGACCGGGACCCTCGCGATCGTGGGAACAGACTAGTACTTGTTTTCTAATTCTGTCACGATCCCCGTTTATTTAACTTTTTCCAAAACACTATTCAACATTCACATGGCTTACTTATGATTTCACTGGCCTCACGATCAACATCTTATTCACAATACTCTCACAGTGACTTTTCACCGTACCAAAAGATTACTCTATTCTTAATAATATTTACTGTGAATGCACTCACTTGATCACTGAACTTTTCTTTATATCTATACTTTCTCTCACAGAGATATCACTGGCAATCACTTCACGTATATGATATTATTCAGTACACAGTCATGTCATATATAAATCAGTAATCAAATTTCAGGCATATATATATATACATCATGAAGATCAATACACAGGCATTTATATCAATAGATCATAGAGATCAACACACAGGCATTTATATCGATAGATTATAGAGATCAACACACGGGCACTTATATCAATAGATTATAGAGATCAATCCACAGGCATTTATATCAATAGATTATAGAGATCAACACACCAATATCTGGTTTACTACCAATATATATATATAATAATACTCACAGGAATTAATAATAGTCACAGTAAATTCTCTGATGAATCTTGGTGCTTGCACACACCCACACATAGATATATATGTAAACTGATACTGTGAGCGCTCTGGGCAGGCTCACCACATACTGTGCTCTCTGTGACTTAAACTCAAGTGAGACTTGCTCACGACATATAAAATATCCTGACAAGAAAATATATAGCTAACTAAAGGGGAAATGGGAGGGTAACTGTAAACACCTACTTCACCTATCCTAGGATGACAGTTGGGTTGTAGCTCCTGGTCCAGGCTCTCGCCTCGTTCACCATCCAGAAACACAAGCCCACGCCTTAGGATGTCGCGTCTCGCCGCTTCTGTACACAGCAGGTCCGTGCTCCTTCCTCTACAGTACGTCGCAGGGTTGAAGTCGGTCTCCTGGCCGTCAACTTTCCTCCCAACTACGGCAGCCAGCCTACGTCTCGGCGGTCGTCGTACGTTTCCCAATTAGTTCTTGTCACTGTACTCCCAGAGTAACTGCCTCTCACCACTACGAAGTCACTGTGAAGTTATCAGCCGTCCCAGACGATGCTGCTTAAG
The DNA here is from genome assembly GCA_020271785.1 of Procambarus virginalis. NCBI lineage: Eukaryota > Metazoa > Arthropoda > Malacostraca > Decapoda > Cambaridae > Procambarus > Procambarus virginalis. The sequence goes on from WNGS01039011.1 coordinate 2,968, forward strand.
CTCCACACGCACAGCACCCGACTTCAGAGCACTTGAAGCTCACAACACTGTCAATTCCCTCGTCGTCTAGATATATCGCTAGGTATTTGGGAAGACTTCTCGACGTGCTTGCATCCAACTGTTGACTCGTAGGGTTCCACGAAGGTGGGGTTACTGTCAAACTTGACAGGATCGTCGATCACACGTTCAACCTGGTTGACAAGGCTGTCAACCCGGTTCACTCACGGTGGGTGGCCCGGCCACTAAGCTGTCTCTTATACTGGTGAACCGCCAATGACGACACACGTCGATGCCCGGCCCACTTCTTGCAACGCACCTGTCCCTGAGCACTTGTTGCTCAATATTCTGTCAATTCCTTATCTGAGCCACTTCTGGGTTGCAGGAAGACCTCACAGAGTGCGTGCCAACAACTGGAGACGCTTAAATCCACCGGAGTTCGGTAAATCCGTCACTCTGACAGGATGACCGATCGCGCGTCCTACCTCTCGGACGTGTCGTGAAAGACTGATATCGCCTGGCGCCAACACGGCCGGACTCCCCATGCCTATGTGACGTCACTTTTCCCAAAGTTGGTTTTCATTGGCTCCCAGTGCCATGTCGCTGACGGTGACCAATCTGGCGCCACTGACGTCACACAGTTTTGGCGGGAGAACAGACTTGCCAGCGCCATATTGGCTCCCTAAAGGGCCTATCCCACAGGCCAAAATGTTCATTTTTGCAAATTTCTCGGCTCTTCGAGAATACTACTCTCTCCCACATATGTTCAATTGATGCCTGCAATGTAGAGAACGCTCGAGAATAGTGGACATGACTCTTACAGCAGGCGTGGGAGAATTAGAAGGGGGGGGAACACCGTCACAATATACAGTGCAGTAAGTGTTTAGTATTCTGAGGAACATTTAAGTGATAAGTTTACATTTATTAAGTAAAAATGGCAAATATACCTCAGTTCCTGCATTTGATTCTGACTGTGACCAGACAAACCTGTCACAGAGGTGGATCAAATGGCTTAAAAGGTTTTAAAATTTGTTGATAGTTTCAGACAACAAAAGTGCTGAAAGAAAGCGTGCCTTTCTACTTCATTATGCAGGTGATAACGTTTGTGACATCTTTGATACACTGAAAGACACTGGTGGTGCCAAAGATTATGACACTGCCAAAGCCAAATTAACTGAGCACTTCAAACCAAGACAAAATACTGCTATGGAAATTATGCATTTCAGTAGAGCGAAACAACTCTCTAAAGAAACTGTTGATCAATACCATACACGTCTGCAGGGTTTATCAGCCAATTGTGAGTTTGCTGATGTTGACAAAGAAATCAAACAGCAAATAATTGAAACATGCACATCTACACATCTCCGTCGAAGAGCTCAAGAACTTGTTGATGATGAAAGTTCTCTTAACAAGATACTGGATATTGCTCGTCGAATGGAAGATGCTGCACGTGATGCTCGTGCCATGGAGTGCAGTGCTAACAATGGTTCTGCCACTGTTACTAACAGTGATGAGGTATGTAAGGTTCAGGGAGGACACCATGATCATAGAAGATATCATGCCAAACCTAACAGTAAATTGAGCCGAGAACCACATCACAACTGGAGTCATGGAACAAGACTCAAGCAGTCACAACGACTCACATCAGAGGTTGTCAACAATAAATGTTACAATTGTGGAGGAGACTACCCACACCAAGATAATGTTTGTCCCGCTCAAAGTAAGAAGTGCTATGAGTGTGGAAAACTAGGTCATTTTGGTGCTGTGTGTCGTTCCGCACTAAAGAAACCACAGTCAGTGAATAAAATCACTGTACGAGGATCAAGTCATAGGTGTCGAGGTGGCAAACACAATCTTGCACCTCAAATTCAGAATGTTAATAATATACAAGACAACATTTCATTACAACCAGTCTCAGATGATAGTAAATGTGATTACATTTGTGGAGTACAAGCAATCACAGAATGGAATGATCTTCCAAACAACCCAGAGACTATAGTATACATTGCTGGTATTTGTCTCAATGTTCTCATTGACACTGGATCAAACATTGACACCATTGCTGATGTCACTATGAGAAATTTAAAAAACAGTTCCCAAAGCTTGAAAACAATAATGGCAAAGCCACTGCCTATGCTCCAAAGGTAGCCTTGCCAGTGATTGGAACTTTCACTGCAGAGATTAAGTCAAAGAGTGCAATGCTCATTACTACATTCCATGTTGTTAGGAATGCAAAGGAGTCTTTACTCAGTTACAAGACTTCAACCAAATTGGGGCTACTTCAGCTTTCTAATGCTGTAGCAGTGGAATCTGCAAACAATGTTGATGCTATTGTTGCTGAATTTTCTGATCGATTTAAATCCATAGGTTGTTATACTGATAGCAAAGTACATCTGCATTTCAACCCAGATGTAATTCCAGTTGCCCAACCACATCGCCGACAACCATTCCATACTCGCAAGAAAGTCGATGACGAACTGGATAGGCTGATAGAACTAGATGTCATTGAACCGGTAACAGGCCCAACACCAATGCCCAAGGCCCAATTGTCACTCAACCAAAGCCGAAGAATCCAGATGAGATACGCATTTGTGTAGACATGCGTGTTCCCAACAAGGCAATAATGCGTGAACGCCATCCTACACCCACTGTAGATGATATGATTTACCGCTTGAATGGTGCAACTGTATTTAGCAAGTTAGATTTAAACAAGGGCTATCATCAGCTTGAACTTGATGATAAGAGTCCCTTCATGACAACGTTTACCACACATCGAGTTTTGGTATTAACAGTGCTGCTGAAGTATTCCAGCACATCATCAGCCAGGTATTGCAAGATATACCTAATGCTGACAACATGTCTGATGACATCATTGTTTATGGCCGTACCCAAGCTGAACACGACAAAGCTCTTCGTGCAACATTGCAACGCTTACGAGAAAAGAATTTGACGCTAAGCCGAGCAAGGTGTGAGTTCAATCAACATAAAATTGAATTCTTTGGACACGTACTTAGTGACAAAGGTCTATCTCCAGATCCTAAGAAAGTTGCAGATATCAAGAATGCTGCACCTCCTTCAACATCCACTGAAGTACATAGTTTTCTGGGAATGGCAAACTACTGTTCTCGCTTCATTCCAGATTTTGCTACCATTACGAAGCCTCTACGTGAGCTCCTGAAGAAAAATGCATCATGGTACTGGAGCGATATCGAGCAAAATGCATTTGATGGTGAAAGATGCACTAGTAGAAAATGCGACTGCTGCGTACTTTGATCCATCAATGGACACTGAGTTAACGGTGGATGCTAGTCCTGTTGGTTTAGGTGCTGTGTTAGCCCAACACAAACCTGGTCAACCAGATTCCAGAGTAGTAATTGCCTATGCCAGCCGTTCTCTCACAGATGTTGAGCAACGATACAGTCAGACAGAGAAGGAAGCTCTTGCTCTTGTATGGGGCTGTGAACACTTCAATGTGTATCTGCTTGGTGCACCCTTCACCACGATAGTCACTGACCACAAACCGTTGGAGACCATCTTCAATAATCCAAAGTTCAAACCACCAGCTCGCATTGAGAGATGGGCTCTTCGTCTGCAACCATACAACTTCACTGTGAAATACAAGCCGGGTGCAGGCAATCCCGCTGATTACATCAGTCGACATCCTGCCAACAGTTTCACCATCACCAAGCATCAGCAAGTTGCCGAGGAATATGTACACTCTGTAACCTGTGATGCAGTCCCTAAGGCTCTCACTCTTGGTGAAATCCGTACTGCAACCCTCGAGGACCCAACTCTGCAAGCAGCAGTGGATGCATTGACTAAGAAAAAGTTTCCACGCATCCCACCCTCAGGAGTTGACCAAGATGCATTCAAAGCACTTGAACGCATCCAGACAGAATTAAGTGTTACGCAACAACGCGACACTGTGCTGCGAGGTACTCGTATCATCATTCCAGCTGTTCTCCAGCAACGTGCTCTGAAGCTTGCACATCAAGGACATCAAGGTTTTGTTAGGACCAAACAGCTGCTACGAGAAAAGGTATGGTTTCCTGGCATTGATCGTCAAGCAAAGGACATGCATGATGCCTGTGTCCCTTGCCAAGCTGCAGTGGATACTTCAAGACCAACACCTCTACAACCTTCACCACTACCTGCTGCACCATGGACGGAAGTATCGATGGACTTCTGAGGACCGCTACCAACTGGAGAGTACTTGATGGTAGTTATTGATGATCATTCACGTTATCCAGAAGTAGAAATCATCACTTCCACATCTGCAAAGGCTGTCATCCCGAAACTCGACAAGATCTTTTCAAACTTTGGCATTCTTGAAGTTGTCAAGACGGACAATGGACCGCCATTCAATGGACAAGACTTCGTCAACTTTGCTGAGCATATTGGATTCAAACACCGCCGTGTGATGCCACTACATCCACAAGCAAATGGAGAAGTAGAGAGATTCATGCAACCTCTCATGAAAGCGGTGCGCTGTGCTCATGCCGAAGGACGATCCTGGAAACAAGCTATGTATGCCTATCTCAGGAACTACTGTGCAACACCACATGGAACACTGGGCAAGTCGCCTGGTGAACTTTTATTTGGACGTCCTATGAGGATCGCACTACCTGTCATGCCAGCCGAGATAACGGATAAACGTCTCGCTCAGAAGGATGCACTAGCCAAGGATGAAATGAAAATTGCTCATGATCAACGTGCAAAGGAACAATGCATAAAGGTTGGAGACAATGTTCTAGTTAAAAAGAAAAAAAGAGGGAAAGCTAGATATGCCGTATGATACAAAACCATATAAAGTGATTAGTGTAAAAGGAACTATGGTAACAGCGAGTAATAGAGATCATAGTATAACACGTAATATGGCTTATTTCAAAGTGATTCCAACTAGTGTAGAAAATGATGAAGTACAAAGTCGTGCAAAAGAAAAAGAAAAAATGAGTTATAACTTGATAAACAATTCATCAAGGGATGTTCTTGTATTTAAGGACTCTCGTCCAAAACGTCATGTTAAACGCCCTACACGATTTGATGATTAATTGTGTTCCCATGTAATGCAAAGTATTTACTTGTTATGCTAAACTAAATTTAATATTGTTTGAATAATGCAGATCTCTCATTCAATATTTTGTAACTTTGTATTACAGTTTCTTTCATGTTTGTTTAACATTGCATTTGTATTTTTAACATTGAAATCCTTTGTGGTAAAGATTAAGTTGTTTAAATTCTTTGTGTGCTTAATTAATGTTAAATGTATGCAATATCTCTTGATATGTTAACACTTTAGCGCTTTGGGCGAAGCGCATAAAAACTTACCCTATGTGCTTTGGGCGTCTCGCGCGCTTAAGCGGTACGGGCGAAAAGTGTATACTCTTTTTAGTCTCCTGACACTATTTGTAGACCTACGTATTTAAATTTGGTATCACTGTGTTCGCAATAAAATTCTCTATAAGAACATACATATAAAATACTGCCAAAGCACAAGGAATATCAACACCAAATAGAAATGTATTGGGATCACTCGGCGAGAGCGCCAAAAAGCAACAAAATGTTTCCACTCTCTTAAAGATTGCGAAGACCACATTTATCCTACATCGTTGATTTTGGTATCATTGGAACCGCAATAAAATTCTCTATACGGACATATGCATATGAATGTATAATCAATGTTGTTACCCACCCGCAAGAGTGTGGGAAGTTGACGCGCGGTTAGCCGGGAGCGGACTGCCGAAAACACATGCGGGCAATCGCGCGTAGAATGTTTATACATTTATACGTGTCGTGACTTTAATATTCTATGTACGTATTTCCTTTTCGTAGCAATGTGTGCGCAAGAAAATTTTCTATATGAAGAAATGTATAAAAAGTTTACAAATCATCTGTACGTGAAGCGACAAAGATAAACCAAAGTGGCTCACTATGCGTGCGCGGCAAAAATAAACACAATGTTTTCGTTCCTTGCATGTTTGTCGAGTTTATACTTGTTTACAAACTTTATTATTTGTATGACAATGATCGCAGTAAAATTTCCTACACAGACATATACATATAAAATAAAAATAATTGCCGCGTCTTGGCAATCAGAACGGCTAAAGGGAACCCACTGAAACCCACCCGCCACACCCAGAGCAACACCCGCCACACCCGCAACACCCGAAAAAATACTTTGTGTTTTTCCCGGATTACTCATAGAAGTTTATGTGCTACAATATTCATTTTGGTACCAAAACATTCGCAATTAAATTCTCTACAATACGTATATAATAAAATAGCTGATTGATGATAAAGAAAATTCAAAGTAGGTGTACTTACCATGTCTATGTTGTTTGTAGAACAACAGTTGAGCATTTTTTCTTCACTCCACCTTCTTCAGGCTTCAGATCCTGAAGTTGCTCAACAGATGTTTCGTAGGTGGAGTGAAGCTGTTGCAGGTGGTTATTTTTTATCCCAAAACACTTTCTGCCGGTGATACCTTGTGTAGCAAGGTACAGCACAAAGTGCCACATCACAACTTTTACACCCAAATCTCACGTCCCTCCTTCTGCCAGATTTGGTACAAACACGGCACCTTTTACGTTTATGCAGATCTACGAGCTCGTGCTTCAACTTGTAGTTCAGACGTTGGTCTGAATCTACAATTCGTCTGGATTTTATTTCATCTTCACTAGTATAGCCTTCTTGAGGAACGACAACACTTGTGACTGAATCTTCAGCGAAATCAGTCGCGTCGAGTTGTTCCATGTCATCAACGTCCTGTTCCGAAGTTGTTGACGATGATTGAGCTTGAGGTGTTGATGTGAAGAGAGGCCGCCTCGCACCAGATGGGCCGGGTGTTGAGAGTGCCGCGTCAGCAGGAGGAGCAGCGTCGGCAGGAGGAGCAGCGTCAGGAGGAGCAGCGTCAGCAGGCAAGTCCGGAGCATGGGGTATGCCTGTTGTTGTTGGCCAATCCTCACTCCTCCACTCCAGTAAGGCATCTATTGCTACTGAGACAAACTCTAAAAATGTGTGTTTCTTCACGTCCGTTGAAAAGTGGGAGTACAACGCGAATGCATTGTGCAATGCCATTTGCAGAAAATAAAAAGTTATCTTCTTGGTCCATTTGTGTGTTTTTCTGGTAAACTCATAATACTTGACCATTTGATCGAAATGATCAACACCTTTCATGAACTTATTGTAATCAATTATGGCAATGGGTTTGTTCATTTTCACAATTTCGAGACCAGTTCTCCCGTTAGGCTTACGAATGCGTTTTCTGCGCCGAACTAAACTAGTCTCGGCATTATGGAGATTGGTGATGATAGACACGGGCCGCTTGTCCTTCCACACTATAATAAATGTGTTATCACGACGCATGTACACGGTGGTGTCTGTTGCCATTTTACCCTTTACCATTTGTTGAAGATCCTTAGGGGCGCCACGTTGGAGTCTAAGTGTTCCACATGTGTAAACACCCGACTCGCGTAATTTTTCTGTCAGGGTAACTGAGTTATAGTAGTTATCCATATACAGATGATAACCCTTGTTGAGTAGGGGTTCCATCAACCCCGTGACTGTTTCAACAGTAGTTTTACCTATACCACAATACACATCAAAGTTATATATGTAGCCTGATGTGGCTTCAGCCAACATATACAATTTGACACCATATTTATCAGGCTTGTTGGGATTGTACACCTTGAAAGAGAGGCGGCCACGCCATGCCATTGTACCCTCATCAAGACTCAATTCTTTATTTGGAATGTACACAGACGTAAATTTCTCCGTCAAATATTCCATCACTGGTCTCACTTTTATCAGTCTGTCACTATTATTCAATGGCACTGCTTTCTTGTTATACATATGAAAGAACTTAGAAATATTTTGGAACCGCGGAGACGACATAAACAAGCTGAAGTATCGGTTATGCCACTTTTGATTTGACTGCCAGTACATCCTCATTGTAGGCAGCTTGTTTATTCCCATCAGTATACACAGACCCAAATATCGTGCCATTTCTTTCACAGACACTGCTTTCCAACTTTTCCTTGATGAGGCAGCAAAGCGATGTAAGATTTGTGTGGCATACAAATTTGTTTCATATGCTAAGTACTCAACCAATGCTCTCGTGAAAAATAGTTGTATAAACTTCAATGCAGATGTAGGTGTTGGAATCGTTAGGCCTGGCTTAGCAGAAAAGTCACCAACGATAGGAGGAGTGTTGCTACGAGACCACTGATCGCTAAGCTTAGCACGCTTTGGTACCGGACACGTTCGTTTTCCGCGTGGCGGAGATGCGGCTCCCTCATCCTCACTCTCAACCTCAGTTTCACTAGAAGTTTCTTGTTCAGTTGAGGAAACATGATATGTAACGTCACATTCAGGTTCGTCAACCTCAATATCATCCTCTGATTCAGAAAAAGCCTCAACAACATCCGGAATCTTTGAGGGAGTGAGCTTTACCCCACGATACTTATCGTAAATCATTGCGATATGTTCTTCTTTCTTCATTTTCCTACCTCTTTTTGCCGTTCCACTGCTTGTTGCTTGTCCAGCATCCATGGTGAAGGTATTGAATCGGTTTGAATAGCACGAGAAAGAAAATATATGCGTAAATGAGGTCACGTAAGCCGCGAGAGGGGAGATGCGTGTGGGCACTTCGAGTGACAACAATACAATAGGCCGACCACGTGACCCGGTCGGCTGAGATGCCATGTGGTCGGTGAGGGAAAACGGGAATTTCATAGAGAACATTTTGAGACTTACTAAAATAAAATCGCATAATAAATAAAATTTATATAAATATTTAACCATTGGACGCCAGCCAGCGTCCGGAGGGCAGAATCAGGAGAAAAAGATTGGACGCTAACGGGCGTCCGCTAAGCGCGAAATTCCTTTGAGAATCTTGTATGTGGTGATCATGTCCCCCTTAACTCTTCTGTCTTCCAGCGACGTGAGGTTTGCCTCCCGTAGTCTCTCATCGTTTCTCATACCTCTCAGCTCGGGTACTAGTCAGGTGCAAACCTTTGAACCTTCTCCAGTTTAGTCTTGTCCTTGACTAGATATGGACTTCTTGCTGGAGCTGCAAACTCCAGGATTGGTCTGATATATGTGGTATACAAAGTTCTGAATAATTCCTTACACAAGTTTCCAAATGCCATTCTTATGTTGGCCAACCTGGCTTATGCCGCTGATGTTATCCTGTAGATATGGGCTTAAGGGGACCATTCTGGCGTGATATCAACCCCCCAACTCTTTCCCTCTGACTCATGAAGAATTTCATCTCCCAAATGATACCTTGAATCCGGTCTCCTGCTCCCTACACCTATCTTCATGAAAATACATTTGCTTGGGCTAACAATCAAAATTTCTAACAACTACTAATTCGAC
>WNGS01039018.1:5985-18767 GCA_020271785.1 Procambarus virginalis
TTGCCTTAAAACCAACTCTTATTTGACTTTTACTCTTAACTTGCTTTATTGGGGTCGATCCTCAGTTTTCGTTTGGATTCCTCCCAAGTTACCATCACGAAGCATGTGTTAGGATGTTCCTGGTTCTCGTTTTCTGTTCAGGTGTTTGATACTAAAGTTATTTTAGGGATTGAATCCCTAAATGGGGTGAAGAACTTAATAAATTTTAAGTAGAGAGTAAGTTATATTAAATAGTTATGTTTGTATAGGGAATAGTCACAGCCTGCGTTGTTGATTGGGTTTGTGGTGTTTGGCTGATTCGTTTGGGGGAACAAGCCGTCTCTGTGTTTAATATTTGTTTCTGCAAGATAAGGATGTTAGCTCTAGGGCCCAGCCTTTCTAATCTTGGTGTCAATTGTAGAGACTCCCCACCTATTTCCTCTATCACATCTGGCTACATATATATTTCTCTCTCTCTCTCTGTCTCTGCCTCTCTCTCTCTCTCTCTCTCTCGTCTCTTGCCTCTTCTCTCTCTCCTCTCTGTCTCTGCCTCTCCTCTCTCTCCGCTCTCTGCCTCTTCTTCTCTCTCTCTCTCCTCTCTCTCTCGTCTCTCTCTCTCTCTCCTCTCTCCTCTCTTCTCTCTTCCTCCTATCCTCTCTCTTCTCTATTCTCCTCCTCTCTCTCCTCCTCTTCCTCCTCCTCTCCTCTCTCTCCTCCCTCCTCCTCTCTCTCTCACATAATAATGTGTTTTAACCAATGACAGTTGGTTGATTTAATGACAGTTGAGAGGCGCGGCCGAAGGAGCCAGAGCTCAATCCCACAAGCACAGCTAGGTGAATACAACTAGGTGAATACATCCCCAGGAAGCAGTTCCGTAACCGCTGTCTAACTCCCAGGAACCTATTTACTACTAGGTGAACAGGAGAAAACAGGTGAAACTCTGCCCATTTGTTCCGCACCGGCCCGTGTGTGTGTGGTGTGTGTGTGTGGTGTGTGTGTGTGTGGTGTGTGTGTGTGTGTGTGTGTGGCTGTGTGTGTGTGTGTGTGTGTGGGTGTGTGTACTTACCTATTTACCTATTTACCTATTTGTGCTTGCAGGATCGAGCATTGAAGGCTCTTGGATCCACGCCTTTCCAGCTATCGGTTGTTTACAGCAATGACTCCTGTCCCATTTCCCTATCATTACCTAGTCTTAAAAGTCATGAAGTATATTTGCTTCCACAACCTGTTCCCCAAGTGCATTCCATTTTTCTCACTACTTCTCACGCTAAAAGAAAACTTCCAACAGTCTGTGACTCATCTGAGTTTCCAGTTTCCAACCATGTCCCATCGTTCTGTTATTAATTACGTGTGTAACATTTCATCTATTTCCACTTTGTCAATTCCCCCTGAGTATTTTTATATGTCACCTATCATTATCTCCACTCTCCCTTCTTTTCTCTAGTGTCATAAGGTTCAGTTCCTTCAGTTCTGCTCTCATGCTCTTCATATCCCTTCCCTCGTAACTCTGGGACAAGCCTCGTCGCAAACCTCTGAACCTTCTCCAGTTTCCTTATGTGTTTCTTCAGGTGGGGGCTCCATGATGGCGCGGCATACTCTAAGACGGGTCTCACGTATGCAGTGTAAAGCGCCCTAAAAGCCTCCTCATTTAGGTTTCTGAATGAAGTTCTAATTTTCGCCAGTGTAGAGTACGCTGCTGTCGTTATCCTATTTATATGTGCCTCAGGAGTTAGATTAGGTGTCACATCCACTCCCAGATCTCTTTCTCGAATCGTTACAGGTAGGCTGTTCCCCTTCATTGTGTACTGTCCCTTTGGTCTCCTATCACCTGATCCCATTTCCATAACTTTACATTTACTGGTGTTAAACTCCAGTAGCCATTTCCCTGACCATCTCTGCAACCTGTTTAAGTCCTCTTGGAGGATCCTACAATCCTCGTCTGTCACAACTCTTCTCATTAATTTTGCGTCATCCGCAAACATTGACATGTATGACTCCACTCCTGTAAACATGTCATTTACGTAAATTAGAAAGAGGATTGGTCCCAGCACCGATCCTTGAGGTACTCCACTTGTTACTGTTCTCCAGTCCTACTTCTCGCCCCTTACCATTACCCTCTGGCTCCTTCCTGTTAGGTAGTTCTTCACCCATTCTAGGGCATTTCCGCTTACTCCTGCCTGCCTCTCAAGTTTGTATAGCAGTCTCATGTGCGGTACTGTATCAAAGGCCTTTTGGCAGTCAAGAAATATGCAGTCTGCCCAGCCTTCTCTGTCCTGCCTTATCCTTGTTACTTTTTCATAGAATTCTAAAAGGTTTGTTAGGCATGATTTCCCTGTCCAGAAACCATGTTGGTGCTTGTTTACAAACCCAATGCTCTCCAGGTGCTCAACAAGTCTTAGCCTAATTATTCTTTCAAGTATTTTGCAGGGGATGCTTGTCAATGATACGGGTCTGTAGTTAAGTGCCTCCTCCCTGTCACACACCTTCTGTGTGTGTGTGTGTGTGTGTGTGTGTGTGTGTGTGTGTGTGTGTGTGTGTGTGTGTGTGTATGTGTGTGTATGTGTGTGCGTGTGTGTGTGCGTTCGTGCGTGCGTGCGTGCGTGCGTGCGACAACCTAAATAACACCGAACTCGCCTCAAAAAAATTTAAGACAAGCAAAAATACAGAGTCTAGTTTTACCTTTGATATAAAAAGGTGATAAGGACTAGATTATCATTTTTACGATGGAAATATAACCCTTGGCTGCGTCCCAACTCCTCAGCAGCACACACACACTGCGCCTCCTGGAACGGGGCCAGGCCTCTCTCACATGATAAGGCTATACATACATGCTCCAGGGGTGTTCCTTGGATGTTCCTTGGATGTTCCAGAGATGCTCCAGGTATAAAATAGTGGTTAAAACATCACTTTTTGCCCATTTATAACCACCACACCACCTCTTCCGTTATATATAACAAGTGTTCTTCTACTGAACAATATGTTCACTCAAGCACTCGTCCCCGCAAACTGCTGAAGTGGATGAGTAACTTAACCATCTTGAACTTAGAACTGCTTGAAGTTAACTGCTTGAACTTAGAACAGAGAACTTTAGCTGTCATCACATCTAGGTAAATACCCCCCCCCCCCCGAGACTTAGATTAGACTTGGGGGGGGGGGGTTAGATATGGTTTGAATAATTATTGGAATTATCTGTCAGCAGCTCAAGGCGGGAAGCCACAGACAGGCGATGACTTAGATCTCAAACTGTCTTTGATAATTAGTTTAAGAAAAGATGTTGAAATAGAATCAGTGGCTGAGCGTTGATGTTGTTTAATTGTTGTTGTTGTTTAAGATTCGCTGCCTAGAACAAGAAGTTACAAGTAGCACGGGCTATGGTGAGCCCCTCATTTTTTAGCGTTGATATACTGGAGAATCAATGGTAATTATAGCACAGGTATTCAAGTGTTTTTTTACGCCTATACCCACCTGATTTATTTATGGATTTATTTATTTATATACAAAAAGGTACAGTTGGTTAATGAGAGTACATAGCATTGATGTTTTTACATTCTTCTAAAGCCACTAACAAGCTTAGCGTTTCGGGCAAAATAGTCAGGAGGGAAACCCACTGTTACTTCAAGAACAATAATTAACCAAAGTTTATTAAACACCAGTTGTATCTTCTTGCTAGGAATTTCTTACAAGGCCATTGGGTGTTGACAGTTCAAAGTAGTTATAACTTAACTGCAGTAATTCCCTTAAGTCATTGATCTAGGAGACTTTTATGACACCTCAGATCACCTATCTCGGATGGACGCCTGACCGTCAGTGAACTATGAACTCGTCTCCTCTGTTAACTATCCCACCGTCACCTGTCCTCGCAAATTCGTATAGTCAATATTGACTTATTAAATACGTGCATAGGTGACATACTAAACATGATAGTTTACCTTGAAAAGCTTCATAGAAAACACCGACCTTACCTAACCTTGTTAGTATGTTATGATAAGCATCTTATAGCTTCATAATTACAATTGTTACTTAACCTATTATAGGTATAGGTCTAAATTACAATTGTTACTTAACCTAATATAGGTATAGGTTAAGTAATAATTGTAATTACGAAGCAATAAGATGCTTATCTTAACATACTAACAAGGTTAGGTAAGGTCGGTGTTTTCTATGAAGCTTTTCAAGGTAAACTATTATGTTTAGTATATCACCTATGCACGTATTTAATAAGTCAATATTGACTATACGAATTTGCGAGGACGGGTTGCCCACCGTCACCTCCCAAAACACCTCCGTGACGCCTGGCTGGACAGTAGGATCCTCGGAGCCCCGCACTCACACTGGTGAGGGAGGAAGGTCTCCAGGAGGACCTGTGGAGACATCTCCAAGTAACTCTGAGATATTCCAAACTCGCACCGAAATTTTACAAATCAATCTAGATATCTAGAAATAATATCCAAGAGTCGTTAAAGAGAAATTGCCTCTAAATTTCCTCTAAATTTCTAAATAAAAGGATGTTAGAGAAATGTTCCACTGTAGGTACTATAGGGACTTCCAGAGATGTATAGAGATGATTCGTTTGTGTTCAAACCTACAGAATGATCCAAGGAGCTTCGGAACCCTCCAAACCTGTCCTTAGACTGCTCGAACACAACTGCAGTGATGCACGAGGTGTAAACAAGATGTTCAAAGGAGTTTTCAAGTATGCAACTATAAACTCCACACCCCAGAAGGATTCGAACCCAGACAACCAGGAGCACTATGCACCTAGCGTACCTGGTTCCTTAACCACTCGACCCCCGTGACTGTAGTTTTCAAGTCACTCTACATACATACCGTAGAGATGTTATGGAAATGGCGGTGTTCTAGACCTCTAGAGTCTTGTATCATACAGTAGATGTAGTCTTGTATCATACAGGTGATGTAGTCTTGTATCATACAGTAGATGTTAGTCTTGTATCATACAGTAGATGTTAGTCTTGTATCATACAGTAGATGTAGTCTTGTGTCATACAGTAGATGTAGTCTTGTATCATACAGTAGATGTAGTCTTGTATCATACAGTAGATGTTAGTCTTGTATCATACAGTAGATGTAGTCTTGTATCATACAGTAATGTAGTCTTGTATCAAACAGTAGATGTAGTCTTGTATCATACAGTAGATGTAGTCTTGTATCATACAGTAGATGTAGTCTTGTATCATACAGGTGATGTAGTCTTGTATCACACAGTAGATGTAGTCTTGTATCATACAGTAGATGTTAGTCTTGTATCATACAGTAGATGTAGTCTTGTATCATACAGTAGATGTAGTCTTCTATCATACAGTAGATGTAGTCTTGTATCATACAGTAGATGTTAGTCTTGTATCATACAGTAGATGTAGTCTTGTATCATACAGTAATGTAGTCTTGTATCAAACAGTAGATGTAGTCTTGTATCATACAGTAGATGTAGTCTTGTATCATACAGTAGATGTAGTCTTGTATCATACAGTAGATGTAGTCTTGTATCATACAGTAGATGTAGACAATAGCTGAGGTCTGTGTATTATATATCAAGCCTTACCAAAAAAAAAACAGATTGCCATTGTTATTATAATATAAACAATAATTATCGGCACAGACACCAACAGGATTCATCAGAATACATTTCATAAATGTTCATTAGTTCCTTCACCAAGACAGGCAAGATTAGAGACATAGATCGCAATAAAATTTATTACAAGTAATAAATTCAGACTATTTTTAACAGTGATTTTATAACGATATAAAGAATTAGGAAGTATTTATGATCCAGGTCTCCGGCTCTTGGCCCGGCTCTTGGCCCGGCTCTTGGCCCGGCTCTTGACAAGAGCTCACAAGAGAGCTTGGACGCCGTCCTCGGGGAAGGTTGTCCAGAGACTAACACTTCCTGGATTGAAACTGAGTCGGTATAGCTTTGAGAAACCAAGGAGGCAATTGAGCGTCGGTGTTGATGGGGCGTGCGGCCGACGGGCTTCCTCCAGGAACGCACGGTCCAGGAACGTATGGTCCAGGAACGTATGGTCCTGGAACATACGGTCCAGGAACATACGGTCCAGGAACGTATGGTCCAGGAACATACGGTCCAGGAACGTATGGTCTAGGAACGTATGGTCCAGGAACGTATGGTCTAGGAACGTATGGTCCAGGAACGTATGGTCTAGGAACGTATGGTCCAGGAACGTACGGTCCAGGAATGTATGGTCTAGGAACGTACAGTCCAGGAACGTACGGCTCAGGAACGTATAGTCCAGGAACGTATAGTCCAGGATCGTATGGTCGAGGAACGTACAGTCCAGGAACGTATGGTCCTGGAACGTACGGTCCAGTAATGTATGGTCCAGGAACGTACGGTCCAGGAACGTACGGTTCAGGAACGAATGGTCCAGGAACATATGGTCCAGGAACATATGGTCCAGGAACATACGGACCAGCAATGCACGGTCCGGGAACGTACGGTCCAGCAACGTACGGTCCAGGAACGTACGGTCCAGGAACGTACGGTCCAGGGACGTACGGTCCAGGAACGTACGGTCCAGGGACGTACGGTCCAGGAACGTACGGGCTAGCAACGCACGGTCCAGGAATGTACGGTCCAGGAACGTACGGGCTAGCAACGCACGGTCCAGGAGGGCAGGAATGAGTGTTGCTGACCTTGTAGAGAGCATTCCAATGAAGAGCTTGTGGACAAAGTCCAGGAGAGCCATGGATGAGGGGAATATTTTAGGAGGAAAGTTGTGAGGAGGAAGCTCCAGGAGCGCCATGGCAGTGAGGTTCCAGGAAGAGACCTCACAGAGAACTTTCCAGTTCCAGCGTCCCGCTTGTCTCTCCGCTCGGCTGGATAAGATCGGACACACAACAAACATCGTCATAAGCAACGCTCTATAGATCCGTTTTTCTGCCACGCATCAGCACAAGAGAGAAGAGTAACAGTGGGGTAGATCAACAGGACAGGCCACCGGGTAGGCGGGCCTATCGTAAAAATATGCTTAGGCACCAGTTCCAGCCTTCAGAACCTGATAGGGAATTCAGTAGAGTTTTGGGTCGATTGGCTTTTGTCTTAATTGTATCTGAGTGGGGTTAAGAAATGTGTCTGGGAATCACCAGAACGCTGCTTCAAGTCGCCTCATTGATTCAAAATGATTTTTACTCATTCATATATATATATATATATATATATATATATTATATATATATATATATATATATATATATATATATATATATATATAGGTCAACATCAAGTCAACATCAGACTGATGTTGACAACGACTTTCGCGAGTCGAAACGTTCATCTCTCTTCTCCATTTCTTTGTGGTTTTCCGCATACAAATGATCAGTGTTTAGTGATCGTCAATTGCATATATATATATATATATATATATATATATATATATATATATATATATATATTATATATATATATATATATATATATATATATATATATATATATATATATATATATATATATATATATATAGGGAGGGAGGGAGAGGAAGAGAGATGGAAGACACCAGCAGATCTACCGGAAGACACCAGCAGATCTTCCCGTGACAGAATCTCACACCCCGATCACGGCGCTCGGGACTCGAACCATTGTCGTAATTACCTAAACAAGGAGGATGGACCACGCCAGGAGTCTCTTCCTTGATCAATCTAAGAAGCAGTTTGCAAGCACCAAAGAGTCCAGGCAGCTTACAGAGTCGAAACATGCTTGAAAGTGCTTGACAGGTAGAAATTGGTGTTCGGAAGGTACATACCGGGGTCTGGAAGGTGCAGAAGAGGTGGCAGAGGTACGGGTGCTTGGTGCCCAGACTGAGCACCTTCCTCTCGATAAGGGTACACTCGACATCGTTGTCCTCGAGGACCACGTCCTTCTTCAAGCACTTGACAGCGAAGTAGTTCTCCGAGTCCTTCTGCTGCGCCAGCATGACCTGTAGGGCGGGGAAATAGCAGTGGTCAACGACGCCTCGACGTCAAGTTCTGGCTCGTAATGGGTGGTAATGTGCGGAGATTGTTGAGGTGGTGACACACACACACACACACACACACACACACACACACACACACACACACACACACACACACACACACACACACACACACACACACACGGGTTGGAAGTCAGATGTGTGGGCTGGAAGTCAGATGTGTTGGCTGGGAGTCAGATGTGTGGGCTGAGAGTCAGATGTGAGGGCTGGGAGCCAGATGTGTGGCTTGGAGTCTATGTGTGGGCTGGGAGTCATATGTGTGGCCAAGGAGTCAGATGTGTGGCTGGGAGTCATATGTGTGGGCTGGGAGCCAGATGTGTGGGCAAGGAGTCAGATGTGTGGGCAAGGAGTCAGATGTGTAGGCTGGGAGTCATATGTGTGTGTGAACAAGCAGCAAAATGTTCAACCAAGCTATTGTGACTGGATGTCTGCATGACGCACGAGGTCCAGGATGTTGCAAGCCACAACATTTACTGCAATGAAGATGCAAGTGACGTCACAGGGTCTATAATCGGCTTTCTGCTTGCAACACTGCAACCCAGCAAGCAAGCAAGCTGGGTTAATCCCTGGCATCTCTCTCACTCTAAATATACCTCATCTCCACACGCTAAGCTCCCAGTCCGTCCTCTTAAGGTTACCCCCAACGTCCAGAAAACGGTCAATTTAGAATGGTCTCTCCTAACCTGCCAGAGGACCCAAAACAGAAAACGGGACAGTACGTCACTTTCGCCAGCCGCTTCCATTGTCTAGTACGACGATTTTGGCCTTATGTAACGCATACGTGCGAAAAGCGACGTTCTTGGTAGGAGGACAGGTTGTAGGAGGACAGGCTGTAGGAGGACAGGCTGTAGGAGGACAGGCTGTAGGAGGACAGGCTGTAGGAGGACAGGCTGTAGGAGGACAGGCTGTAGGAGGACAGGCTGTAGGAGGACAGGTTGTAGGAGGACAGGTTGTAGGAGGACAGGTTGTAGGAAGACAGGTTGTAGGAGGACAGGTTGTAGGAGGACAGGTTGTAGGAGGACAGGGTGTGGGAGGACAGGCTGTAGGAGGACAGGCTGTAGGAGGACAGGTTGTAGGAAGACAAGTTGTAGGACAGGTTGTAGGAGGACAGGCTGTAGGAGGACAGGTTGTAGGAAGACAAGTTGTAGGACAGGTTGTAGGAGGACAATGCACGTTGTAGGAGGACAGGTTGTAGGAGGACAGGCTGTAGGAGGACAGGCTGTAGGAGGACAGGTTGTAGGAGGACAGGTTGTAGGAGGACAGGTTGTAGGAGGACAGGTTGTAGGAGGACAGGTTGTAGGAGGACAGGTTGTAGGAGGACAGGCTGTAGGAGGACAGGCTGTAGGAGGACAGGCTGTAGGAGGACAGGCTGTAGGAGGACAGGTTGTAGGAGGACAGGCTGTAGGAGGACAGGCTGTAGGAGGACAGGCTGTGGGAGGACAGGCTGTAGGAGGACAGGCTGTAGGAGGACAGGCTGTAGGAGGACAGGTTGTAGGAGGCAGGTTGTAGGAGGACAGGTTGTAGGACAGGTTGTAGGAGGACAGGTTGTAGGAGGACAGGCTGTAGGAGGACAGGCTGTAGGAGGAAGGTTGTAGGAGGACAGGCTGTAGGAGGACAGGCTGTAGGAGGACAGGCTGTAGGAGGACAGGCTGTAGGAGAACAGGTTGTAGGAGGACAGGCTGTAGGAGGACAGGCTGTGGGAGGACAGGCTGTAGGAGGACAGGCTGTAGGAGGACAGGTTGTAGGAGAACAGGTTGTAGGAGGACAGGCTGTAGGAGGACAGGCTGTGGAGGACAGGCTGTAGGAGGACAGGCTGTAGGAGGACAGGTTGTAGGAGGCAGGTTGTAGGAGGACAGGTTGTAGGAGGACAGGCTGTAGGAGGACAGGCTGTAGGAGGACAGGCTGTAGGAGGACAGGTTGTAGGAGGACAGGCTGTAGGAGGACAGGCTGTGGGAGGACAGGCTGTAGGAGGACAGGCTGTAGGAGGACAGGTTGTAGGAGGCAGGTTGTAGGAGGACAGGTTGTAGGAGGACAGGTTGTAGGACAGGTTGTAGGAGGACAGGTTGTAGGAGACAGGTTGTAGGAGGACAGGTTGTAGGAGGACAGGCTGTAGGAGGACAGGCTGTAGGAGGACAGGTTGTAGGAGGACAGGCTGTAGGAGGACAGGTTGTAGGAGGACAGGCTGTAGGAGGACAGGTTGTAGGAGGACAGGTTGAAGGAGAACAGCTGTAGGAGGACAGGTTGTAGGAGGACAGGTTGTAGGCTGACACGTTGTAGGAGGACAGGATGTAGGAGAACAGGCTGTAGGAGGACAGGTTTAGGAGGACAGGTTGTAGGAAGACAGGTTGCAGTAGGACAGGTTGTAGGAGGACAGGTTGTAGGAGGACAGGTTGTAGGAGGACAGGTGTAGGAGAATAGGTTGATGCTCCTACGCAAGTTACCCCTCTATAACCAACATGGGAAATCATCCGGTAAGGAGTAACTCGTTTATTTTTCTCGGCCTCAAACACAAATATCTTTTTCTGGGAAGAACGTCAAGCGTTCCGAGAGTTGCCAAGCGTGTGAGTGATTAATAATAAGAAGAGAATATCACTTAGCATAAGAGAAACGGTTTTCTCCATATCTCTAATGACGTAAGACGCGACAACTATCGGACAATTAGCAGTGCCACGGGTGGTAATTTTACTATGATAGTCAGTGTGTAAACCAGTATAGGTAGTTTGTAAACTATTATAGGTAGTGTCTTGACTACTCCTCTGCTCCTTGCTCCTGATCCTACCCTTAATCCTCTCTGCACCACCTTTTTTGCCCTCATCTTTCATGCCCAGTTGCTTGTTCCTTCTGCCTCTCACCCATTCCTTTGCTTTCAAACTCCTACTCCCTCACAACCACTCATCACAATACTGCATTCGTCTTTCACTTCCAAACTACATTAATAGAAGCTAATATGAATGCTTAGAAAGTTGTGGAAACAGTGTGTGGAAGAAGATCCTTAAGGTATGATATACAAATGCTGATGGAGTTACAAGCAAGACAGAGGAAATAAAAGAAAGGGAAATCAAATATGAACCTGATTTAAATGCAATAGAGGTAATGAAAGCAAATTAAATGATTTCTGATGCCATATTTCCAACGAAACAGTAATTAAATAATAAGGAAATAAAGAATGCCAAGATAAAAAGGAAGAATCACACTCTTAGTCAAATGAAAGTGGAAGTTCGAGCAACTAGAAAATCAGAACACAAATGCATACAGAGCCTCCATTACTTGGACAGTGACAACAGATGGGATAAGGATATTGGTCCTGTTACGTCACCATCCCCAAGAAACAACAAAAGATCCAAACAGGTTTATGGTAAGAACAGGTCATGCATTGATGAATTGCAGAGCAGTAGCAACAGCTGCACTCACAATAAGAGCTAGATTTCTAATTATGAGGGACCTAAATCACGGAAAAACCGACTGGGAATCTAGAAATCACCCCCCACCCACCCACCTCCCCTGGGAATGGTGGTGCTGGGAGGGTAGGTGGTGGTGGTGGTGCTGGGAGTGGTGGTGGTGGTGCTGGGAGGGGAGGAGGTGGTGCTGGGAGTGGTGGTGGTAGTGCTGGGCAAGAAACATGGCGAACGAAACTAGTGGAAGTTGTAGTCACCACATTCAAGATTCTGAAGGGAATTGATTGGGTAGATAAAGACAGGCTATTTAACACAAGGGGCACACGCACAAGGGGACACAGGTGGAGACTGAGTACCCAAATGAGCCAC
This sequence comes from Procambarus virginalis, assembly GCA_020271785.1. NCBI lineage: Eukaryota > Metazoa > Arthropoda > Malacostraca > Decapoda > Cambaridae > Procambarus > Procambarus virginalis. The sequence goes on from WNGS01039018.1 coordinate 17,738, forward strand.
AGAGACGTTAGAAAGAACTTGTTTAGTGTCAGAGTAGTTAGTAAATGGAATGCATTAGGCAGTGATGTGGTGGAGGCTGACTCCATACACAGTTTCAAATGTAGATATGATAGAGCCCAATAGGCTCAGGAATCTGTACACCAGTTGATTGACGGTTGAGAGGCGGGACCAAAGAGCCAAAACTCAACCCTCGCAAGCACATGTAGGTAAGTACACACACGCAGGCGCGCACACACGAAACAATACAAAGTTGATAAACTACTACAATACCATAGTGTATGAATGTAGGTGAACAAATAACTTAGAACCCTTGTTCAACACACCGTTTACACCCTTGACACAGGATCAACCAATACACTTACACAGACACTTACACAATACACTTATTGTGTCTTTGCTTCATCTTCACAATTTTTTTTAAATTATTCTAAAAACTTTCCTCCTTTAGAGACACCTGAAATTAAAGCATAATTTATCTGAAGTTAAGCGGAGGCCAATACAAACAAAACAGGAAAAAAAACAAGAGGAAGCAGAAGGCAACAGGTGAGTGAGAAGATAAAGGTGATAAAGATGGCACAGAAGACGATAATAAAGACGGAACAGGAGGAGGAGGAGGAGGAGAAGTGCCTCACCTTGCCATAAACTGCCCTTGCCCAAGACCTTGATGAAGTCGAAGTCAGAGACGGTGTACTTCTTAAACTTGGGACACGTCTGTAGGGGCGGCCTGATCTCCGGCAGGCCGAAGTAGTCGCCAGAGTCCGTGTCTGTGGTCTCCGTCTCGTCCTCCGTGGTCTCCGCCTCGGACCCGGAGACCGAAGACGAACACGTCTTGGTGGAGGACGCCAAGGTCCTGCTGGTCCCATCACCACTGCCTGGAGTGTAGGGAGAGACCTCTTAGTTACTCTTACCAAGGAGAGAGAGAAGAAGAAAGAGAGAGAGAGGAAGAGGTAGAGAGGGGAGAGAGAGAGGAAGAGGTAGAGAGAGGGGAGAGAGAGTACAAGAGGCTGAAGGTGATAGATAAATCTGAGGG
>WNGS01039019.1:0-12500 GCA_020271785.1 Procambarus virginalis
TGAAAAAAAATATAATTAGACTTAATAAGTAATCGCTCGAAGCGGCCTCAACTAGGCTACGTCCACCATGAATCTCGCAGTGGTTAAACACAAGCCTATATGCACTTGGCTTATATTATTCGTTGATTAAACACACACACACATTGTTTTGAATTGTTTACGAGAACGTAAAACATCTATCAATACTTAGTTTTGGGAGTGATATACGATAAATACCTGTTCAATATTCTACACACGAGGTATTACTTTATTCCATGTGAATAAACTCCAATTCTTCAATTGAGAACAGTAAATTATGTAATGGGAGACAATCCGAACTGCAATCTGGTCAGATTAATGATCAAAATTATGAAGACACCCCCCCCCCCCCCACACACACAAATCACTCATAGATGCGAATTACATTAAGAATGCCACCATTAGCCGTAACAACAGAACTCCACAATCTAACAAGTAAACATCACATAACAACACTTACCACTTCAACAACACATGGTGCAAGATAATCAAGTCCGAGGACTCGTGGTATGTTACTGGCTCATAGGCTCAAGGCGAGCCAGTTGACAAACTTTCCCACGTTCACTAAAAATGCTTAACCCTGTTATTTTTTCCCCACACTTGGAAATATCACTTTCAATTCACGTGCATCAGCAACTGTCAGCTGGTCGTAGTGAGGTGAAGGCAGAGGACGCAGTGAGGCACCAGCCGCGCACCTCGCCTCACGCCTCATAAGGGTGTAAACAGTAGTTACCTCGGAATTTCAGGGCAGTTTCTCCTCAGACGGCTGCTGCCGTTGTAGGTGTTGTTGTTTGTGTTGTATTTGCGGGGCGACAACGATCGGATTCAGCAGCCGCCTCAGCAGATCCAGGGAAAGCTAGGATGGGGTCCCATGCAGCCTCAGGCCAGACCCCCTGTTTAATAACAAGTCCGGTTACCACGAGCTCAACTATGTTACAGTTCCGAACCACGACTGACGGATGACAAGTGCCTGTTCCCTGACGCCATCAAATAATTGTCGAACCATGCTAACTAGCTTCAAGTATGCTTGAACTCCGTACTCATACAAATATCGCCGTCAGTTCTAGACACCTGACCTTTTGAACCTAATTGCCTATGCCTATTTATTACAAATTGGCTTAATCACTAATAAATACCCAATTATGGATGAGAAATTCCTGTTTTGAACTCCACATCAAACTGATGTTGGAAAGTTTATCGAACGTGCGGTCAGTGGACGACCTGTCTTGCACCGCTCGAAGTAATGACTCGTGAGTCGCACCCATGGACGCGAACCCCTTGGTTTATGAATGAAAACGATTTTACACACGACATCAAACTAACCTCTGCGTTCGAACACTTTCCGGAACAAGTGTTCAGACGAATTTTGTTCGAATCACAACGCTGTAAATGTTTCACACACGTACTACAAATAGCAAATAATCGCCAACAGAACCTAAACACTACTTACCTAACCTTATCTAGTATATAGTACCAATATGCTCAATATTCTTATAATATTGATTTATTACTTGAGAAAATTCCCGTTTGAATGAACCGCTGTTAAAATCTTATGCTCGCGTCTGTGGGGTGACCGCTAGGAATGTAATGGATGCTTGAGTCGAGGAACGGGTGGAGGCGGACATGAATAGCAACACTGTTAATGGTTCGATTCCACGACACCCTCAAATCACAAATAATCAACAAAACTTAAACAACTAATCCTAGCCTAACTATACATAGAACTTTAATACATACTAACATTAATGTAAAATTGAGAAAACAAAAACCTATTTTTAATACATAGTACGTTAAAGAATGACCGAATACGTCTTTGGGGGGAAGGACTGCCGCACGTTTTAACGAAACCTGACACAGAGGAATGGGTTGGATATTCCTGCTGATGCATGCCTGTGAACGATCCTGCTCCACTCTGTGTCTGTCTCTTGTTGAGATGGTGCACCAACGTCGTGGTATGTCGTTCCGAGAGATTGTTTACCTAGCACTAAATGGTAAGGGCTCGACCTACCGAAGGTATCTGACTATCCTGTTCTAGTACTTACACCGGCTAGGGGACCTCACTTTCTGGTCACTCCAGAAACGACTACAAAACGGGCTGCCGACAGTGTCTCACATCGGCCACTGTAACAGAACAGCAACTTCTTGACACACCAAGACACACTCCTGTGTGTCTCAGTCAGCACCAATATTACACACCGTCGAGTCGGTGCTGCCTGGAGTGAGTCGCTCTGATATTTCTGCTTCAACATCAAAGATCGCCACTGCCCTGAACTTGAGTGAGTCCGTCCTTTAAAGCACCAAACAAGCTCTAAGACAAGAGAGCGCCGAGGCTAAGTGGCCTCTCTCTCTGACATGAAAACCAACTGAGGAAACACGGTCCCGGCTGATGCAGTGACTTCATAAATCACCCTTCGTCATGGTACTCTATACCTCGACCTCCTGATCGTACTCCCCATAACCCAGACTATTCGTCCTGCAAAGTTTCGTGCGACTAGCCACAAGCGTCTGGCCACCTACTATGAATAAACAGACACTTCATGCTGGAGTGTGTTGGGTGAGAATGGCTCAACACTTGGCAGTCCTTCATGCTGGGAGTGCGTCAGTATGCTGTCCCAAGACAAATAGATGACAACGGTTATCTTGGAGTTTACTGTCGCTTCAGTGAAGATATGAGATGGGCGGCAGGAACAGGTACTAGGTGTGAGCGCGGGTAGTGAGTGGGGAACTGGCCGCGGAGGCAAAGTAATGGGCGGCAGGGCAGTATTCGGTGCGGGTGGGTGCCCGTGCCCCCAGTGGGGCGCCGGGACGGGGTGGGATTCCGTGCCCCGCAGTGGGCGGGCTGGGCGGGGGGGGTGAGCTGTATTGCAGTGTGATAAGTGTGAGATACAGAACGAGTTTTTGTTACGTGTAATAATAACAATTACCTTTTCATATGACGAGGGCGAGGGAGATTACCCGATGACCTCACCTGGGAAGCTGGTTGTCTGTGCTGTCACGGTGGCTGGGCTGCCTGGCAGTGCCTGGGTGTGCCTGGCAGTGCCTGGGTGTACCTGGCAGTGCCTGGCAGTGCCTGGAAAGTTTCGTTGCAGGAAAGGGGTGTAGGGAGAATAGGCAAATAAATGGGAGGAGGGGTAAATAGGTATATGAAAGGAATGGATAGTGTGGGAGTGGAGTGGACAGTGTGGAGAGGTGGTGTGGGTGTTTGGGAATAAATTAATATATTGAGGCATAAAAGAAAGAGGTTTGGAGGGATGAAGAGGGTGAAGGAAGGATGAAAGAGACGTGAGAGAAAGGTAAAAATAATTGTGAGAGGTAGAAACTAGGACAATTTGAATGAGTAATGGAAATAGGAGGCACAATGATTACCTCATATATTATTACATTGTGAAACCGCTCCACCTGGTAGAACGTAAATGTAAATAACTGAGTAATTAAGCTACACAAAAGAAAACAGAAGACACACGGAAAGAGACCACGAAATGTGCGAGGTCTTAATGGAATAAATTAATTACTACACAGTTAATGCACTAGACTCACTCAAAAGTTTAAGCTACTCCACCGGCCTGATATGGGCACTGCTAGGTTGCCCGTAGCCCTGTAAACTGCTTCACCGGGCTGGTGCGGTCACGGCTAGGCTGCCCGTAACCCTGTAAACTGGTCCACCGGGCTGATGTGGGCACGGCTAGGCTGCCCGTAACCCTGTAAACTTAAAACTTACTCTACTCTAGGCGCCCAACACTGTCATAAAACGAAATGAATCGAACATCAACTCGGAAAACAAAATTATTGAAGCTATCTTCATTAACTTAACATTTACTTTCACAGTAAACTCAAAGAACTGATAAATGAACAAGTAGAAATCTCTAGTCCTTATTAGGCTTTGGCAATCACATATTAAATTCCACCGTGAAATCAATAATGTCATAGTAAATACTATACAGCAAATATATCGTGGAAAATACTAGCAGTCAAAATGAAGCACATGGAACCTAAATTCAAGTTCAAGTATATGTTCTTATCTCTATTATTATCCCTATTTATTACACCTTACCTTTCGTACCTTTTGCGTTGCTCTAAGATTTTCTTCTCCTCAGCTCTCTCTTGCCTATTTATTGCCATCGCCTCCTTACCTCATCTTATTACGGGCTCACCATAGCCCGTGCTACATGGACACTTCGTTCTGAGTGGCTAAATCTGAAACAACAACTTACCTCATCACAATCGACTTGAGAATGGTCCAGAACGGACCGAAACGTCGTCGTCCCTTCACTTTCTAGTGTGTGGTTTGGTCAACATACTTCAGCCACGTTATTGTGACTCCTCGTCTGCAATACTGACTTAATCGTTGCTCTGAGCGAATACTGACTCACGGGGTGGGGAGGAGGGAGAGTTACCAGCAGTAATGGTGCTAACGACAATCAGCTGACTTCAGGAGTCTTCACCCATGTAGGCGTCCTCGCTAGCAGGCGGGAAACTGCAGCTGGGGACTCTCCCAGGTAAGATCTGATCTGGTGCTATGTCTGCCACTTCTTGCATTGGTTGGCACTGAAGATTTTGTTCTTCGTCGCTCTGGTCCATGGAAATGCTGCAATGATCCTTTTTCTGGCCACCGAACACTTAAGGAGACAGGGGAGAGGTGACTGTGGACCTGGCACTGTCTGAACACACGGGTTGTTGGTCCAATCGACCTGACGAAGACCTCCAGTGAGTGAACGACGACCCCCCATGCACTCTCTGCAGCACTGTGGCAGTGCAGACTGTGTAGCTCCTCCACCAGGCCACTACCTCACACGTCACTATATCATGTGGCTCTAAACTCAGATCATTAATACATATAAATGTCATTGCAAACTATCTATACTGCAACTGGGCCACTGCTCTGCCCAAGTTTGCAATGACAATAGTTATTCATAAGAACTGCAGACTTAGTACGTTAGTGTTCACTGCACTCTCACTGGATAAGAATGTCGAGAGGTTCATTCAACCTCTTGTCAATCCTGCTGGTCTCTGACATACTGGACTCTCAGGCTCTCGCCTTTCTCCTCTAGGCGTGAAAAAGTCCACAAGTCCAGCGACCCTCCCAACCACCATATTGGAAAATGTTAGATAGGCTACCTCCCCTCCCCCCCCCCCACTATCTTAAATCCTAAAATATAAATTTCTCCTAAACCGTGCAACTTGCATACTTCCTGCTTGGACTGAAATGATCAGTGGGTCAGCAAGTATGTACAAGGAGCTGGGTAATTGACTATTAAAGCCGGGGAAAAGGTATGAACGAGACGTCATCGTAACAATGGCTAGCATAATGTGGTGCCAATGCACAAGATAGGAGAAGGACCAGAATCAGTAAACTACAGACCATAAATCCTTGGCAAGCATCGCTTGCAAGTTGAGAGACTGAGCCGAGGTTCGGTGAGGTGGTTCGTAAACCTTAAGAACAACATAAATTAATCACTAAACACCAGCATATATATTTCGAAAGGAAATCTTGCTTGAGAAACTTATAAAAGTTATGCAAGAAGATAAACAAAATCAAACAAGAGAGGGAACGTTGGGTAGAATGCATCTTTCTCGACTGTCAGAAAGCACTTGACACTGCCCCACACAAAAGACTCCTACTCAAGCTAGGGAAGCAAGCTGGTGTATCTAGAAGAGTGATTGATGAGTTGGATGAAGGAGTCCCTCCTGTGAAGGAAACAGTCTCACTGAGAAGAGAGATAACAGTGTGAAGAGATAATGAGTACAGTACCACAAAGGTCGGTGCTGGCGCCCATACTGTTCCTGATATATGAAAACGACCTTATTTTGGATGCATTATGAGGATATCATCAAGAACACAAGAGTTAATAAAGTAATTACAAAGCTCCAGGTACCTCATGCCAACGGGTCTAAATGGTCTAATAACTGGGTATTCGGTAGTGTGCAAGCTCATGCCGCAGTTCCTGCTCACAGAGTTTGCACCTGGAGTGCTCAGGATTGGGAGACCCGTCACCTGTAGCCACCTGTCACAGGTAACGGTAACCCAACCTGATCCTGGCAACCACTGTGTCGCACAGTCTGGTCCACGTTTTGTGCTGCCCATAAATATAGGTTTCAGATCTGAACAAATCATAGCGTTTTATACTGGTGCTTTCAGGCCTTTGAGAGTCAGTAACTTCTTTCCAATAAGACCTGAGTGTTTGGACCAATATAGTCATGACAACAGATATAGGGATATCTAGGACGAATTCAACGTCATCTTTGTTACACGCCAATTTGGCTGCCATTTTGGTGTCATTATGATGTGTTTATATTTATGTCAGATATGGTCTCCGGTACCTAAAGGTTGGATCATTGTAAACTTAAGAAATTCTAAAGATAATGTCAATCACCTTCCACTGATTCCGTTGGGGTCGCCATTAGAAGCGACTGCCATGTAATAGGAGCAATGGGCGCGAATTCGACCCGCCTATGTTCGTCACCTACACTAGATCAATCATCATGCAAAGTTGGTGAGGCTAGCCCCAAGCGTCTGACCTTCACCTTGGACAGACTAAAAAATCATCAGAAAGACAGACTTTCTCCCGTACAGATACAGATATAATAGCGAAAAAAATTCAGGAGTCGGTACACTTGGCAATCGACTATTAAAGGCCAAGAGCTCACGGCTCGATCCTGCAGATACAGGATCGCAGCCCTTATCAAGAGGATAACATCAGCGGCATATGCCAGGCTGGCCAATCAGACCTGAGTGTTTGGACCAATATAGTCTTGACAACATACGAACGGCATTCAGAAACTTGTGTCAAGAATTATTCAGAACTTTGTATACCACATATGTCAGGCCAATCCTAGAGTATGCAGCCCCAGCATGGAGTCCATATCAAGTCAAGGATAAGATTAAACTGGAAAAGGTTCAAAGGTTTGCCACCAGACTAGTACCCGAGCTGAGAGGTATGAGCTACGAGGAGAGACTACGGGAATTAAACCTCACTTCACTGGAAGACTGAAGAGTTAGGGGGGACATGATCACCACATTCAAGATTCTGAAGGGAATTGATAGGTAGGTAAAGACAGGCTATTTAACACAAGGGGCACACGCACAAGGGGACATAGGTGGAAACTGAGTGCCCAAATGAGCCACAGAGATATTAGAAAGAACTTTTTTAGTATCAGAGTGGTTGACAAATGGAATGCATTAGGAAGTGATGTGGTGGAGGCTGACTCCATATACAGTTTCAAGTGTAGATATGATAGAGCCCAATAGGCTCGGGAATCTGTACACCTGTTGATTGACAGTTGAGGCGGGACCAAAGAGCCAGAGCTCAACCCCCGCAAGCACAACTAGGTGAGTACAACTAGGCGAGTACACACACATGCACACACACCACACACACACACACACACACACACACACACACACACACACACACACACACCACACACACACACACACACACACACACACACACACACACACACGTCCGCGCGCGGGCTAGGTTTTCTAGAATGAATTATTTCTTTCATTATTAACCTCAACACCCTTGTGTCTGCTCTGCTTGCTTCATGCCTCTTGTCTCCTTACTTCTGCTTCACTTATTTATCGTTGTATCACAACCTAACAACAACAGCTCTACTCGTAGCCGTAAATGTAGGTGTGACCAAACCCAATAGGCTCTGAAATCTATATTCCAATCGATTCAAGATTGAAAGACGGGACCCAAGAGCCGTACAACCCGGTGAGTACAATTAGATACGTACTGGAGGAAAATGGAATCGAGGAGACATAATCACGACATACAAAGATTCCTAGTGGTACCAGTAGACTTAGCAAAGGTGCAATATTCAAAGTTGAGTACAAGAGGAGGAGTATTGCTTCGGTTTAAAGGTAAAGAGGAAATAGATGGAACAGAGCGTGAAGCACAGTCAATAGCCTTTGGAAATCTGATAAAATATTCGCATGGAATATTAGGTACGTATGGGTGAAGGAGTCATTGCATTTAGAGACCAGCAGCTGGAAAGGCGGAGCTCAGGAGCTCAACCCTGAAAGCACATCAGTGAGAGATCGTATAAATACACAAGCACACACAGGCACACGCAAGCACACACAGGCACACACAAGCACACACAGGCACACACACAAGCACACACAGGCACACACAGGTACACACAGGCAAACACAGGCACACACAAGCACACACAAGCACACACAGGCACACACAGGCACACACAAGCACACACAAGCACACACAGGCACACACAAGCACACACAGGTAAACACAGGACACACAAGCACACCAGGCACTCACAGGCACACACAGGCACACACAAGCACACACAGGCACTCACAGGCACACACAGGCACACACAAGCACACACAGGCACACACAGGTACACACAAGCACACACAGGCACACACAAGCACACAAGCACACACAGGCACTCACAGACACACACAGGCACACACAAGCACACACAGGCACACACAGACACACACAGGCTTGATATCACGCCGGACCTGTCCCCTGAAGCTCATATCAGAGGATAACATCAGCAGCATATGCCAGGTTGGCTAACATAGAACGGCCTTTAAAACTTGTGTAAGGAATCTTTCAGAACATTATATACCACATATGTCAGACCAATCCTGGAGTATGCGGCTCCAGCATGGAGTCCCTATCTAGTCAAGCATAAGACTAAACTGGAAAAGGTTCAAAGGTTTGCCACCAGACTAGTACCAGAGCTGAGAGGTATGAACTACGAGGAGCGCCTGCAGGAATTAAACCTCACTTCGTTGGAAGACAGAAGAGTTAGGGGGGCCATGATCACCACATTCAAGATTCTCAGGGAATCGACAGGGTTGATAAAGACAGGCTGTTTAACACAAGGGGCACACGCACTAGGGGACACAGGTGGAAACTGAGTGCCCAATTGAGCCACAGAGATATTAGAAAGAACTTTTTTAGTGTCAGAGTGGTTGACAAATGGAATGCATTAGGAAGCGATGTGGTGGAGGCTGACTCCATACACAGTTTCAAGTGTAGATATGATAGAGCCCAATAGGCTCAGGAAACTGTACACCTGTTGATTGACGGTTGAGAGGCGGGACCAAAGAGCCAGAGCTCAACCCCCGCAAGCACAACTAGGTGAGTACAACTAGGTGAGTACAGGCACACACAGGCACACACAAGCACACACAGGCACACACAGGCACACACAAGCACACACAGGCACTCACAGGCACACACAAGCACACAAAAGCACACACAGGCACTCACAGGCACACACAGGCACACACAAGCACACACAGGCACACACAGGCACACACAAGCACACACAGGCACACACAAGCACATACAGGCACACACACAGGCACACACAAGCACATACAGGCACACACAGGCACACACAAGCACAGGGGGAGACTCGTGCCGTTGTTTGCTTGTCACTCTACCGAGGCAGGAAGGCAAGCAGCAAACAAGCGTACGTGATGGACTGTTGCCTCCCTGCTTCCCTCCCTCCCTCCTCCCTCCCTCCCTCCCTCCCTCCCTCCCTCCCTCCCTCCCTCTCTCTCTGTTCATCAGTGTTTCCCTACTACTCACTCTCTACCTCCCTTCCTTCATCCTTAGTTCCCTACCGATCACTGTCCCACTCCTTCCCTCATTGTAAGTTCCATCAATTTCTCTCCACGCCCACCTCCCCGGCTCCTTCTACACCACCTTCCTGGCTCCTTCTACACCACCTCCCCGGCTCCTTCTACACCACCTCCCCGGCTCCTTCTACACCACCTTCCTGGCTCCTTCTACACCACCTCCCCGGCTCCTTCTACACCACCTCCCCGGCTCCTTCTACACCACCTCCCCGGCTCCTTCTACACCACCTCCCCGGCTCCTTCTACACACCTCCCCGGCTCCTTCTACACCACCTCCCCGGCTCCTTCTACACCACCTCCCCGGCTCCTTCTACACCACCTTCCTGGCTCCTTCTACACCACCTTCCTGGCTCCTTCTACAGCACTGGATATAATGAGCAATCATTTCTTCGCTCCAGGCATTGTTATCCAGCCAGCACACAGATAATATATAACTCATTACAGAGATCTTACACATAGGAAAAGAAGCACACACTCTAGGGCTGTCAATCACTCTAAATTGGACACCAAGTCACATTGGCATAGATGGTAATGAAAAGGCAGACTCACTAGCAAAAACTGCCTCTGCTCTACCTGTTGTACAGGTTCAAATACCTCCAAGTTTTTCACAGATTAAGGAGGAAATAAAAAGAAAGTACTCCCAACTATCAAAAGTCGCCACAGAGCCAAAGTAGCAGAAGGAAGATCCACTGAGATGTGGTACGAACAAGCCACTCTTTCATGCCTGGCAAAATGATATCCAGAGACATTGCAGTAGCCATACACAGACTCGGACTTGGTTACAAGTGCTGCTGGTAGGCAATAAACCCAATAGTTAAAGAGTGTCATATCTGTGGAACAGAAACAGAGGCGCCACTATTACACTTCTTACTTGAATGAGAAGCAACTGAAGCCCTGCGCATCAAACTTAACATTCATGCAACAAGAGCAGCTGCATTACATGCAAAATCCACAGCAACTACAATGGTTAGAAAAGCAGTTAAAGAATGGGACACACTAGTGAATACTGTACGTCTATATCTGCCACCAAGATAATGTTATTAAAACAAAACTAAAACCAGAGCGCTAAACAGAAGCGGAAAAGAAAGAGGAGAAAAGGGGGAAGCTCCACCTCTATTAAAACTTTGACCCAAGTTTCACAGTAACATTAAGGTTATCGCGAATAATCGAACTCTCAAAAAATATAAAAAAACAACAAGAACAGGGCCCCGTCTAGGAGCAGGACACAGGGTTAAGAATATGTTACATTCATGCTGTTCATTCCCTAGATGATAATGCAGCGCTTACCTGCTTCACTCTTCCTCCTGACCAATGGGCACAGGTTGATGATATTCACAACGATGCAATGCGAGTCATAACAGGAGCTCCCAGATGGACCAAAATACTAAACCTAAGACTAGAAACCATATTACCATCGGATGAAACAAGGGTGAAAGGGATTGCTGCGTGCATGCTGACCAACATATTGATTAGATCAAGAAACTGTTCACTTAACGTTATAATGAATGGAGCTCTAACTGGACAGAAGAGTTTCCAATAGCAACAGGTGGACCCATATGCAATAAACACCATCTTGAGGTTATCTTGAGATGATTTCGGGGCTTTAGTGTCCCCGCGGCCCGGTCCTCGACCAGGCCTCCAACCCCAGGAAGCAGCCCGTGACAGCTGACTAACACCCAGGTACCTATTTTACTGTTAGGTAACAGGGGCATAGGGTGAAAGAAACTACCCATTGTTTTCTCTCCGGCGCCCGGGATCGAACCCGGGACCACAGAATCACAAGCCCAGCGTGCTGTCCGCTCGGCCGACCGGCTCCATCAATACATTCGCAATCTCAAATACACTCGCTGAGAAGGGTGTCGACGGAATACACGCAGCCTCCGTTATGCAAGCCCTTGAGAACCCCAGCCAGCAGACTTTAAGATTATGGCTCTTGAAGGAAAAAGAACCAGACTAATCCTCATCCTCTAGCCATCATTACACAGATGAACATAGAAGCAACTTAGTACCAGACAGCCTCACATACTTTACAGGCTAATCAGTGTACAAAGTTGCTAGCCATTCAGAAGACTTTGGAACATGCTCTTCCTGAACACCGACACCATGTTATCACGTAGACCGATTCGAGAACTGCGACTGAAATCTTTCATCAAGAACACGTATATGACAACAACTATATCACCATACAAATACAGTATCATAGCATCCAGGCAAACGCTCAGAAGTCAAGGTCGTCGGATACTTATCATCTGGGTGCCAAGTCATGTAGGAATACTTGGGATGTCATTGCAGATGAAGCTGCAAAACTTGCAACCAAGAGAAGAAATGTAGACATTTACATACGACAGATTAAACAAATAATTAGAGATAAAGCAATGAAGATGCCCAGTGACTTCAACACAGCATTTGCAACATCAGGATCTGCGGGTTGGTACAAGAATTCAACCAACTACAAACCACTTAATTTGTGTGGAAGGGAACAACAGAAAAACAAAGTACACTTACCTCGCCTCAGGCTGGGATACCCATGTGCTGGCAAATAAACTTACAGGTTCCAGAAGACGAGAGGAAATGTCCGCACTCTGGAGAAATGCCCGACAGACCACTGGAACATTATCTCTAACACGTTGCAGAGTTGCAAAGCAAAATAGATTGCAATCGAGATTCAAAAGGCACTGAAGAAGTTGTTAAAACACGTTGGGCATAATCTTACAAAAGCGAACATATGAATCATCACTGTAACCATCATCACTACACACGACCTTCATCACTGTAACCATCATCATACACACGACCTTCACCATTGTAACCATCATCACTACACACGACCTTCACCACTGTAACCATCTTC
>WNGS01039035.1:0-10776 GCA_020271785.1 Procambarus virginalis
TTTTTACTGTGAGGATCAATCTTCGCAGTTGCCTTTCTCTTAACAGATGGAGCCTCATACACTTGACTGCTTGCCGTAGTATTACGGAATAAATCTCGCGGTGTAGAAGTTAGATTGAAAAACAGTTGACAATGGACAGTTTATCAGGTAAAAAAACAGATTTAAGCACAGTCATTTATGTATAATGTCGTTAATTATATGTATGCCAGATACTGGAGCCAATACATTTCCATTCAGATCCCAACGAACGATTCCACTAGCATCATAATGGTTTAGCAAGGATCTTGCATATTCATGATCTCGCACTTTCAATTCAAATCTATTAAATGTTTTATGGAAGGGTTGGTATGCAACTGAGGTGGGGAGGTTTGACAGTAAGATGTTGAGCACAGCTTTCACAGTGGGGTAAGCAGGGCTGTGTGCAGCTTTCCGGTTGTCCACTATTTTACGCGGTACGAGATAAAAGGCTTTCATTTTACTTTACTTACTTACTTTACTACTTATTTACTTTACTTTACTTACTCACTTACTTACTTACTTACTTACTGAACAACCGTGTAATTAAACTAGCTGCAATCGGCAAAATATGGATAAAATACTGCCTCCTCGTTTGCTGGTTAATATCTGTTTCTTAGTTGACACAGAAGGTTCCTTACAGGCTAGTGACCGAATAAGCAATTTATATTTTTTCAACTTTTTAACGACCTTGTCAGGTACAGGCATTTTTTTTTAAAAGTTATTAAAAATTTCTGATAAACAATTTATATGTGGTTTCTTCAATTTTTCAATCAACTGTTTTCTCGAGGAATACTGAAGTTTTGATAATAGTTGGATCAATTCCTTGTATTTATAAACTAAGGGCTTCTTCATTATAAATGTAATATCTCAGCAACATCAATCCATTGATCGAATGATCGATCATAACCTGCGTACCTAACTTTATACTGAAGCTTGCCAGAGACTCTGCGTTGGCCCACTACCTTTTCAATATTAAGGTTTGAGGCAAATGTGTGGCTGTTAATTCTTGTTTATAGAAGCCACCATCAATTTCTTCCCCATTCAGATTTTTAGAAAGTATAAAGGGATGTGTTGTCTCCGATCAATACGTGTAACTGTAAATATCTCTCGGGTGTTCTGCTGCTTAAACCCTTTCTTAAACTTGGAAATGCGATCAGATAGAGTGATGCGTACTGTATCACCAACACTCAATCGAGGAATGACAGTTCTCTTTGATTTGCTCGGGCTTTTATACATTAAATCAAATTGTTTGCGTGTTCGCTGGGCGAGGATAGAGCGTGCACCTCCGTGGGTGTCTTCCCCTTCAATCCTCTGTGTGGGGTTAAATTATATGTTTTCACAATATCTGGTAGAGCCTGCATGTATTTTAAAGTGTTGTGCGCCGTCATAAACTTGTAAAGTTTACCTTTTAAAGTACGTATGAACCGCTCAGCGATTGAAGCTTTAGTCTCCTGAGAAAATACGCTATATAACTGTACTTTCTTTGCTGCCAGCATTTTTTCATAGTGGCGTTATAAAATTCGCCACCTCGATCAGAATTAATTTTGCGCACTCCCTGAGAATGAGGTGAATAAAATTAAAGCCAGAGCTTTACTGGTACTTTTCCTGTCCTTGCTGCGTAAGGGTACTACTTGAGCGTACCTGGAGAAAATATCTACACATACGAGTAAATATTTCACTCCGTCATTATGTTTGTCCAATAAATTCATCTCGGCCAAGTCTATAGCTTGAAATAATCCTGGTTTAGGGCTTAACACACGACGCCGAGGGAATTTAAGGGGTTGTAAATAATGCAACGTATAGGAGTCAGAGCTTTTCAGATAGTCCTTTACATCGGCTAGAGTTATACTAGAGTTAATTAATTTGGCGGCCTTTTACAACCTCTGTACCCCTCCAAGCCCCCCGCTAGATAAGGGGTCATTATATACTCGTTCCAGTACATCTTTCTTGTTCACCATTGGTAAACTATCTCATAGGGCGGTTCGTGAACAATATTACCGCGTAACGTTATAGTAGAGGGAGTGTTCGAACCCAGATCTACTAGCAAATAACCGTAGGGTTGGCTAATAACTTTCTTATATAACTCTTCAAATTTCTTTGAATCCTGTTTCCCAAATATTTGTTGTCCGAGTGTTTCAATTTGTGACAGGTCTCTTGATTTAACCAATATGAAATGAGAAGCATTTAAACTAATATTCCTCGAATATTTACCAGGAAAAAATATATTTTGAATAATCAATATGACGGAAACCATGAAATGTCGACCCCTAGTAAACATGTCTGATACGATTTTTGAATTCGCAGACTGTAAAAAGGTCATCATAGATTACTAAGATATGCGAGTCATTATCCACTCGCTCTTCCACAGGATCAATAATGGTTGAATGCTCGATCAGCTTCCTTTTAATTTGTGGATCTGATCGTAATTCAGAGTAACCTCCTCCGCATATAATTATTGAGGAAAACTTGTGCTGATACTTCCTTACAAGTTTACTGCACAAGTAGGATTTTCCGCTGTTTGAATAACCAGCAATAATAACACAGATGGTTCTCTGAAAATATCTAGATGTTCCTCATGGATTATATCATAGGAACTGTCCATGATTAATGCTTCGTTAAGACTGCTAAAAACTAAGGAAATGAGGTGGTATTTATACAAACATAGTCATTTACAGGTGTTTATTCACATAATTTATGTACAGCAGCAACAATTTTTTAAAACTAATTGTAGTTCTTACAGTTCACAAACAATAATATTAAACATCCTATTCATTTAGTATAAATAGTTCTAGTCATATGGGGCATCTATCTTAATACTAGCTAACAATTGTACAACATAAATCTAGTGAGGGTTGAATAGTTTCTGAGCTGTAGCATCGCGTTTGCTCCAGGGGCAGAATATTGAGTAGAGTCTCTGTGGTTGGTCTACTTCCTCTTCCTCCATAAACACTTCTTCCATCTCCTCCTCTCCCACTTCTACATCCATCTCATCATCATTGTTATTGGGAATATCTGGATGACCATACACTAGGGACTGTGTGGGGCTTAAAATGTAGCGTTTATCGTCAAATACTGACAATCCTCTGCAGGTACTGCGACATGTACAAATCTTTCCTTGCACGTTACGTATAGATCTCCACACAAACCTGATTGAAGTGTTTGGTTCAAGAGTGTGCTGAAACGAGTCGTGTGAGAGTTTCTCTTGTAGGTGGTATGGCACGCCCTTACACTTACAAGTGTGCTCCCCATCATGTGTGGTGAACGAATATGTTTTAGGTCTGAGAGCAATTAACTGGTTAATAATCTTAGAGCCTATTTCAGACTTGAGCAATCCTAGTTCACCTTCTCGCGCTTTAGAGTATGATGGATGTGTCATTAAAATTACTAAAATCCATACAGTCGAAGAGAGGAGACTTATTCAACTCTTCAAACACATCCTGACAGTCAAGTTTAATGATGAAAGAGTCTGTGTCTGTATATAACAGACTCGCTTTATCGCCATACGCGGGTTTGACAACTTCATACCAGAACTCATAGAGACGCCTCTTAGCAATTTGAAGTATATGATAACCCAGATACGTAGGAGTGTTGACTAGGAGAGACTTCTGTTTGATAGTACATATCACACGATCCTTACTTAACAAAAGACTCCGCTTGAAGAATGGGTTTCGAGCATGTTTCAGGATATGTCTACGATCTGTGACCAAATAGTGTTTGTTCCCATATTTAGATACATCTGTGAGACTCTTTTCCATATATAGAGTTTGATACGAGTTTGAAAGCCTTTTTTTTTATCGCGCATTTGGTACTGGCACGTTCACGAGTAGTGTAAATGGGGACTAGAACCGGGCGCGCCATCTGCCAGATGGACCCCCCGGGGACTAGAACCGGGCGCGCCATCTGGCCAGGTGAACCCCCGGTGACTAGAGCACCGCGCGGGGATTTTCCCGGAAGTTGGGGCGTGTCGGATGCGTGTAAGCATCAGGTGTTTGGGTATGTGGTCAGGGAAGATTGTGGTCATGTTGTTTGGGGAGTATGTAGGGCTATGTGGTATGAGGGGAAGTAAGAGGTATGTGGATATGTTGTTAAGAGTAAATGAATATGTATGTTTGTTTTCCATAGACTTAAGCATGTGTGTAGATAATAGTTTATGATTAAAGACTATGTAATGCTATGCGTCTAGAGTATGAGTGCTCTAGATGACCCAACATATGTTGTTGGGGTAGGGGAGGGACAGGGGTGAGGGAGGGAGGGGATAGGGAGTCTGAGGGAGAGTGAGGGGACCTCCCCTCATGGCGTGAGTGTTTAGAGCCATTTTGTGGTTTGTCAGCTTCCGTTGGGTAGGGGATGGAAGCTATGTGTTTGGTATGCGGACATGTGGAGGGAGGGGGGACCCCCCAATACCTGAGAGGGGGCAGGGGGTTAAGACGAGAGAAGGAGGGGAAAGTGAGGGGACATCCATTATCCATGAAGTGCCAGGAGGGTAGGAGAGAAAGAAAGAGGCAGACAGACAGACAGACAGACAGACAGACAGACAGACAGACAGACAGACAGACAGACAGACAGACAGACAGACTGGAGGGTAGGAGGAGAAGGGACTGGCCGCAGGAAGTCAACCATTAACCTTAAGCGCTTTTCGATGTCTTAGAGCGGACTGAGAGATGCTCACTCCAGCAGCCCTCTCTTACCACTGTGGTTCCGTTAAGGAGGTCACCGTTCATACTTCCGCCGGCTGGGCATCACCTGTCAACCATCAATCAGTTCTCATTTGACCGGGTCGTCTACCTCCCCTCACACACAAACGCGCTGTTAGTTCACTGTGAGCCTTCATCCGCTACACACGCACCATAGAGCCCCGCATCATGGAAAGACGAACCTTAACAGCTTGCATGAAATGTGGTGTGTTATATATTCCATCACCAAACCAAGTATGTCGTCTTCAGTGCACAATGTGCGATAAACCGCCCCTTGGTCATTACGACATCAAATGCAAGCGCTGCCAACAGATTTTCTGTGATAACCGTGAGTGTTATTCTTATTACACAGTTCATTTATTGCATCCACAGTGAAATATCACGTGTGTAAACTATTATCTCTTATTGTGTGAGAATAATTACTCATTCGGGGCTATTACTTTCCACACAGTTAAATATGTTCTTTTTCAATTTCAGTTTACAAAACCGTGAAGTGCCCTTACTGCTCACCTGCGCCTCGAGGAGGTCCTCGTCGGAATGAAACTTCTCATAAACGTCCCACACTGAGCTAAGGAGAGCTGATGGCACTCGCGGACATCCCCAGCCCCTTCAACAAGGTCACTCGCGCCATCAGATGGAGGGCTACGAGACATTATCACGCCCAGTTAACACACCCGCTCAACCCATTCACCAGGACATAAGTAAGTTATTGCTGTCTTATTTCAGTCTATTTCCTAATCACATGAATTCCCACTAGTCGGCCCCTCACCTCAATATGTATGTATGTGTGTGTGTGTGTGTGTGTGTGTTTGTGTGTGTGTGTGTGTGTGTGTGTGTGTGTGTGTGTGTGTGTGTGTGTGTGTGTGTGTGTGTGTGCTTTTTTTCATTCTTTCTAGAGATAATATGTTTTTCTTTTTCTTTTTTACAGATGCCGCCCCGCTCTACATCGATTTAGCATCGAGCAGTGCTGAGAGCGACAATGAGAGTGACAGCACAGCTGAGCGGACATTACCTACATCCGGCTCGCTCCCCTCTGCTCACAGGGGGGTGAGGGGTCCTTCACGTACTCACTCAATCTCCCCTTCACCCCCCAGCCCCATACCACAATCTATCAGCAGCAGCAGCGACAGCAGCAGCAGCAGCAGCAGCAGCAGCAGCAGCAGCGGTGGTGAGAACACTACCGTTAACAACATCACAGTCCACGAGATTAGCCTTGACTCAGACGACAGCTCAGCAGACCTTGACCTTGACTCGTCAGCTTCTGTCAATTCTGAGTGGTTACCAGCGTCAGGCGTAGTAGCTGACGGCGCAGTCTCACCCATTCATTTCGGAGGGGGACTATCACCACCCCCCACTCCCCCTAGCCCTCTCCCATCACCTCCACCACCACCGCTCTCCCCCTCTCCCCCACCTGCCCTAGAAATTCAGCTACTGGATCGAATTGATAATTATAACGGTGGTATGTTCGGCTTTCTTTCTCCATACCAGAGCATGTTAACACCTCCCCCGGACTCTATCTGAGAACATATAGGGAATTTTTCATAAATGAGATTCGTTCTCTTTTCTCCCCACAACATCCTTCACTCCTTATTTACCCGGACATCACTCTAATTGTGCGGAACTTAAATATACAACAAGACGGTGAGGAGGAGGAGGAGGATCTTTTGGATCCTATAAATAACGATGGCTTCCCCATACGAGGTGAAACGCGAACAATAACTCGAGAGGAAGTAGTTACGCTTATTGATTTTTGGGCTGACGAATTGACAGAGAAAATATCCCAATACCTTGAAGAGAGGGAGGGCTCCAATGTCCTGGTTGAGCGGCTCACCGGTTTTACATTAACTGTGGTCAGATTGAACACCCGATAAGATTAGGCTCGCATGTAGACTATCCGGAAGGCTTGCGTGGAAAAAAATTAGTTTTCAATCCAGAGGGAGAGGCGGATATCTGCCTTATGCAATGTGTCGCTGCTTATAAATGTTTAGCTAAGGGGATGCATCTAGATAATATTCGCGATAGATCTGTGAATGCTAGTTGGTGTCTCAGACACATTAATTGGCCGGCTGATGTCAATTCTGCAGTAACATTCGAGGATATTTACAAGGTAGAGAAAATTAATAAAGTCAGTATATTCATCTATTCACTAGAAAGAGATGAAAATGCTAGACAACAACGACACTACATTACACTAGCTAGGAAGGGAAGAGGTGGATATACAGATGTCATACCTTTGCTGATGTTGGAAGCTCAACACTTAGTGTTAATTAAGGATTTCAACCAATATGTACGTAATATGCGTAGCCATTCAGATCGCATCCCAAGTCAACACGGCTTTTGCCACTGTTGTTTGATATCACTCCCACCAGATCGCATGCAGAGTCATGAAAGTACATGCAAAGTACATCAAACTCTCAAATTCTACCCACCAGAGAGGAAGATTACTTTCCGTAACTACGGACGGGGATATGGTCCTAGTCACATGTGCTTTTATGACTTTGAGTGCATGTTAGACCGCTCGAACCCTAAGGGGATGATCGAATCACGTCACAACGCAGTGGCGTATGCGTACATCATCATTGACAGACAGATGAATATTGTTGAGAATGACACTTATTTGGGTAAAGATGCGGTCAATCACTTTGTAACCACGCTAGAAGCGTCATGGGCTAGAATCAAGAAGGGGTTAGTATCCTATGAACTTCACATGTCCAGCAACAGCAGGCGATATTTGAGACAAAAACAGCCTGTGAACTCTGTGATGAACCTTTTAACGGGGAAGATGTAATCAAAGTCCGGCATCACGACCACACAGTAAGATTCCACAATTATCAAGCGGCTTACTGTGATAGATGCAATTTGCAGTGTATAAATTCATACAAGTTCCTATACACTTTTTCCCACAACGCTTCCTATGATTTAGGAGTAATCCTAAACGAGATGAAAGATAGACCAGGAAGTGAAATAGATATATTAGCCAGGGATGGATTTAAATTTATGAAAGTTGATGTGAACAACTTAAGATTTTTGGATAGTTTAGCCCTTCTCAACGGCTCGCTAGGAAGAATAGCCAAGGATCATATTGATAGTGGGAAACCTACCACATTCACTTTGGCTATGTTAAAAGGGGTAAATAAAGCTGCCATCCCAAAACTGCTGAACGGTAAACAATCATTCTGCTATGATTATTTATCCTCTATGTCTGTGTTAGATGAACCACACCTTCCTTCTCGCGATAAGTTTTACAATACACTAAAAGACGAAGAGTTATCAGAAAAAGATTATAAACAAGCCTTAGAAATTTTTGATTTAGCTAAATGTCGCAACATAGGGGAGTATCTGCTCCTTTACCTCAAAGTGGACACAGGTTTGCTAGCTGATGTGTTCACAGTCTGGCGAGATACCATGCTTGCTCTCTACAAATTAGACATTTCCCACTACATTTCTTTACCCTCATTTGCTTGGGATGCATTCTTGCTTAAATCGAAAGTTGAACTTGATGTTGTGTCTGACCCATTGTTATATGATTTACTTCGTCGGAATCTCCGAGGTGGGTTCACCAGTGTAACGAGACAGTACACGAATGTGGAGAACCAACATACAGGCGTAGATCTAGGGGAAGATAGTAGCTACATCATTTACCTCGATTTTAACAGTCTTTACGGGGCGTGTATGACTGAACTGCTCCCTCGTGGCGGGATTCGGAAACTGACACACAATGAGCGTGACGTGCTGCTAGAGCGAGGCTTGGAGAATATCCCATGTGACGGGTCCAAGGGATATTGGGTGTTGTGTGATACACTGCAGGTCCGACCGGAGGTAGCTAGGTATACAGATGAACTGCCCCTAGTTCTTTCACATACTTGCATTACTGAGGATCACATTTCACCTTACAGTAAGAATATTCTTACAGAAGAAAGTCGCAGTCTGCCCAAAAACAACACTAAATTAGTTGCTTCGCACCTTCCTCAGAAAGATTACCTCGTTAGTTTGGACTTGTTACAGTTACTCATGCGCATTGGATTAGAAGTAGCTAAAGTTCATGACATCTACGAATTCGAGCAGGAGACCTACCTTAAAGACTTCATTGAAACCAATGTTCGTGAACGGGCCAGTACCAAATGCGCGATAAAAAAAAAGGCTTTCAAACTCGTATCAAACTCTATATATGGAAAGAGTCTCACAGATGTATCTAAATATGGGAACAAACACTATTTGGTCACAGATCGTAGACATTTCCTGAAACATGCTCGAAACCCATTCTTCAAGCGGAGTCTTTTATTAAGTAAGGATCGTGTGATATGTACTATCAAGCAGAAGTCTCTCCTAGTCAACACTCCTACGTATCTGGGTTATCATATACTTCAAATTGCTAAGAGGCGTCTCTATGAGTTCTGGTATGATGTTGTCAAACCTGCGTACGGGGATAAAGCGAGTCTGTTATATACAGACACAGACTCTTTCATCATTAAACTTGACTGTCAGGATGTGTTTGAAGAGTTGAATAAGTCTCCTCTCTTCGACTGTATGGATTTTAGTAATTTTAATGACACACATCCATCATACTCTAAAGCGCGAGAAGGTGAACTAGGATTGCTCAAGTCTGAAATAGGCTCTAAGATTATTAACCAGTTAATTGCTCTCAGACCTAAAACATATTCGTTCACCACACATGATGGGGAGCACACTTGTAAGTGTAAGGGCGTGCCATACCACCTACAAGAGAAACTTTCACACGACTCTTTTCAGCACACTCTTGAAACAAACACTTCAATCAGGTTTGTGTCGAGATCTATACGTAACGTGCAAGGAAAGATTTGTACATGTCGCAGTACCTGCAGAGGATTGTCAGCATTTGACGATAAACGCTACATTTTAAGCCCTACACAGTCCCTAGCGTATGGTCATCCGGATATTCCCAATAACAATGTTGATGAGATGGATGTAGAAGGGGGAGAGGAGGAGATGGACGAAGTGATTGTGGAGGAGGAAGCGGAAGTAGAGCAACCACAGAGACTCTACCCAATATTCCGCCCCTGGAGCAAACGCGATGCTACAGCTCAGAAACTATTCAACCCTCACTAGATTTTATGTTGTACAATTGTTAGTTAGTATTAAGATAGATGCCCCCATATGACTAGAACTATTTATACTAAATGAATCGGATGTTTATTATTATTGTTTGTGAACTGTAAGAACTATGATTAGTTTTAAAAATAGGATGTTTAATATTATTGTTTGTGATTAGTTTTTAAAAATGATGCTGCTGTACATAAAATATGTAAATAAACACCTGTAAATGACTATGTTTGTATAAATACCACCTCATTTCCTTAGTTTTTAGCAGTCTTAACGAAGCATTAATCATGGACAGTTCCTATGATATAATCCATGAGGAACATCTAGATATTTTCCGAGAACCATCTCGTGTTATTATTGCTGGTTATTCAAACAGCGGAAAATCCTACTTGTGCAGTAAACTTGTAAGGAAGTATCAGCACAAGTTCTCCTCAATAATTATATGCGGAGGAGGTTACTCTGAATTACGGTCAGATCCACAAATTAAAAGGAAGTTGATCGAGCATTCAACTATTATTGATCCTGTGGAAGAGCGAGTGGATAATGACTCGCATATCTTAGTAATCTATGATGACCTTTTTACAGAGTCTGCGAATTCAAAAATTGTATCTGACATGAGTTTAATTTAGAGCCGAATAGACCCACTTAACAAACAATGGGAGGTTACTTATCAACAATGGACTCGGAGCGGGGAGCCAGATAGGCCACTTATCATACAATGGAATCAGAGGCGGTGTGCCAGACAGTCTCACCTAAAATTTAGTCTACGGTGAGCTCGCACCATATTTCACTTACTCTGGTATCTCCTTAAACACCTTGTCATTATTTAGACTAATTAAAGGAAATATAATCGAACAAGACTGAATGGTCCCTTCAGGACTATATGCATATATGACTGGGAGCTATATAGGATATATACTCAAAATAATGAGGGTGAAAAGAAATAATACTTTTTTTATACAATATATTAACAGGGTTAAAAAAA
>WNGS01039038.1:0-23295 GCA_020271785.1 Procambarus virginalis
ATGGTTAGGCGGGTAGTTTGGAGAGGTTAGAGGAGATATGGTGGGTGGGTGGGTTAGGTGAGGTTAGGCACGTTAAGGGAGTGGGTAGGTGCATGGTAGGGATAGGGAAGTTGGTGGATAAGTTAATTTAGGGTTATTGGGTTGGTGGTAGGGAAGATGGGTAAGGGGAGAGGGAGAGGGAGGATAGACTAGGGAGAGGGAGCATAGACTAGGGGAGAGGGAGCATAGACTAGGGGAGAGGGAGGATAGACTAGGGGAGAGGGAGGATAGACTAGGGGAGAGGGAGGATAGACTAGGGGAGAGGGAGGATAGACTAGGGGAGAGGGAGCATAGACTAGGGGAGAGGGAGGATGGAAGCGAGTAAAGGGTGGATAGTAGAAGCGGTTATGAGGTTGGTGGGAGATGGTCGCTGGATAGGTAAAAACTATCCACCCACGGGAAGTAGGGTCGGATAGCGATGGACGACGTGTGGCTAAAAGTCATATAGCTCACACCAAACCCAGCATAAAGCTTACACTAACAGTGCAAGTGTTTAACACTGTTCCATGTTGTAAGTGTGAGTTGTGACTAGTAATGTGTAGTTGTGAGTGTGTCCGTGGTAGTGTGAGTGTGTCCGTGGTAGTGTGAGTGTGTCCGTGGTAGTGTGAGGGGAGAGAGTAGAGTGTGAGGGGAGAGAGTAGAGTGTGAGGGGTGAGGGCGAGTCTAGCCAGGAGCCGCTGGGCCACCAGTATATATAACAAGGGGGAACAGTACGTGAGAGAAAACCCTTGGACAGAGTGAGGTGATCAGCCTCTCCCACACTCTTCACCCTGGCGGGTGACAGCCAGTCACCCACTCGAGTGCATCCATCTGCGTTGAGAGATGAGTGTGTGAGTAGTGTATTGTCTTGACCAGAAGTGTCTTAGTGGTGATGAGTTAGTTGAGTCTGAGTCTTGTCGACGACGTGGGGGACTGGATGGTTTCTTGCGTTAATTACTCCAGTGTTAATATAGTAATTTTACAGAATATTCACAAGTGCAGAACTAGTGATAAATGGCTGAAACCTGAATAATTTTTGGTGTATAGACAATCTAAGTGTAAAATAACAATCTTGAGTTTTGTTCATTCCTTTTTAAATCAATATCCCATGACAGTATATATAAGGTGATTAGTGTTACTGATATCTCAAGTAAAACTCGAGTAGTGATGACAAGGGGAACAGTGAGGAAGTGAGAGAGTGAGCAAGAGTGTGGCCAGGGGAGTGAGGCGCCCGGCACCGCCTCCCCTCACTCAGGTCTGATAGTTCCTCACACAGACATTCTTAAGCAGTTTTCCTTGTCACATTGCTTAGGTGGTTATCTTGATGTTATCTTGACATGATTTCGGGGCTTTAGTGTCCCCGCGGCCCGGTCCTCGACCAGGCCTCCACTCCCAGCAAGCAGCCCGTGACAGCTGACTAACACCCAGGTACCTATTTTACTGCTAGGTAACAGGGGCATAGGGTGAAAGAAAGTCTGCCCATTGTTTCTCGCCGGCGCCTGGATCGAACCCAGGACCACAGGATCACAAGTCCAGCGTGCTGTCCGCTCGGCCGCCCGGCTCCCTATTATTAAGGTGGGATTAAGATTTTGTGTAGAATGACAGGGTGGTGGCAGCAGCAACTATGTATTTTAAAGTAATGAACATGTAGAATCATACTCCTTTGACTATACTTCTCTCTACACACACTACTCCTACTTCTCTCTACACACACTACTCCTACTTCTCTCTACTCCTGACCTGATTTGATTGTTGCCGCCGGAGGCGTCTAGTTTATTGTGCACCCCATACTCATCCTGTGAGCGGTAGCGCAAAAAGCATTACAGAGGGCACAAAAGGTCTTTATCAGACCTCATCTTAGATTATTACATAAACAATTTCATCTATCCTTCACACCTTATAGTTACAATGTCAGCTAGTTACAGAGAAAGTGCTATTACAAGAGCTACATATTTACAGTAAGTCATCATACATTAATGGTAGGTCTTATCGCTAATACATAATAGTTTGACCAATGGGGACATTACAGAGTCATAGGGGAGCTTCTGTTTATTATTAGTCCTCATAATACACTACTTGTTTCTGAATCTTATATGTCGTTTATCAACTGGAAGCGAAATGTCCTCACGAGTCCTTCCTTCCATCCGATCAACGATTTCTCTCCTCGCCCACCTCTCTCTACCTCAGTTCCTCCGACTGATGAAGATCAAGCCACCCAAAAAGTGGTACGGGCATGAATAGACCGTAAGTGGTGGCCCTTTTGAGCCATTACCAGTATCATTAGCTGATACTGGAGATCTGTGGAGGTTCAATTCCTCCGTCCGTGTCCACATTTTCTGCCCTTCTCACCCACCCCTCCCCTTCATCGTCTCCTTACTGAGTCCTCCCTTACTGTTGTTACTTCTCACCCTCACGGAGTAGATTTTAACAAAGCGTTACAACGGTGCCAGCGGCTTAGGATAATAATTATCCCTGACTCACGAGTCTTGTGAATGCTGGGACCAGCTACTACAAGTGCTTGCCACTTTGTGACTTTCTAAATTCGCGATTTTGGCAACTTTAATTTTAATTTTAATTCGGCGATTAACCTCAAGTGTGCCAAACATTCAGAGTAGAGTAGCTTTGGTTGAAATTTAAGGGTCTTTAAAGGATTTATTAAACTTAATGGTAATTTTGAGAGTATCATTTTGTAAGAGGCTGCTTGTGTATGAGTGATTAGCGAGGCTGTGTTAATGACTCTGACCTGGTCGTGGGTACCAGTGGTATATGACTAAATGAAGTAATTAGTGAAGGATTAAGCGGACTGGCATTTTTCATTGCTCGGTCAGGGTGAAGAGTGTGGGAGAGGCTGATCACCTCACTCTGTCCAAGGGTTTTCTCTCACTGTTCCCCCTTGTTATATATACTGGTGGCCCAGCGGCTCCTGGCTAGACTCGCCCTCACCCCTCACACTCTACTCTCACCCTCACACTACCACGGACACACTCACACTCTACTCTCTCCCCTCACACTACCACGGACACACTCACAACTACACATTACTGGTCACAACTCACAATTACAACATGAAACAGTGTTAAACACTTGCACTGTTACAT
Source organism: Procambarus virginalis (assembly GCA_020271785.1). Classification (NCBI taxonomy): domain Eukaryota; kingdom Metazoa; phylum Arthropoda; class Malacostraca; order Decapoda; family Cambaridae; genus Procambarus; species Procambarus virginalis. Next base: position 3,117 of record WNGS01039038.1, read on the forward strand.
TACACCAAACACAGCATAAAGCATGCACCAAACACAGCATAAAGCATGCACCAAACACAGCATAAAGCATGCACCAAACACAGCGTAAAGCATGCACCAAACACAGCATAAAGCATGCACCAAACACAGCATAAAGCATGCACCAAACACAGCGTAAAGCTTGCACCAAACACAGCGTAAAGCATGCACCAAACACAGCATAAAGCATGCACCAAACACAGCGTAAAGCATGCACCAAACAGCATAAAGCATGCACCAAACACAGCATAAAGCATGCAACAAACAGCATAAAGCATGCACCAAACACAGCATAAAGCATGCACCAAACACAACATAAAGCATGCACCAAACACAGCATAAAGCATGCACCAAACACAACATAAAGCATGCACCAAACACAGCATAAAGCCGCTCAAAACACAAGTTCAACAGAATAAAAAACTCTTGCAAGTTCCTTCAAACCCTCAAGGCTCGCTGAAACTCTTCATTATCGCTCTTAAATCCTGTAAAGTTTGATGGTAGACTACTTAAAGCTGAAGGAAAGCTTCATAAAGCTAACCTAAACCAGAGTAAAGCACAATTAAAACAATTAACATCACTCACAACTGAGGAAACAATCACCTCAGAGAATCAGGTTAAAGATGAGCAGTAGAGAAGAGCTCACACCAGCAGTCACTAAATATTCATTCAGCACCTTTTAACACCCATTTAACAGGCACTTAACGAGCAGTTGGAGGCGATTGGGGAGTCTCCACCGGCTACGGCTATCTCAACCATCTCCATCCATCAACTCACTTGTGGAGTGCAACAATGGCAAGCGCTTTCAATTTTGGCACGCTAACATGCAATCAGCAGGAGTGATCTCCCTCATTCTCTCACTTTCTGCCTCACTCGCTGCCTCACTCGCTGCCACACTCGCGGCCTCACTCGCTGCCACACTCGCGGCCTCACTCGCTGCCACACTCGCTGCCTCACTCGCGGCCTCACTCGCTGCCTCACTCGCGGCCACACTCGCGGCCACACTCGCGGCCACACACTGCCACACACTCGGCCACACTCGCGGCCTCACTCGCGGCCTCACTCGCGGCCTCACTCGCGGCCTCACTCGCAGCCTCACTCGCGGCCTCACTCGCGGCCTCACTCGCGGCCTCACTCGCGGCCTCACTCGCGGCCACCCTCGCTGCCACCCTCGCTGCCTCACTCGCTGCCTCACTCGCTGCCTCACTCGCTGCCTCACTCGCTGCCTCACTCGCTGCCTCACTCGCTGCCTCACTCGCTGCCTCACTCGCTGCCTCACTCGCTGCCTCACTCGCTGCCTCACTCGCTGCCTCACTCGCTGCCTCACTCGCTGCCTCACTCGCTGCCTCACTCGCTGCCTCACTCGCTGCCTCACTCGCTGCCTCACTCTCGGCCTCACTCTCGGCCTCACTCTCGGCCTGCTCGTTATTTTCTCTGACACTTTTGCTAATTCTGAATATCTTCTATATATAAATATTGTACGTTTCAGCTATTACCTTTGCTAATATTGATTAAACTTAAACTGTCTAATAACCCTGGGATTAGTTCTTCATTTAACAGTGGTGCTAACTCTGTTCTCTTGTTCATGTTGAACTCTTGCAACATTTCTAATGTTGAATATGAATCTTAAAGTTGAGATTGGTTAGTGTTGCTTCCTGCTGGCCGGGTTGGCTACCAATATGTTGGGGTCATGTGGGGAGGCGGGGGGCTATGTTGGGGTCATGTGGGGTGGAGGGGGGCTATGTTGGGGTCATGTGGGAGGAGGGGGCTATGTTGGGGTCATGTGGGGAGGAGGGGGGCTATGTTGGGGTCATGTGGGGAGGAGGGGGGCTATGTTGGGGTCATGTGGGGAGGAGGGGGCTATGTTGGGGTCATGTGGGGAGGAGGGGGGCTATGTTGGGGTCATGTGGGGAGGCGGGGGGCTATGTTGGGGTCATGTGGGGAGGAGGGGGCTATGTTGGGGTCATGTGGGGAGGCGGGGTTATGTTGGTGGAACTGTTGTCGTCCTCACGGTGGAACTGTTGTCGTCCTCATGGTGGAACTGTTGTCGTCCTCATGGTGGAACTGTTGTCGTCCTCATGGTGGAACTGTTGTCGTCCTCACGGTGGAACTGTTGTCGTCCTCACGGTGGAACTGTTGTCGTCCTCATGGTGGAACTGTTGTCGTCCTCATGGTGGAACTGTTGTTGTCCTCATGGTGGAACTGTTGTCGTCCTCATGGTGGAACTGTTGTCGTCCTCATGGTGGAACTGTTGTCGTCCTCATGGTGGAACTGTTGTTGTCCTCATGGTGGAACTGTTGTCGTCCTCATGGTGGAACTGTTGTCGTCCTCATGGTGGAACTGTTGTTGTTCTCATGGTGGAACTGTTGTCGTCCTCATGGTGGAACTGTTGTTGTCCTCATGGTGGAACTGTTGTCGTCCTCATGGTGGAACTGTTGTCGTCCTCATGGTGGAACTGTTGTCGTCCTCATGGTGGAACTGTTGTCGTCCTCACGGTGGAACTGTTGTCGTCCTCACGGTGGAACTGTTGTCGTCCTCATGGTGGAACTGTTGTCGTCCTCATGGTGGAACTGTTGTTGTCCTCATGGTGGAACTGTTGTCGTCCTCATGGTGGAACTGTTGTCGTCCTCATGGTGGAACTGTTGTCGTCCTCATGGTGGAACTGTTGTTGTCCTCATGGTGGAACTGTTGTCGTCCTCATGGTGGAACTGTTGTCGTCCTCATGGTGGAACTGTTGTTGTTCTCATGGTGGAACTGTTGTCGTCCTCATGGTGGAACTGTTGTTGTCCTCATGGTGGAACTGTTGTCGTCCTCATGGTGGAACTGTTGTCGTCCTCATGGTGGAACTGTTGCCTCATCATACCTTCCTCGTCCCCTCCCTCATCCTCATACCCTCCTCTCCTGCCTCATCCTCTCCCTTACCCCTAATTCTTCCCAAGTGTCAAGTAAACATGGGTCGAGCGCTAGCAACAGTTTCATAGTCCTGTCATACATGTCAGGGATGTCTCTCTACCATGTTATTGTGACTAATTATCTGTATATGAAAATATTATTATAAACTCGATTACCCCTGAAGGAGTCGATCCTGGGTGGCCAGGTGTGCACACGTTGACCCATGGTCCACACCCTGACCCATGGTCCACACCATGACCCATGGTCCACACCCTGACCCACGGTCCACACCCTGACCCATGGTCCACACCCTGACCCACGGTCCACACCATGACCCATGGTCCACACCATGACCCACGGTCCACACCCTGACCCATGGCCCACACCATGACCCATGGTCCACACCCTGACCCATGGTCCACACCCTGACCCATGGTCCACACCCTGACCCACGGTCCACACCCTGACCCACGGTCCACACCCTGACCCACGGTCCACACCCTGACCCACGGTCCACACCCTGACCCACGGTCCACACCCTGACCCACGGTCCACACCCTGACCCACGGTCCACACCCTGACCCACGGTCCACACCATGACCCACGGTCCACACCATGACCCACGGTCCACACCATGACCCACGGTCCACACCATGACCCACGGTCCACACCATGACCCACGGTCCACACCCTGACCCACGGTCCACACCATGACCCACGGTCCACACCATGACCCATGGTCCACACCCTGACCCACGGTCCACACCATGACCCACGGTCCTCACCCTGACCCACGGTCCACACCCTGACCCATGGTCCACACCCTGACCCACGGTCCACACCATGACCCATGGTCCACACCATGACCCACGGTCCACACCATGACCCACGATCCACACCATGACCCACGGTCCACACCCTGACCCACGGTCCACACCCTGACCCACGGTCCACACCCTGACCCACGGTCCACACCCTGACCCACGGTCCACACCCTGACCCACGGTCCACACCCTGACCCATGGTTCACACCCTGACCCACGGTCCACACCCTGACCCACGGTCCACACCCTGACCCATGGTCCACACCCTGACCCATGGTCCACACCCTGACCCACGGTCCACACCCTGACCCACGGTCCACACCCTGACCCACGGTCCACACCTTCAGTCATACAGCCATCTCTTACCTCCAATAATTGGTATATCTAATTGCTAACAAGATTTAATCATGACATGAGAACACCCCCCCCACCCCCCCCACCCCCTCCCAGTCCTCCCTCCTGTGACAGGCGCCTTGTGGGATGGGTGTAGGGGGGGGGGGGCGGGGTGACCCACTGGGGAGAGATGGGGCCCATTTAGGGTGGGGGGCGAGTGGGTTTAAGATTGGTGTTGGTTTTAGGTTAAGGTTCTGTCGGGGAGTGAGCTGGGGGGTGAGGGCTTGCTATTGGGGAGGGGGAAGTTGTGGGGAGGGGGAGGTTGTAGGAGGTTGTGGGGTGGGGTGGGGGGAGGGGGAGGTTGTGGGGAGGTTGTGGGAGGTTGTGGGGTGGGGGGAGGTCAGGGACTCGGGTACCTGACCATCAGAATCAATTTACCCTCACGCAGGTGAAGGTCTTCAATGACTGACATGGCGTGTGTGGAGCCAAATTGCTCCGTGCCAGCCCCTCCTCTCCGCCGACTGCTCCTTAGTGCTATAGCCAGACGCTCCACCAGTAGGTATTTCCGACTAAAATGCCCGTGATAGTTTGACATTGTCTTCCGAGTCTATCAAGTAAATACCCCATAATGCTTTATCTCTCAAGCGCGTTTCATTCCAATGATGAATTAGCGAGATGTTATCGTTTAAACAACAAATTCGATAACGTAGGGAAGGAAATATGCTGCAATCTTTGTCCAGCATCTGCAAGACTGTCTCCCAGGCGGCACAGGGAGATGACGCAGCATCAGGTACCACGCAGCATCCAGGAAAGTATCGATATCTCTGCATCATCGGTAATCTGGCTGTTGACTCCTGCGGGATATCATCTCGTATGGGAGCGCCATCTACTGATTGAACACCTCACTTGCAATGTCATATATTGATTGAACACCTCATTTGCAATGTCATCTATTGATTGAACACCTCACTTGCAATGTCATCTATTGATTGAACACCTCACTTGCAATGTCATCTATTGATTGAACACCTCACTTACAATCACTCTCAACGCCAGTTATTAACTACATGTCTAATTGTGCATTCCTTTGATGTACCACAATCACAACACCATCAATGGTTTAATTGTACCATTAACACAAGTTATCATTGCCTTAATACACAACTAACACAAGTTATCATTGCCTTAACACACAACTATCACAAGTTATCATTGCCTTAACACACAACTAACACAAGTTATCATTGCCTTAACACACAACTAACACAAGTTATCATTGCCTTAACACACAACTAACACAAGTTATCATTGCTTTAACACACAACTAACACAAGTTATCATTGCTTTAACACACAACACAAGGCTGTTTGCTAGAAACAAAGAATCAAAAATTAATTGTGGTGCAAATATTGAGAGAGAAAACAAATTGTATTTTTCTTTTAAATAAAAAATGTATCACGAGGAAAGATACAAAAAAATCACAACAAAATCACAACCTGTATGTAAACCATCTTTGTTTACAAGGTGTTGTAAACCATCTTTGTTTACAAGGTGTTGTAAACCATCTTTGTTTACAAGGTGTTGTAAACCATCTTTGTTTACAAGGTGTTGTAAACCATCTTTGTTTACAAGGTGTTGTAAACCATCTTTGTTTACAAGGTGTTGTAAACCATCTTTGTTTACAAGGTGTTGTAAACCATCTTTGTTTACAAGGTGTTGTAAACCATCTTTGTTTACAAGGTGTTGTAAACCATCTTTGTTTACCAGGTGTTGTAAACCATCTTTGTTTACAAGGTGTTGTAAACCATCTTTGTTTACAAGGTGTTGTAAACCATCTTTGTTTACAAGGTGTTGTAAACCATCTTTGTTTACAAGGTGTTGTAAACCATCTTTGTTTACAAGGTGTTGTAAACCATCTTTGTTTACAAGGTGTTGTAAACCATCTTTGTTTACAAGGTGTTGTAAACCATCTTGTTTACAAGGTGTTGTAAACCATCTTTGTTTACAAGGTGTTGTAAACCATCTTTGTTTACAAGGTGTTGTACAATATGCTTCATAACACCTGGGACACGTCACCACCTGGGACACGTCACCACCTGGGACACGTCACCACCTGGGACACGTCACCACCTGGGACACGTCACCACCTGGGACACGTCACCACCTGGGACACGTCACCACCTGGGACACGTCACCACCTGGGACACGTCACCACCTGGGACACGTCACCACCCCGTGTTTATTGTTCGAAGTTCGTCATCAATGGGATATCTTCACGAGCACAAACTGTGCACAATATACACATGTTTACTGAGCTAACATGTTACTGTTTAAGATTCGCTAATTGGAACAAAAAGTTCCCAAGTAGCACGGGCTATGGTGAGCCCATAATGGACTTAGCCATATCACACCGCTCCTGTGCCAGGTAACACGCAGAAACCTAGTTATTTATGCTTGTGGGTTCACCTCTATTTATATTGGAAAGCGTTTTACATGTCACGAGACACATAGACATCATCCATGACGTTTGTGGCTGTTCTACACAAGCATTTAGTTTCTACCTCAATATCCATAACAAAAATATTACAGGAAAGCTGTCAGCAATATTTTATCTCACAATATTGTCTCTCTCATTTTCAATCTTCTTAAATTATTGCTTGGTAATATTTTCGCCTTGTGCTTCACTTGATATCAGGATGCTGGTCATCTCTGAGTCTCGCAGCATCTTTCTATCTGTGAGGTCCCTGGCATCCTTCCGTAGTTCATGGCTGAAGAGATTGGTTTTACACTTCTTTAATTTTAAATTTTGCCCCGAGGGGCGAGTTTATTGGGCAGCGTCACTCATCTTGTGAGTGGACACACCGCCATAGTGACAGTATTGGGCAGCGTCACTCATCTTGTGAGTGGACACACCACCATAGTGACAGTACTGGGCAGCGTCACTCATCCTGTGAGTGGACACACCGCCAGAGTGACAGTATTGGGCAGCGCCACTCATCCTGTGAGTGTACACACCGCCATAGTGACAGTATTGGGCAGCGCCACTCATCTTGTGAGTGGACACACCGCCATAGTGACAGTATTGGGCAGCGCCACTCATCCTGTGAGTGGACAAACCGCCATAGTGACAGTATTGGGCAGCGCCACTCATCCTGTGAGTGGACACACCGCCATAGTGACAGTATTAGGCAGCGCCACTCATCCTGTGAGTGGACACACCGCCATAGTGACAGTATTGGGCAGCGCCACTCACCCTGTGAGTGGACACACCGCCATAGTGACAGTATTGGGCAGCGCCACTCATCCTGTGAGTGGACACACCACCATAGTGACAGTATTGGGCAGCGCCACTCATCCTGTGAGTGGACACACCGCCATAGTGACAGTATTGGGCAGCGTCACTCATCCTGTGAGTGGATACACCGCCATAGTGACAGTATTGGGCAGCGCCACTCATCTTGTGAGTGGACACACCGCCATAGTGACAGTATTGGGCAGCGCCACTCATCCTGTGAGTGGACACCGCCATAGTGACAGTATTGGGCAGCGCCACTCATCCTGTGAGTGGACACACCGCCATAGTGACAGTATTGGGCAGCGTCACTCATCCTGTGAGTGAACACACCGCCATAGAGACAGTATTGGGCAGCGCCACTCATCCTGTGAGTGGACACACTGCCATAGTGACAGTATTGGGCAGCGTCACTCATCCTGTGAGTGGACACACCGCCATAGTGACAGTATTGGGCAGCGCCACTCATCCTGTGAGTGGACACACCGCCATACCTGCATGTACAACACTCCCCAAAAGGAAGAAAACCCGCTGGGTCGTTCAACCTGTACTTCTTTAATATGATCGTTTCAACCAGACATTTCAGTTCTCGAGTTTCTTTACTGATGGATATTCTCCTCGTCAGCCCAGTCTTGTACGTACATAAACGATGCAAACATTTGAGTGAGAAAGTTCTGGTACTCATTCAACAGAACATCTGAGCAAACAAATTGTTTTGCTGCGAGTATTGGCTGTCCTGACCATCAATACTGCCCCCGCTAATAGCTAAGGTCACAGCTACACACTGTGGGGTGTTACCGAGGTTCTCCGTTAATAGAAGGCTGTAATTGGCTACACGACAAATAAAATGTTGATTTGCATTAAGACAAATAATTCCATGTATTTTTAATACGCTAAGTCGTTACCTTACCGCAATGTTATTTCATAACCCTAATCATATGGAAAACTTAAAACGAAAAAAAGTTATTGAACCTGAATTTCAGTTAAAAAGATTAAATTTATGCAGTTTAACTTTGTTATTTTTGCTTTCATTTCATTTTTTTCAGATGATTGGATTGATAAAATAATATTACGGTAAAGTGACCTTTGGGTCAACTTGTATTTTCCCGTAATACAACGATGTGTTCATATTGGGAAACAATTAAGGTCATGCAATGGGATCGAACTTTCATGACGATTTTTGTGTTTTCATTGTGCATGTTTGTGTTCTATTATACATACAAGTTTCCCCATGATCCTCTATTTATGAGTTCCAATTGTTTATGTCACACTGATAAATGGAAGTAGAAACGTCGCTGAGTTCAATTAACTCTGCCATAGAAGGGATCAATGCAAGTACCTTACCTTGAGGTGCTTCCGGGGCTTAGCGTCCCCGCGGCCCGGTCGTCGACCAGGCCTCCAGAGAGAAGTACAGGAGAACTCTCGGTGTCGCAGGAAACAATGGTGAGAACACGTGAACACATTGATCTTGTTCACGAAGTTACTTGACAAGTGGCAGACACATATCATAATTACCCGAGGCTGAGTAGTGGTGGCCAGAGTGCTGAGTGTGTTGCTGAGGGAGTGGTGGCCAGAGTGGTGAGTGTTGCTGAGGCTGAGGTAGTGGTGGCCAGAGTGATGAGTGTGTTGCTGAGGCTGAGGTAGTGGTGGCCAGAGTGATGAGTGTGTTGCTGAGGCTGAGGTAGTGGTGGCCTGAGTGATGAGTGAGGTGCTGAGTAAGGGTCACGTGGAGCTGATCAGGGGTGGGCCAGGCTGAGCCCTGTAAACAGCGTGTTATCAAGGCGAGGAAGAGGGCGGACGGACAATGTGGCCCAAACGTCTCCTCCTCCACTATCACCTCACATCTTGGTGAGTGAGAGATGCTGGGTGTGAGCACCGTCATGTGTGGTGCCTCATGGCCCACATAATGAGCATGTTGCTCCATCTTTCCTCATGTTTGTAACAGTAATTTACCTTGTTATTGCTTAAGTGTTTCTTGAGGGAGAATTTGTAGTTAAATATGTTAAAATATGTTTGTTAACACCGTGTTAAGCGTGGTGTTAAGTTAGACTTAGTTATCATAGCCGTGTGGCCCACCTGCCGGGCTCAGACGCCACCACTCACATCAACGTTTGGAAGAGAAAAAGAAACATTTTAATGCTCGTTAACTTTTATAGTGCAATAAAAAAATAAAATACTTGTGTTTCTCCTTTACTACGATTGTAATGATAGTTTAGAAAACGAACTTCGTTGTCTTAGAGAAACAAGTATTTTGATGGCCCATTGTACAGCCACAACTCTTATCCCTCTACAACCCTCCAGCTCCTCTCTTATAACACCTCTCAATATTAACGGAATACAACAGTTATAAATACGATAAATTATTAACATTTTAAGCAACATAATATTGACATTTATTATACATGGGCTTCGATAGGCTTGATGGGACTGGTCCCAGACGTTTTAGAGTTAATAGTTACTCTTTTGTTTAGGTCAGTGGCTAATTGTGAGAGCGGGAGGAACCACGCACATGGAGGTGTTGTTCCACTTTATATTTACTGTAAAGACGATACTTCGTTCCACTGACATCTATTTCTAAGCGACGTCGTTAACCACTGAGGCGTGTCTCACGGGGCTGTGATGGTGCGCACACTGTCGTCTGTGTCGTGGCTTCACCGCTAAATGCTGGCAGTTTCTTGGGTGTTGCAGACAACACAAAGCCCAGTGTTGCTTTGCTGTAAACAAACATAGGAATGTGCCTCAATGCCAACAGTGACTGCCCAGACAGGTACATGAGGAGTGTTGTTAACGCTTATGTCGACCGTGCTCTCAGCCACAGCTCAGGATGGAAGGAAGTCGACGAAGAACTCTGTAGGGTAAGGCAGGTCCTAATCAACAACGACTTCTCCAGTGGTTTCGTTGAAGACATCATAAGAAGGAAGGTGAAACGCCATGCAACCTCTGAAGAGACAACTAACACAACACCTATACCCCCTATTAGACTATTTTACAAGAACTTCTTTTCCACAGCTCATGAAACGGAGGAAAGGGTCCTGAAAGATAGTTAATAGAAACGTTATCCCTACAGACAAAAATCAGAAGATACAATTGACGATTTACTATAAAACCAAAAAACCGGCCAACCTACTCATGAGAAACTCTCCAGACACAAAGCAGAACGCTTTAAAAGAGACCAATGTCGTCTATGTCTTCAAATGCCCGCTTGGGGACTGTAAGCCTCAAAGAACTCAGTATATAGGCAAGACGACAACATCTCTTTCCAGGCGATTAACGATGCATAAGCAACAGGGCTCCATTAAGGAACATATAATCTCTTCCCACAACCAGACCATCACCAGAGAAGTCTTAACAAAAAACACGGAAATCATCGATAGATACAGCGATAGCAGGCGGCTTGACATCTGCGAGGCACTACACATCAAGAAGTCAACACCAGCAATCAACAGCCAATTAATGCACAACTATATTCTACCCACTTCAAGACTCCGCTCCAATATAGAAGCATCAAGAAATATGGGCCAATAGGCCCTTTGCAGTTACTTCCATTCTTCCCTTTAATTTGCCCAATTTTACCCATTGTTTCGTGTTCTGTCTTGTGATGAAAGTTTTGTCCACCTCATCCAAAACTGTTGTAACATATCACCTCACCCAAAATGCTGGTATAAAATGAAAGCTGTTTAAATGATAGCATAGTAGAACTCTGTTTAGTGTTTGCAGGTTATAGTTGTGTGTGTGTAAACTAAAGTCTTTGAAAATGTAATAAGTTATTACGAAACGCGTTCAAGTGTCGCGTCAGACTAGAAATAAAAATGAATTTTGGAGAATTGATTTTTCAATTACCATCAACTGTGAAAAGAAACATAAGAAATATTGAGAAAATACGTGTTAGAATTATTAATCTTACTTTTTCGGTCATATTTAATAATATATGTCTACAGGAAAGAACCCCTATATATATATATATATATATATATATATATATATATATATATATATATATATATATATATATATATATGAATGAAAACTCACACCCCAGAAGTGACTCGAACCCATACTCCCAGGAGCAACGCAACTGGTATGTACAAGACGCCTTAAACCACTTGACCATCACGACCGGACATAATGAGGTGATAGCCGAAGCTATTTGAACCACCTCACCGCCGGCACTCGGATGGTTATCTTGGGGTGTGAGTTTTCATTCGCATATAGTCCTGGGGACCATTCAGGCTTGTTCGCATTTGTGTTCCTCACGTGTGCCCCAAAGAATGAGGTGATTTGGTAAAATGCTATGCCCAAGATAACCATCCGAGTGCCGGCGGTGAGGTGGTTCAAATAGCTTCGGCTATCACCTCATTATGTCCGGTCGTGATGGTCAAGTGGTTTAAGGCGTCTTGTACATACCAGTTGCGTTGCTCCTGGGAGTATGGGTTCGAGTCACTTCTGGGGTGTGAGTTTTCATTCGCATATAGTCCTGGGGACCATTCAGCTTGTTCGCATATATATATATATATATATATATATATATATATATATATATATATATATATATATATATATAATGCTACTCTCAACGATGAAATAATGTTTAACAGCGAATCATTAAGTGATGTTTATTAAGAGTTTGACAGCTATACTCTCTCTCTCTCTCTCTCTCTCTCTCTCTCTCTCTCTCTCTCTCTCTCTCTCTCTCTCTCAGACCAACAGCCAAACTCAAAGAGAAATATAAAATTCTATGTCCTTAAGTTCATCTTCACACATTTAAAGTTACTCTCCAGTACATCATCACATTTCTTTCATCTGGGTCGATCTTTTCACACCACATCTTAATTACAAACGCTACTGCCTATGTCAAGGGTAACGTTCCTCCATCATATTTTAACTATACTTTGCGTTAAACTTACTAAGACAGGTCGTTATTCAGTCACAACCATTTGTATTCTTTCATATATAATGCAACTTCCATTATGCAGTAGCTTTTATCTCTATTATATACTTATTATTAAGAACAAGCTTTTACCAAGGTCGTATCATGCTGTAATGTATAAAATTAAAGTTACGGAAAACTTATTGTATATCACATCTCTGACCCAAACCTTCTATCAACTTATTACATTGTGCTAAGACAAGCATGTAATCTGCATTTACTCTGTTTTTACATCTTTAATAATAATACTCTCTCTGTCTCTGTCTCGCTCGCTCGCTCTCTCTCTCTCTCTCTCTCTCTCTCAAAAACACGTACTCTCATGTTATCTTCATTCTCCAATGACACGCTTAAAGTCATCAAAATACTGTTCATACTGGACAACTCACAGTGTTCAAGAGAGAACTTGATAAACACCTCCAAGGAATACCTGATCAACCAGACTTTGATTCGTAAGTTAGGCTGCGAGCAGCCACGTCCAACAGCCTGGTTGACCAGTCCAGCAACCAGGAGGCCTGGACGAGGACCGGGCCGTGGGAAGGTTGAGCCCCGAAATCATCGCCAGGTACCACTAGGTAAAGGGTCACTTTGAGGAGCGAGATCTCTTGAGGGAAAAGATGTCACCAGTGGAGTCCCGCAGGGATAGTTCTTCAACCTATCCTGTTTCTGATACATGTAAACCATCTTCCAGACTGAGCAACACTGAGTGTGTAGCAGGAGATGTAAGACTGAGCAACACTGTGTGTGTGTAGCAGGAGATGTAAGACTGAGCAAGACTGTGTGTGTGTAGCAGGAGATGTAAGACTGAGCAACACTGAGTGTGTAGCAGGAGATGTAAGACTGAGCAACACTGAGTGTGTAGCAGGAGATGTAAGACTGAGCAACACTGAGTGGTAGCTGGAGATGTAAGACTGAGCAGACTGTGTGTGTGTAGCAGGAGATGTAAGACTGAGCAACACCCAAGGACCAAGACTCCCCAAAGACTGTTTAAAAATAAGTCTCCCGAAAGGACGTTAGGTAATAATGAAGAACATATCTAACTATATCCTCCATAAAGGTAGTAAGGTAGTATATCACAATATAATATAACTTATTACTTAAGGACAAGAATGTTTTTCAATATGAATGCAGTACAAGCAATTAACTCTTATATAAGTTAATTATAATTTCTCTAAGAACAAATGACCAATAGAATGAGAATACCGAGAACCTGTAAGATAATGTTGATTGTTCTGCTAACAAGGCACTTTGAGGTCGTTCAGTGCGTCAGCGGCCAGTTGATTATTGGCCAGGTTGTTACTGCCAGCAGACCAACCACTGGCCAGGTTGTTACTGCAGCAGACCAACCACTGGCCAGTTGTTACTGCCAGCAGGACCAACCACTGGCCAGGTGTTACTGCCAGCAGACCAACCACTGGCCAGGTTGTTACTGCCAGCAGACCACCACTGGCCAGGTTGTTACTGCCAGCAGACCAACCACTGGCCAGGTTGTTACTGCCAGCAGACCAACCACTGGCCAGTTGTTACTGCCAGCAGACCAACCACTGGCCAGGTTGTTAGGGCCAGCAGACCAACCACTGCCCAGGTTGTTACTGCCAGCAGACCAACCACTGGCCAGGTTGTTACTGCCAGCAGACCAACCACTGGCCAGGTTGTTACTGCCAGCAGACCAACCACTGGCCAGGTTGTTACTGCCAGCAGACCAACCACTGGCCAGGTTGTTACTGCCAGCAGACCAACCACTGGCCAGGTTGTTACTGTAAGCAGACCAACCACTGGCCAGGTTGTTACTGCCAGCAGACCAACCACTGGCCAGGTTGTTACTGTANGACCCACGGTCCACACCCTGACCCACGGGCCACACCCTGACCCATGGTCCACACCCTTACCCATGGTCCACACCCTGACCCAGGTCCACCACCCTGACCATGGTCCACACCATGACCCACGGTCCACACCCTGACCCATGGTCCACACCCTGACCCATGGTCCACACCATGACCCACGGTCCACACCCTGACCCATGGCCCACACCCTGACCCATGGTCCACACCCTGACCCATGGTCCACAACCCTGACCCAGGTCCACACCATGACCCATGGTCCACACCCTGACCATGGTCCACACCCTGATCCATGGTCCACACCATGACCCATGGTCCACACCTGATCCATGGTCACACCATGAACCATGGTCCACACCCTGACCCATGGTCCACACCTGACCCATGGTCCACACCTGACCATGGTCCACACCTGACCCATGGTCCACACCCTGACCCACGGTCCACACCCTGACCCACGGTCCACACCCTGACCCACGGGCCAACCCTGACCCATGGTTCCACACCCTGACCCATGGTCCACACCCTGACCCATGGTCCACACCCTGACCCATGGTCCCACACCATGACCCACGGTCCACACCCTGACCCATGGTCCACACCCTGACCCATGGTCCACACCATGACCCACGGTCCACACCCTGACCCATGGCCCACACCCTGACCCATGGTCCACACCCTGACCCATGGTCCACACCATGACCCACGGTCCACACCCTGACCCACGGCCCACCCTGACCATGGTCCACACCCTGACCCATGGTCCACACCCTGACCCATGGGCCACACCCTGACCCATGGTCCACACCCTGACCCATGGTCCACACCCTGACCACGGTCCACACCCTGACCCACGGTCCACACCCTGACCCACGGTCCACACCCTGACCCATGGTCCACACCTGACCCATGGTCCACACCCTGACCCATGGTCCACACCCTGACCCATGGTCCACACCATGACCCACGGTCCACACCCTGACCCACGGTCCACACCCTGACCCACGGTCCACACCATGACCCACGGTCCACACCATGACCCACGGTCCACACCATGACCCATGGTCCACACCATGACCCATGGTCCACACCCTGACCCATGGTCCACACCAAGACCCATGGTCCACACCCTGACCCATGGTCCACACCCTGACCCATGGTCCACACCCTGACCCATGGTCCACACCATGACCCACGGTCCACACCCTGACCCACGGTCCACACCCTGACCCACGGTCCACACCCTGACCCATGGTCCACACCATGACCCACGGTCCACACCATGACCCACGGTCCACACCATGACCCACGGTCCACACCATGACCCACGGTCCACACCATGACCCACGGTCCACACCCTGACCCACGGTCCACACCTGACCCACGGTCCACACCATGACCCACGGTCCACACCATGACCCATGGTCCACACCCTGACCCATGGTCCACACCCTGACCCATGGTCCACACCCTGACCCACGGTCCACACCATGACCCACGGTCCACACCATGACCCACGGTCCACACCATGACCCACGGTCCACACCATGACCCACGGTCCACACCATGACCCACGGTCCACACCATGACCCACGGTCACACCATGACCCACGGTCCACACCATGACCCATGGTCCACACCATGACCCACGGTCCACACCCTGACCCATGGTCCACACCATGACCCATGGTCCACACCATGACCCATGGTCCACACCATGACCCACGGTCCACACCATGACCCACGGTCCACACCATGACCCACGGTCCACACCATGACCCACGGTCCACACCATGACCCACGGTCCACACCATGACCCACGGTCCACACCATGACCCATGGTCCACACCATGACCCACGGTCCACACCATGACCCATGGTCCACACCATGACCCACGGTCCACACCATGACCCACGGTCCACACCTTCAGTCATACAGCCATCTCTTACCTCCAATAATTGGTATATCTAATTGCTAACAAGATTTAATCATGACATGAGAACACCCCCCCCACCCCCCCCCCCCACCCCCTCCCAGTCCTCCCTCCTGTGACAGGCGCCTTGTGGGATGGGTGTAGGGGGAAGGGGAAGTTGTGGGGAGGTTGTGGGGAGGTTGTAGGAGGTTGTGGGGTGGGGGGAGGTCAGGGACTCGGGTACCTGACCATCAGAATCAATTTACCCTCACGCAGGTGAAGATCTTCAATGACTGACATGGCGTGTGTGGAGCCAAATTGCTCCGTGCCAGCCCCTCCTCTCCGCCGACTGCTCCTTAGTGCTATAGCCAGACGCTCCACCAGTAGGTATTTCCGACTAAAATGCCCGTGATAGTTTGACATTGTCTTCCGAGTCTATCAAGTAAATACCCCATAATGCTTTATCTCTCAAGCGCGTTTCATTCCAATGATGAATTAGCGAGATGTTATCGTTTAAACAACAAATTCGATAACGTAGGGAAGGAAATATGCTGTAATCTTTGTCCAGCATCTGCAAGACTGTCTCCCAGGCGGCATAGGGAGATGACGCAGCATCAGGTACCACGCAGCATCCAGGAAAGTATCGATATCTCTGCATCATCGGTTATCTGGCTGTTGACTCCTGCGGGATATCATCTCGTATGGGAGCGCCATCTACTGATTGAACACCTCACTTGCAATGTCATCTATTGACTGAACACCTCACTTGCAATGTCATCTATTGATTGAACACCTCACTTACAATGTCATCTATTGACTGAACACCTCACTTACAATGTCATCTATTGACTGAACACCTCACTTACAATGTCATCTATTGATTGAACACCTCACTTACAATCACTCTCAACGCCAGTTATTAACTACATGTCTAATTGTGCATTCATTTGATGTACCACAATCACAACACCATCAATGGTTTAATTGTACCATTAACACAAGTTATCATTGCCTNTTGGGGTCATGTGGGGAGGAGGGGGGCTATGTTGGGGTCATGTGGGGAGGCGGGGGCTATGTTGGGGTCATGTGGGGAGGAGGGGGGCTATGTTGGGGTCATGTGGGGAGGAGGGGGGCTATGTTGGGGTCATGTGGGGAGGCGGGGGTTATGTTGGGGTCATGTGGGGAGGAGGGGGGCTATGTTGGGGTCATGTGGGGAGGAGGGGGGCTATGTTGGGGTCATGTGGTGAGGAGGGGGCTATGTTGGGGTCATGTGGGGAGGAGGGGGGCTATGTTGGGGTCATGTGGGGAGGAGGGGGGCTATGTTGGGGTCATGTGGGGAGGAGGCGGGTTATGTTGGGGTCATGTGGGGAGGAGGGGGGCTATGTTGGGGTCATGTGGGGAGGAGGGGGCTATGTTGGGGTCATGTGGGGAGGAGGGGGCTATGTTGGGGTCATGTGGGGAGGAGGGGGGCTATGTTGGGGTCATGTGGGGAGGAGGGGGGCTATGTTGGGGTCATGTGGGGAGGAGGGGGTTATGTTGGGGTCATGTGGGGAGGAGGGGGGTTATGTTGGGGTCATGTGGGGAGGAGGGGGTTATGTTGGGGTCATGTGGGGAGGAGGGGGGTTATGTTGGGGTCATGTGGGGAGGCGGGGGGTTATGTTGGGGTCATGTGGGGAGGAGGGGGGCTATGTTGGGGTCATGTGAGGAGGAGGGGGTTATGTTGGGGTCATGTGGGGAGGCGGGGGGTTATGTTGGGGTCATGTGGGGAGGAGGGGGTTATGTTGGGGTCATGGGGGAGGGGGGGGGCTATGTTGGGGTCATGTGGGGAGGAGGGGGTTATGTTGGGGTCATGTGGGGAGGAGGGGGTTATGTTGGGGTCATGTGGGGAGGCGGGGGTTATGTTGGGGTCATGTGGGGAGGAGGGGGTTATGTTGGGGTCATGTGGGAGGAGGGGGTTATGTTGGGGTCATGTGGGGAGGAGGGGGGTTATGTTGGGGTCATGTGGGGAGGAGGGGGGCTATGTTGGGGTCATGTGGGAGGAGGGGGCCTATGTTGGGGTCATGTGGGGAGGAGGGGGTTATGTTGGGGTCATGTGGGGAGGAGGGGGTTATGTTGGGGTCATGTGGGGAGGAGGGGGTTATGTTGGGGTCATGTGGGGAGGAGGGGGTTATGTTGGGGTCATGTGGGGAGGCGGGGGTTATGTTGGGGTCATGTGGGGAGGAGGGGGGCTATGTTGGGGTCATGTGGGGAGGCATGGGTTATGTTGGGGTCATGTGGGGGAGGAGGGGGGCTATGTTGGGGTCATGTGGGGAGGAGGGGGGTTATGTTGGGGTCATGTGGGGAGGAGGGGGGCTATGTTGGGGTCATGTGGGGAGGAGGGGGGCTATGTTGGGGTCATGTGGGGAGGAGGGGGTTATGTTGGGTCATGTGGGGAGGAGGGGGGTTATGTTGGGGTCATGTGGGGAGGAGGGGGGCTATGTTGGGGTCATGTGGGGAGGAGGGGGTTATGTTGGGGTCATGTGGGGAGGAGGGGGGCTATGTTGGGGTCATGTGGGGAGGAGGGGGTTATGTTGGGGTCATGTGGGGAGGAGGGGGGGCTATGTTGGGGTCATGTGGGGAGGAGGGGGGCTATGTTGGGGTCATGTGGGGAGGAGGGGGGTTATGTTGGGGTCATGTGGGGAGGAGGGGGGCTATGTTGGGGTCATGTGGGGAGGAGGGGGGCTATGTTGGGGTCATGTGGGGAGGAGGGGGGTTATGTTGGGGTCATGTGGGGAGGAGGGGGGCTATGTTGGGGGAACTGTGTTGTTCTCATGGTGGAACTGTTGTCGTCCTCATGGTGGAACTGTTGTCGTCCTCATGGTGGAACTGTTGTCGTCCTCATGGTGGAACTGTTGTCGTCCTCATGGTGGAACTGTTGTCGTCCTCATGGTGGAACTGTTGTCGTCCTCATGGTGGAACTGTTGTCGTCCTCATGGTGGAACTGTTGTCGTCCTCATGGTGGAACTGTTGTCGTCCTCATGGTGGAACTGTTGTCGTCCTCATGGTGGAACTGTTGTCGTCCTCATGGTGGAACTGTTGTCGTCCTCATGGTGGAACTGTTGTCGTCCTCATGGTGGAACTGTTGTCGTCCTCATGGTGGAACTGTTGTCGTCCTCATGGTGGAACTGTTGTCGTCCTCATGGTGGAACTGTTGTCGTCCTCATGGTGGAACTGTTGTCGTCCTCATGGTGGAACTGTTGTCGTCCTCATGGTGGAACTGTTGTCGTCCTCATGGTGGAACTGTTGTCGTCCTCATGGTGGAACTGTTGTCGTCCTCATGGTGGAACTGTTGTCGTCCTCATGGTGGAACTGCTGCCTCACCATACCTTCCTCGTCCCCTCCCTCATCCTCATACCCTCCTCTCCTGCCTCATCCTCTCCCTTACCCCTAATTCTTCCCAAGTGTCGAGTAAACATGGGTCGAGCACTACCAACAGTTTCATAGTCCTGTCATACATGTCAGGGATGTCTCGCTCTACCATGTTATTGTGACTAATTATCTGTATATGAAATATTATTATAAACTCGATTACCCCTGAAGGAGTCGATCCTGGGTGGCCAGTGTGCACACCCTGCCCATGGTCACACCCTGACCCAGGGTCCACACCCTGACCCATGGTCCACACCCTGACCCATGGTCCACACCCTGACCCATGGTCCACACCCTGACCCACGGTCCACACCCTGACCCACGGTCCACACCCTGACCCACGGTCCACACCCTGACCCACGGTCACACCCTGACCCACGGTCCACACCTGACCCACGGTCCACACCCTGACCCACGGTCCACACCCTGAACCACGGTCCACACCCTGACCCACGGTCCACACCCTGACCCACGGTCCACACCCTGACCCACGGTCCACACCCTGACCCACGGTCCACACCCTGACCCACGGTCCACACCCTGACCCACGGTCCACACCCTGACCCACGGTCCACACCCTGACCCACGGTCCACACCTGACCCCACGGTCCACACCCTGACCCACGGTCCACACCCTGACCCATGGTCCACACCCTGACCCACGGTTCCACACCCTGGACCCCACGGTCCACACCCTGACCCACGGTCCACACCCTGACCCACGGTCACAC
>WNGS01039058.1:0-16229 GCA_020271785.1 Procambarus virginalis
TATATATAGGTACACAAGAGTACACTATCAGTGACTGCAGAGGAGCAAGACCTAGCTCTCTTTATGCTCTACCTTCTAGACATTTATACCAGACATCTCTAACTCCTTCCTTCAATTCACTGCAAATGTGAAACAGGGAATGAGAACTTCCTTAAATCTCTTCGACTAAATTGTGTATCCAGCTTCCACCACTTTGTCTCCCCTGTCCTACCCCCCTTTTAATTTAAATAGGCTTACTTTGTCTACTTTATCTAGCCCTTCAAAATCTTCTATATTATTACCATATCCCCATATTTTTTCCCTCCTCTAGATTATGAGGGTTAGTTCTTGCAATTTGTCCTCATGGCTGAGGCCTCTTAATTCTTTTTACTAATCTAGTTGCAAATTTCTGAACTTCCTCATTTTAATTTATGCTTCATTAGGTGTAGGTTCCATACTGGTGCAGAATACTCAAGTACTGTAATGGTCTCACATAGGTAGTGTATGGACCTGAAAGCCTCCTTGCTTAGATTCTTAAATGACATTCTTATGCTTGCCAATTTCCCATGCAGGCCTGGTTACACCCTTCTTTGTAGGACAGTGAATTTGACAGGCATGAGTGACACCAACAGTAATATTTAGAACCTCATTGGCTTCACAGAGCCAAAAAATTATTTACCGAATCAAAGCTATCTTTTAAAGAGGCATTATATTGACTCTCTAAACTGTTCCCTAACATCACAGAACATTTACTTCCTACTTGAGTTGTTAAAAAAGTCCCAGCAGGTATAGAGCAACATTCAATAACTGGAAATCCCTGGTGACTATCAGCCATATTGAACACAAGCCCTAGTTTCCTCCCTGGCTATATGTAAACAAACGTCTATCATGTTTGATACATACACATACAGTACCTCCAACCCAGTACTGCAGCTCTTACAAGAACTTTGGCAGTCTCCGTGTGTAGTGGTAAGACACTCGCCTGGCGTTCCGCGAGCGCTATGTCATGGGTTCGTATCCTGGCCGGGAGGATTTACTGGGTGCAAATCCTTAACTGTAGCCTCTGTTTAACGCAACAGTAAAATGTGTACTTGGATGAAAAACGATTCATCGCGGCAGGGATCGTATTCCAGGGACCTGCCCGAAACGCTACGCGTACTAGTGGCTGTACAAGAATGTAACAACTCTTGTGGTATATATATATATATATATATATATATATATATATATATATATATATATATATATATATATATATATATATATAAAACTCGCACAACTAATGATGCCATGTGACTTTTACCAAGGCATCATGACCTACTTTGAGGGCATGTATACCAAACATGGGGTTTCCCTAGCAGAATATAAAACAAGCTAATTTTAATTTATCTTGGCAAACATAAATGAAACATTGGTGAAAATTCATAAAACAAAAATTAATTTTAGTTATATTTGAAAATATAAAAAAAATCTTCCAATAACAGAAAATGAGGAAACAGTTTGTGGGGAAGCAGATATGGTAAAACTTAAATATTTTTTGACTTCAATATTTATGATAATTTTTTAAAATAATATTCCATTTCTAACATTTCTAACTAGGAATGAGGAAGGCCTCTTTAACTAGAATACAGTGGAATACATTTGAGAGTTCTCACAGTGCTAAATCTATATAAATAAAAATAGAAATGTTCGTTTGTGCATAATCTCCGAAAGTTCTTCACCGATTGCTTTGAAATTTTCACACAACGTTCCATTCACATCCGGCCAGGTTTTTATATATACTATATAGAAGTCATGTCGGTGATGATAAAAAAACATGCTTTTCCAGAAAAACTGTGTTTTTCATGCATTTTTCACGTGAGGGAAATCTTCGAAACCTCTTAACTGATTGCTTTGAAATTGACACAACATTACATTCAAATAGGCGCGTCTTTTTATATATCTACTATATACATGCCTCACCTGTGACAGGAATTTTTTTTTTTTAAAACAGCGCCTCTGCCCCCATTCACAAGGCTCCGTGACTCACGTCCCCCCCATTCACACGGATCTGTGACTCACGCCCCCCCCATTCACACGGCTCCGTGACTCACGCCCCCCCATTCACACTGTTCCGTGACTCACGTCCCCCATTCACACGGCTCTTCGGCTGTGACTCACGCCCCCCCCATTCACACGGCTCCGTGACTCCCGCCCCCCCATTCACACGGCTCCGTGACTCACGCCCCCCCATTCACACGGCTCCGTGACTCACGCCCCCCCATTCACACGGCTCCGTGACTCACGCCCCCCCCATTCACATGGCTCCGTGACTCACGCCCCCCATTCACACGGCTCCGTGACTCACGCCCCCCATTCACACGGCTCCGTGACTCACGCCCCCCATTCACACGGCTCCGTGACTCACGCCCCTCATTCACACGGCTCCGTGACTCACGCCCCTCATTCACACGGCTCCGTGACTCACGCCCCCCATTCACACGGCTCCGTGACTCACGCCCCCCCATTCACACAGCTCCGTGACTCACGCCCCCCCATTCACACGGCTCCGTGACTCACGCCCCCCCATTCACACAGCTCCGTGACTCACGCCCCCCATTCACACGGCTCCGTGACTCACGCCCCCCCATTCACACGGCTCCGTGAGTCGCCCCCTTCATTGTTCCGTGAGCGGTCCTTCCCAGGGGTCCGTGACCCACCACACCCATGACTTAACAGGTCGTGGTGGTGCAGGAGGCGAGGCAGGTGTGGGAGAGGGTGAAGCCAGGTGTGCGAGGCAGTAATGAGGGGGTAGGTGGAGGGAGGGGAAGATGGGTGCCGCAGCAGCAGGACTCCTTGCCACACAGGTGATGCCCCAGGACATACCTGGAGGAGTAGTGGTGGCGAGGGTGGAGGAGAGAGACTAGAGGCGCTGCAGGGCGAGGTGGTCGCGACACCCAACCTGCGGAATGACAAGTGACGCCCGTACCCCGCATCCGCCCACGCCCACGCCCACGCCCACACACCCCCAACACCACCCCTACTTACACACACACACGTCTCACCTACTGGTGTCTCCGCCGGAGGTGTGGAAGGTGTGGCAGGTGTGGCGGCGGCCGCGATATGTGTTGGAGTGGCCGGGGCGGCGGCGGTCGATGCTGCGTGAAATATTCCGCATTATTCTCTTGCGTCATTATACTCCGCCTTCGCCTCACTCATAATACCACATTATTATTGTGGGGTCGTTTGTGAGGTGTTGGGGTGTAAGGGTGAGTGTGAGTGTTTGGTGGGTTGAAGCACTTGTGAACGGTCCTTGTTTACTGGTAGTGCAAGTCACTGACGCACTCACACTCCTCTCGCACTCACTCACTCACTCACACTCGCTCCATCATGACTCTCGAGTGCCTCATCGGTGAGTATCTTGACTACTGTATGGTGTTTCCTGGAGGTATACTTCCCTAGTTGTATGTGGCCGCTTGCATCCCTCGTCTGGCTTACTGAACTCCTACCTGGCCCACTGCATCTCCCACCTGCCCAACTGTCTCCCACCTGGCCCACTGTCTCTCCCAACTGTCTCCCACCTGGCCCACTGCATCCCCCAACTGTCTCCCACCTGGCCCACTGTCTCTCCCAACTGTCTCCCACCTGGCCCACTGCATCCCCCAACTGTCTCCCACCTGGCCCACTGTCTCTCCCAACTGTCTCCCACCTGGCCCACTGCATCTCCCACCTGCCCAACTGTCTCCCACCTGGCCCACTGTCTCTCCCACTGTCTCCCACCTTCCCAACTGTCTCCCACCTGGCCCACTGCATCTCCCACCTGGCCCACTGCATCTCCCACCTGGCCCACTGCATCCCCCAACTGTCTCCCACCTGGCCCACTGTCTCTCCCAACTGTCTCCCACCTGGCCCACTGCATCTCCCACCTGGCCCACTGCATCTCCCACTTGGCCCACTGCATCTCCCACCTGGCCCACTGCATCTCCCACCTGGCCCACTGCATCCCCCAACTGTCTCCCACCTGGCCCACTGCATCCCCCACCTGGCCCACTGCATCCCCCCAACTGTCTCCCACCTGGCCCACTGTCTCCCACCTGGCCCACTGCATCCCCCACCTGGCCCACTGCATCCCCCCAACTGTCTCCCACCTGGCCCACTGTCTCCCACCTGGCCCACTGCATCCCCCACCTGGCCCACTGCATCCCCCAACTGTCTCCCACCTGGTCCACTGCCCTGGCCTTCCTCCCCTGCCTCGTCCTGGCCTTATCTTGCTTCGGCCTGGCCTTTCCCATGCCTTGCCCTGGCCTTCCACCACCTGTCCCTTACCTTTCTATCTGGTAGCCTTTCCTCTACCTTTCTTTTTCGCCACTATAGCAATTGAGCTGATGCATCCTTTAACAATTTAACTTATTTCATCTGATGCTGTTGATATATAACGCAATGTGTATTGGCTCAAGGGTTTCAAGCCAATAGGGTGGAAACCTATTTTTTTGTTTAGGGTAATATTGTACCATATAACTATTCTACATTTTTGTTGATGTTACTAAAAATCAGATTTGACTATAATACATAATACAAGTCACATTCATTTCTTGCAGGTGTAAAATTCAACAATTTTGTTATGATGGCCACAGACATGAGCCATTTACAGAGCATCATGGTACAAAAATCAGGTTAGTTATTCAGTTGTTTCTTGGCTCATCATAAAACTTGCAAGAAGTGTGTAATATATCTCAATTCCTGTATTAGGACATTTCCCAACAGGAGCAGCTGTCCCCATGGAGTCTTCACTCACAGTGGTAATATACTCGCCTGGCGTTTCGCGAGTGCTTTGGCCCGGGTTCATATCTTGGCCTGGGAGGATTGACTGGGTGTCAATCTTTAATTGTAGCCTCTGTTCACCCAGCAGTGAATGGGTACCTGGTTGTTAAATGATTTGGTAGGTCGTATTCCGGGGAACATTAGGATTAAGGACCTGCTCGAAATGCTATGCATGCTAGTGGCTTTACAAAAATGAAAGAACACTTGTATTTATAAATGTTGATGTTGAATGTTGTCGTGGCCAGCCAGACTGCATTAGGCAATGCAGCAAGCAATGCTGTATCTATCAGAAATAGACTGATATCAAGCGTACAAGCGTACATATCAAGGACTGATATCAGCGTATCAAGTCTGTCTGAAACATGTTCCTTTGAGGAAAGCCAGAAAGAGATCCAACGTAGAAAGAGAACGCAGACGACACTATAAACGCAGGAAAAGAATAACGGAACTGCTTATGCAGACACGAATTTCCCGTCAAAGAAGGAATAATTTAAATAGGGAGATTGAAGAAATCGAGCGGAAATTGAAACACTCATATGAAACTGAAGAAAGGCAGTTAGAACAGAAAGCAATTCAGGAAATAAAGAAAAATCCAAAATACTTCTTCACATATGCGAAATCAAAAGCAAAAACTACTGCCAGTATTGGACCTATTCGTACAAGTGAAGGTTCATACACGGAGGATGACAAAGAAATTAGTGAAATCCTAAAAAAGCAGTACGAGGACATGTTTAGCACTCCAATAAACAACATAAAAGTAGAAGATGCAGACAATTTCTTTATGCGGGATATCCAAACCCCTGTAAATATAACTGATATCAACACGAGCGCACTAAATTTTGAAAGAGAAATTGAAAACATGCCCATGCACTCGGCCCCAGGTCCAGACTCATGGAATTCAATATTTATAAAGAAATGCAAAGTGCCGGTAGCACAGGCACTCAGTATAGTGTGGAGGAAGAGCTTGGACACGGGGGAGATACCAGATGCACTTAAAGTAGCAGACATAGCCCCTCTACACAAGGGAGGGAGCAAAGCATTGGCAAAGAATTATAGACCAGTTGCACTAACATCGCACATAATAAAAGTATTTGAGAGAGTGATTAGGAGTCAGGTCACCAATTTCATGGAGACCAATGACCTTCACAACCCAGGCCAACATGGATTTCGAGCGGGAAGATCGTGCCTCTCACAGCTACTTGAGCACTACGATAAAGTCACTGAGGCATTAGAAGAAAAACAGAATGCTGATGTGATATCACGGACTTCGCAAAGGCTTTCGATAAATGTGACCATGGCGTGATAGCACACAAAATGAAGTCAATGGGAATAACGGTAAAGTAGGACGCTGGATACTCAGTTTTCTGTCAAACAGGACTCGGCGAGTAACGGTCAACCATATAAAATCTAGTCCAAGTGCAGTTAAAAGCTCTGTGCCTCAGGTACAGTCCTTGCGCCGCTGCTTTTCTTATTCTCATATCAGATATAGACAAAAATACAAGTCACACAGCTTCGTATCATCCTTTGCAGACGACACAAAATCAGTATGAAAATTACCTCGCTGAAGACATTGAAAAACTTCAAGCTGATATTAATAAAGTTTTCGACTGGGCATCAGAAAATAATATGATGTTTAACAGTGATAAATTCCAATAATTCCAGTACTCAGGTACGTTAAAAATTAGGACCCTTAAAACATATACAGGGTACAAAACACAATCAAAGTGTGCCCATAGTAGGAAAACAGCATGTTAAAGGATTTGGGATAATGATGTCCGACGACAACATTTAGGGAGCATAACTCAAGCAAATATCCGACGCCAGAAAATGATGGATGGATACGAGAACTTCAAATCCAGAGGATCCCATCACATGGTTTGTACTCTTCAAGTCACTTTTGTGTTTCCCGTCTTGAGTACTGTTCAGTACTCACTTCCCCTTCAGAGCAGGAAGATTGCCTGAATATAGAGGGAATACAGAGAACATATACAGCAACGTATAGACGCCTAAAGCACCTAATTATCTGGATACCGTCTCAAGAGCTCCAAAATGATACTAAGAAAGAAGACAGAGAGATATCAATAATATACACAACTGGAGATACTGGGGGCCAGTCCCAAAATCTACCAGTAAAATAAAAAAAAAAAAAAAAAAACAAGTTACTGGAGGAACGATAGGTATAAATGCGAATAGAACCACGTTGAAGAGCAGTGGTTGCCATAGGCACAATCAGAGGAAGCATGTATAAACCATCAGGGTCCGCGTTGTTCAACGTCCTTCCAGCAAGCATAAGCGAAAATATTGCCGGAACAACCCGTGGCATCTTCAAGAAGAACTGAGATTTATTCCTCCAATGGAGTTCCTGACCAGCGGGGCTGTGGTGGGGGGATGTGGGATGGGGCCGGGTCTCCAAGCAACAGTCTAGGGACTCAAACTCTCAAAAGTCAAAGCCGTGGAAACACATCCGGCCGGGCCAGGGGCTTGTGGGGAGTAGAGAGGAATTCCCAGAAACCCCATCAACCGGTATTAACCAGACCTTTGTCTTATACATCTTGTTTTTCAGAACAGTATGCAGTACTCACTAGTCTGGTTACAAAAGATTCCACATGATTTTTGCACTAGTGCTAATTGTTTCTTTAGCTTACTTTGCTGCTACCACTGCCAGTGGGCACCATTAGTTGAAAGCAACCTATGTAACATACGGGTTACTATGTAATCGTCGGTAGCACTTTCAACCAACAGTGTCCATTGGTTAGAGGTTTAATGATCGAATGCATTTATTAAAGTTCATGGATCATCAGGCAGTAATACATTCAATACTGATGCTGCAAGAAATAAGGCATCATGTAGGACCAGGATATGGGAAAGAAAAGGGGAAGGAGAAGGAAGAGAGAAAAGGAGGGGGGGGAAGGAAAAAAGGAGGCAGAGAAGTAGAGGTGAAAGGAGGAGGAGGAAGCGCAGAGAAGTGCGGACATAGAAGAGCATAGAATATATTAGTCAGATTGATCAGAGAGAGAGAGAACGGGATAGGGAGAAAGGGAAGCTAAAAGGGAGAGAAATCGGGTCTCGAGGAGATTAAAGAGAGACTGAGAAGCAAGAGGATATATCTATATCATATATAGCTATCTCTCTATCTATCTGTTTATCCATCTCTATATATACATATCGTCTCTCTGTGTATGGGTGTTCTATCTCTGTGTAATATCTATAATTCGTGTAATATCTCTCTATGGTAACTATATCTCGTGCCTCATCTCTCTCCTATGTATAGTCCTCTATATATGTAACTTATATCTCTCTGTGTCTTGTGTAATTCTATATCTCTATCTGTTCCTATCTATATCTATGTGTCCTCTCTATCATACGTTTCCTATCTCTCTCTCTTGTGTCCTCTATAATCTATACTGTGTTTCACATCTCTCTACTATCTGGGTCATCTCTTCTCTCTCTGTGTCCTAAATATATATATGTGTACTCTATCTCTCTCTATGTGTAATCTATATATCTCGTGTACTATATTATATCTATATGTGTACTCATCTATTTGTGTCCTCTATCTATCTCTATACGTGTACTATATATATATATCTCTATTGTAATATATATATATATATCTCTGTGTAATATCTATATCTTCTTATCTGTGTAATAATATATTCATCTCTATCATGGCATATCTCTATATCTATCTGTGTACTATCTCTATCCTCTCCTAGTTGTCCTCTCTCTCTCTCTCTGTGCCTATCTCTCTCTCTCTCTGTGTAATCTTCTATATATATGTGTCCTCTCTCTCTATCTCTGGGCCTCTATATATCTATATGTGTAACTCTCTATTCTATGTGTCCTATATCTCTCTCTATGTGTCGTATCTCTCTGTGGTCATATCTATCGTGTCCCTCTCTATATGTGTACATATATACTGTGTCATCTCTCGCTGTAACCTATATATATCATCTATGTGTCATATATAATCTCTGTTTTCTATATATCTAGTGTCCTATATATACTATATCATCTAGCTCTCTACTCAGTGTCCCTCTCTATCTCTACTGTGTATCTCTATATCTATCTGTGTCCTATCTACATATCTCTCCGGTGTCCTATATATATATATATGTGTACTATACTTATTATCATGTGTCCTCTCTATCTCATCATGTGTAATCTATATCGTATCTATGTGGACTCTCTCTATATCTATCTGTCCTATATATATCTATATAGTAATATATCGTCCTCGATAGTAGTCAGCTCTCTCTCTATATGTGTAATATCTCTATCTCTCTGGGTAATCTCTCTCTATGTTGTAATATATCTATTATATATGTTAATAATATATATATAGGTGTAATATATGAGGATAATATAGGTGTAATTATATAGATGATATATTTAATATAGAAGATCTATATGTTGTACTATTATATATAGTGGTAATATAAATAATATATATGTGTACCATACTTAACCCTACCCCCCTATTTAGATACGGTGTAATATGCCCCTTATAGATATATCTACTGTCCGTTATACTAAATATATATCTATGTCCTCCCGTAACACTTATCATCCTCTCTCCGTTCTCGCTTTTCGTGAGCTTCACCGCCATATACACGTCAGATTGCAGACTCGTGTTAAGTTTAGATATAGCACTCGTAGATAGTATCAGCGTATGGATCTTAATCTTTTCGCTATACAGTACGATATACCTGTTTTCCCGCGTTGGAAAGATATGATCAGATGAGATTGGGGTATACGAGAGAGTACGTATGCACTGCGGTCTCGTGTCTAATTGTCAGCACGATATAGGCGCTAGAGCATACGTCCAGATTACCCCCACCGTGCCTCCGACTTGGTCATATTCCCACCCCCCCGATTAGGATAGGACTGGGGGAGAGAGAGATAGATGGTAGAGCAGAGAGAGGAGAGAGAATATAGCACCTGAAGATCCAGATACCTAGATGCAGTTGGCGGCACGATGTTCTTGAGATTATCCAGAGCCCAAGTTCACGCATCGAGCTCCTAGCACTAGCATGAGCACGCCTATGCCCCTTACCCCCCTTCTCACCCGCCCTCCCATTCCTTCTCAGACGATCTAGTCAGAGTCTCATGAGCATGCCAATATGCAGTTAGTATTTGTCCCGCTCAGCATGCTATGACAGAATGCTTTCCAGCCATTTGCCCCCTCTCCCCCTACCCAGGCGTACGTATACGTAGCCAGCAGAGGATCCCCGTCCCTCGCTCGGAGACCCCAGGACGCAGCAGAGCAGACGAGCAGTGTTCGATAGAGACGAGCGTATATTCTCCATAGAGTTCTCCCTACCTACCGGAGAGAGATACGACGAAGAGGGCCGACAGTAGAGAGACGTGTATCCGGCCCTTTTCTCCCGGTCCCTTTCACGTGGAGCAAGTACCTGCGTATGACGGGCGATTTCAGCCAGAACGAGTCTGATCAGTCCGAGTCCACCAGCCCCAGCCCTATTACGCCAGCGCTTATGACCCTACGCACGCCGATGCCGCCAGTCCGCATTCCCTCTAATCGGGATACTGTGCCCTCTCTCTGTAATATTAGTACCCCCATACTTGTAGGCACCCGTAGACGCACTATCCTCCCACCCCTGTTTATCCCGAGCCTCCATTCGCTATAGAACGCCACCCATGTTGCGCCCCGAACTTATAGCAGCCCCGAGAGGCCGGGGTAAGATGTATCACCCGCCATAGTCTCCCTACCCTTCCCTTATTCTCTCCCTCCTTTTCCCCCCTTCCCCTGCCCAGGGAGCTTACGTCGACCATGAGAGAGAGAACCGTAGCCACTCCTCCGTAGAGCCCTAATACGAGAGAGTGCACCGCCCGAGAGAGATACGCGATGCGAAGAGTCCCCCATGAAGTTTTGAGAGAGGTATGATGTAACGCGTACCGATTACAGAGCCGAGAGATAGACGTAGAGAGTAGACGACGTATGGATGAGAAGCCCCAGTTCTAGAACCCTCTTCGTACATTAGCAGAGATTACGCTATGCCAAGTCGCCTAGCCTCTATCCTTTATGCGCCGAGAGTGATTTCTACGTAGTCGCCCTACGCAACTGAGTTTATCGGACTTGAGATGCTTTATCCCCCCAGATTATTAGATGCATTTAGAGCCTGCATCACGACGAGAGACCGTCCGATGAAGCACGAGTATGATTAGGAGTTAGATAGCAGCAGATAGACTGCAGTTAGAGACGCAGCCCCCAGATGCACTCGCCTATGCGCATCATCTTTTTCAGTCGTAGCCATGATATTCCACGCACGCCAACCCACTTCCGCCATACCGCAGACCCAAGACACGCCCCCCACACGACCTAGCTATCACGACCCCCATTGCATCCAGACCGCCCGCTGCTATATACTACTCAGGCCGCAAGCACTATCACTATTACCGCATGTTGATCATACTCGCTAGCTCTCGAGATGTCGTTACCTATATATATCGACTCCATTATTGATATGAATATGTCATATACTTGACGCCACTCCCAGCCCGTTTTTACCGAGAGACTATAGAGTATGACGATATCAGAGAAGGTAGACGAGAATGACGAGTAGCATGTATTCAGCCTCAAACGTTCATTCCCCCCTGCCGTCCCCTCCCACCTCCCCACACATGCACCATATCTCTCATAGCTCTATAGAACGCATCTGTTTAGTCGACTTGAGCACCAGCAGAGTAGATCAGCAGTCACGTTACTATCATGTGTCAGATACGCTTTATAGAGTGTAGATTTTAGACTATAGATGAATGTATATATTCGACTACGAGTTCTTTTTTGGTTTTTGCTTGCTATCGTACTATAAACTATCTATATATAGAGATCGATTTTTCCTGATAGCGTTACTCCACTACGATCATCTACTCCTCCATCTCTGCTCATCTACGCTATATATCCTTACTCCCATTATTATCCTATATCATACTATCGCTGATGCTTCCGAGCCTGCTGCCACCCGTCCAGCAGATAGACTACCGACGTCTCCCGATATGATCATACTTGGTACGACACTGATACTTCTCTCTCACTCTTCCCACCTCCGATTGTTCTCTCCTCCCCTAGTATATATTTACTATATCTACTGTTATCTCTCACGTCTGCGTCTCTCTCTTACGCTCTTCTTTCGTCCTCATCTTACTATGTTCTCTCTTCTCCCTTCATCTCACTCCTTCTGTTTTCTCTCTATCTCTTCTCTCTATCCCACTGTTCTACTCTTGTCTCGTTATATTCCCCTCTCTCTCACTTATTATACTGTTCTCCCTATTCTCGGTTATCTCTCTTTTTACTCTATCCACTCCTCCTCTGTTGATCCACTCCGCTCTCTATGCCCTCTACGCTTATTCTATCTACACGTCTCTGATGGCTCCTTATTCATTTATCTCTCTCTCTCTTTTCTCCCTCTCTCTGTATCTCTCTATCTCTACTCTCTCTCTCTCTGGTTTCGTCTCTATCTCTAGCTCCCTATCTCTCTCTCTCTCTATCCGCTTAGGGTTCTCTCTCTCTCTCTCTCTTTCTCGGTTTCTCTCTCTCTGTTTCTCTATCTCTCTGTTCCTCTCTCTGTTCTCTTTTCTCTCTTCCTTTTGCTGGAAGATATAACCACCCAACCCCACTAATTGGTATTCATTTAAAATGTTGTTTGTTCAAAAGTTTCGTCCCGGTGCGCTGTGCTGGTGCCACAGAGAGGCTGGCTACATCTCCCTATCTGTAAGCCGCGGCATTCTACACCATTCGCCCGTCTATGGACCATGAATCTGCCCTGTTTAATGGGCCCCCCGATGACAAGGAAAGTTTCCATTTTTTTTTTTTTTCTTTTTTTTTTTTTTTTTTTTTTTTTTTTTTGATGATAAGTCACACAGAGTCGTTACATATTGCCCTATTCTTTCCATACACTAGTATTAGCGTACGCGTTCCGGGCACGCTGTTCCCGGCACATACTGATTCCCCTACTGACCCCCCCCGCGAGATATCTCGTTTTTCTCTCATCTCCAAGTACACATTTTTTTAATGTTGAGTACACCACATTTCAGGCCGGATACAAGGTCGTACAGGAACCTGCGACCCCAGTACAACTCTCCGCACCAGGACAGGATATCGACACCCCATGACCATACGCGCTCGTCCGGCCCCCACACGCCGGCTGACGGTTCCTCCTATTCCACCTACCACAACACGGACGACACTGCTAATTCGGCACAACACTATACTAAATACATTCATATAGCATAACCTTAGACCGATGCTTATTTGCTATTGGTACATTATAAAACACTATATTGAGCCGCGGTATTAATGCCCGGCCCCCCCCAGATAAAGCTCCTTTGGTATGTACCAACTCGCATCCGTGTATATATGCACAATAGACTAAACACCCCTTTTCCGATAGGAGCCGGGGCCGGTCGGCGATGCGGCCAGCACGCGGATTGTGATCTTTGGTCCTGGGTCGATCACAGGCGCCGGCGAGAAAACACATGGGCAGAGTTCTTCACCCTATTGCCCTGTTACTAGCATGTAAGAAATAGGTACCTGGGTGTTAGTCAGCTATACCGGCTGCTCCCTGGGCGGTGGAGGCCTGGTCGCGGACGGGCCGCCTTTTCCCCCGGGGACCATCTAAAATATTCAGCCCCGATTAATCCATCTTAAGATACACTCAGATGAAATTTATTAGTTGACCATCAAATTATAATCATTCTAAATAATCTTCCCCTGTCGTTATTTTGCATCAGCATCATGAAAATTTAAAGCACAACAACAGAAAGTGACTTATTGTGCGCGAACGACGTTTCTGCGTTCGTACTGGCATCCTACTCTCCTCCCCCCCCATGTCGCACATGTGTGACTCTTGTAAGTTGTTATTGTTGTTAATGTTTGCCTACAATACTAAACCTAACACCCAAATTCCATGTAGCACGGGCTCCTTGGTGCGCCGTAGGCGATACTTACCTGGCACAGGTTACTTTGTGGGGCGCCGGCCCGCAGCCCCACTGTAACTCTCGTCGTGATTGACCAGATTTGACCTGACTAACGATTAAAGCCATCCACACAGACCCCCGGTGGGCCCACTGGGCCTGAAATACGCCCGTAACCGTGATCTCAAACGAGGTGAAGGCAATGCAATTTACCGGCAGTTAAGAGAGGTGACTGAGACAGAACCATCCTTAAGAGGAGAAAATGCAAGTCAAAGGTAACCTTGCGGAAGTCCTAATGTTGGTCAAGGTGTTTATAATATTGTTGGCGATCGTAACCCCGAATAAGCAAATAAGCATACTCAGAAACAAAGGTAACGCAGATTTTATCGGCCCCTGGGACCATACTTACACCATTTGCGCCAACTCCTTCCTACTTTATACCATTAATAAGAAGGGTTGATAGATAACGCTCGTTGCCATCAGTTGTTGCCCCAAGGCCCATCTATTAGCCACCTCAACTTACTCCTGATCTGGTACCCTAAGATTCACAACGAGTTGTTTCAAAGGCCGGTTTCTTGCAACCAGTAAAAATTGGCTGCCAGCTAACACCAAGAATTTCTCCGGTTTCTCATAAAACTCGGTGGTGGACACGCTTGGGTGGAAGTACACTGGCGGTCATTGTACTATAATTGTGGCGAGCTACTGACGCCACACCAAATAAGCGTCTTAGTCCCTGTTCATATGCCTTGACTTTTGTTCCAATTAAACTAAGAGTGAACAACTTTGCCCTGAACAGATGTACTGACCAAGAGCCCACATCTTTATTAAATTAGGAACTTCGGATGGCGTACTCTGCGTTTGAGGCCAGTGGGATCACCACACAATTTGCAGAATAACTATAGCCCACGTTTATATATTTCCCGACCTGTATAAGATGCGGACTGTTGTATGAGCGCTGGCACCTCCTCTGTCCGCGTCCTATTACCACACGTTACCACACTGTATAACACCCATCTACGTTATAGTGTCACAGTTGTGTAAAGTTCGGTCCCACATCAATAACTTTTGTTAAACTGCGGGTCATTTTTCTGGGAGGTTATACTGTGTTGGTATTGGGACGCATGAGTTAATCCGGCTTTCCATTGGTCAGCTGTAATTGTAGAACATCATTAAAAACACCCATATGAACAACAGGTAATTTTTATTTTAGTTAATTTGTAGCTATATTCGGGATTGTTGGTGAATTGCTTATGAAGATAAATTGCAGCTCCACAAGTCCCCCTTTTAGTGCCATCTAAAATTCGGACTTGGGCACCGCCCTCTGATGGTTTGGGCGTGTGACCCATCGTGGTTGTCCCACCTCCAAGGGGTTTGGTGGTCGTGTGTATTATACTCTCTTTGTTTACTGACCAACAACTCATTATACCTCACCCCATGTTCCCTCATAACACTCCTTGACCTTTTACTAATTTGATGCCTTGCCCGTGTAGTTATATGCTGGAAAGTTTCCACAAACCATTGTTAATTTTGGTTAGATGGTTTACTCATGTCTGCTGCATCATTTTGTTTACATCATGTGTGGAATAATTTAAACTCAATTATGTCACAACCCCCATGACCCTGCATCTAAAACAGTGACTTAGTACTAGATTAAGCTATTATACCTGTTTAATATTATGGCAACACATCTATAGTACATGTATAATCTTTTTCCTGGCACCAACTTAGTGATGCTTGGCCCTTAGTGGTATAGGCCTGCCACTCCTTGGGGCTTACGTTAACTCATTTTTACGTGCCTTTCTGTTCTTGGCAGGTTTGTCTCTACTGTGATGTGGAATGCCGGAGAATTATTCTACTGTACTTGGGCTGCATGTGCCTAGGGTTTCCTTACTAGTCTGCCTGTATTTAGTACGGCGCTCTTGGGGCTCCCGGGGCCACCTTCCACAGACGTCAATCATTGGCCACTATCTACATCCCCTGAGCTTTTACTTCTCGATTGGGCCTTGGCAGATTAACTGGAGTTTTTGTCCCCGCCCTTGTTTTGCATGTGGGTAGGAGGCTTACGTTTTCGTCCTGATAGAGGTACGGGTACACTGCCACAGCTAGTGGGTCATCTGTTACGGGCTGCCCTCTTTTACGCCTGGGTATGTTATCATCTCTGCCATGGTATTTCTTTGTTTTTGTTTTGCCTACCGGTGGGTGGTGGTCTAATGTCCCTGGGGCTGCCCTTACAAGCTCATTCCCATTTACACTGACCCCATGGTTTTCCACACCGGAGACACCAACGGTTCGTTGGCTCGACAGACATTAGGGCCTCGGGGAAGTGAATATATCCATGTCTGTCCCCCCCCTCTTCTCCCACAACCCCATCACTCATCCCTGCCCCCCCCCACCAACTCCCCCTTCCCCTCCTCTTTCCACATGATTGCCGGCCACTCCGGGGCCGATGCATCTCAGCGACCCTTTCCTATTTGGACATTTTCCCTGTGCTGCCGACTTTTTCCTTCGGTGGGGTT
>WNGS01039059.1:0-12124 GCA_020271785.1 Procambarus virginalis
CCTTCCCACAGCCCGTGGTATGCTCGACCCGTGCTAGTTTCCTCTTGAACAAAATTCGGCAATCGGTTAACAGCAAGATAATACCCAATTCCTGGGGTGAATAGGGATGAACAGCTAAGTATTGGCGCCAAATCAATCCTTCGTGGCAAGACTCGAACCCAGCCCAAATCGCTCACAAGGCGCAGGGCGAGTGTGTTACCATGAAGCCTGTGCTGACGCAACTGACTCCCCCAGCAGGGGAGTCAGATGTAACTGACCCGTTTCCTATATACTGGTCAAGAGAGAATCACGAACGACGACACCAGCACGCCCTCCATGCGCCGTTGTGAGGTTAATAACGCAGCTCTTCCTCGCTCTAATAACGCAGGTGTCTGGGTGCGCTACCTCGCCCTCTCTCACAACACTGTGTACCAGAACAAACTTTAAGAGGTCCGCCTCTTCCTTGTGTTTACATAAACTTGGACAACATCTTCAAACTTTAATCGTGTAAAGCTTCTTCTGAATACCAAAAAAAATATAAATATTTTCGTAAACGATGACTTTTCTTACGGGAAGCAAAGAGGACTTGGGAGAAACGGAAGGAGATTTTGAAGGCTGGTAAGGGTTGTTGAGGGCTATTGAGGGCTGGTGAAGATTGCTGAGATCTTTTTCAGGACTGATAAGGGTTGTTGAGAGTCTTGAGGAACACTTGCAGACTGTTGGTAGTTAACAGTTCTGGTCGGCACTAAAAGCTCTTAATACTAATGAATGAAAACTGTGGCTCTAAATGTTCGTTGATTAGAGTTTCCGTGAGTCCTTAGGCAAACCCGAGGGTGGCGAGGGTTGCTGATGGCTGTCGTGGGAATGAAAATCCTGTGGAGAGTTGTAGAGGGTCAGGATCTGTAGTGTTTAGCGAGGTATTGAAGCCTGTTGAGAGTCATGAGTGTCCTTGAGAGCAGGCGAGAGATTATAAGGGCTGCATATGTGTTGCTCTGCTTTACTGACGACTTTAAATGTTGATGAGAGATTCCAATGACTTTTAAGGGGCTGCTATGGGTCACCTAGAAATGCTGAGGGCTCGTATGGGTGCGGGTGTAGCCTACAGGAGTTGTCAAGTTGCGGCAGGTTGTTACAGACTGGAAAAGGGTCCTGAAGGAGGCTAAGAAAGAGGAGAGGCGTGTAAAGGTTGTTAAAACGAGGGTTGTTAAGGGCTGGTGAAAGTTGCAAGGGCTAAGCGGTGGTTAAAGTTGTTGAGAGTTAATAGGGGTTGTTGAGGGCTGATAAGGGCTGCTCACGGATGAAAAAAATGAGTGAGGGCTGATAAGAGTTCTCGAAGACTCTGTCAGGAGATTTCGGCAAGCACAGGAGCCTCATTATTGACCAGTCAGGAGGTGTCATTAGGGGCAGCTATAACCAGGACCTGGAAGAGGCCGCCCACCGCCACCTTGGCCGGAGAAACCCCCCCAAAACCTGCTCGAAGTATGAGCATCGATCGTGCGCCGTATTAGAGGACGCGTAAGTGCCACCCCAAAAGTTACAGGGAGTCCCTGGTGCCTTCAGGGAGCTCCCGGCGCCTTCAAGGAGTCCCTGGAGCCTTTAGGGAGTCCTCGGTGCCTTCGGGGAGCCCCCGGCGCCTTCCGGGAGCCACCAGCGCCTTCAGGGAGCCCCTGGCGTCTTAAGGGAGCCTCCGACGTATTCAAGGAGCCCCCTGGTGCCTTCAGGGAACCCCCCCCGGCGCATTCAGGGAGACAGTCTCCACAACAACTCCTGCGGGGCGTCGACGAACACAACGTTACAGCCGAGATTACCAACCAGAAGAAACAAACGTCGAGACACCAGATAAATGTAAGGCTTGAGCTTAAACCAAATTGCATGAGACACATCCGGCCAGGCAGGCGCACTAAACCTAGTCTGAAAGTCTTCCGGGACTATTATTCCAGTTCACTATTCCCTCGCTCTAAGTTCCAGGTTAACTTAATGAGAATATTCCACCTAGAATGGCTGACAGTGGGGATAATACCCAACTAAATAAGACCATTAGGGAGCAACGCAGCAAGCTTCTTGGTCCACACTTGCGGGGGCTTTTTTATATCCACATCCCATTTCCCTCGTCTATCAAGTCTACTTTTCAAATCTGTTTAGCTGTTTTACTTTACACGTCTGAGCAACCAGTCAAAATATGGGCATGCTGGGCATGGATCATTAAGACTAGACTTCTATTATTGGCACACAAGCATTACTATCTCAAACTTTACACTATAAATAGTTTATGTTGTGTGGGCTTAATAGTGAATGATGATAGAGCTATGATTATATTATTTGTGAAACCTGTGTATACCAACAGTGTT
Organism: Procambarus virginalis; assembly: GCA_020271785.1. Lineage (NCBI taxonomy): Eukaryota > Metazoa > Arthropoda > Malacostraca > Decapoda > Cambaridae > Procambarus > Procambarus virginalis. Next base: position 2,328 of record WNGS01039059.1, read on the forward strand.
ACTCTACAAATATTGTTAACACAGCCTTCACCAGAAACTTGGCCATAGTCGGCCAAGGTGGAGGTGGAGACCAGGTGGAGGCCTGGTCGAGGACCGGGCCGCGGGGACACTAAAAGCCCCGAAATCATCTCAAGATAACCTCAAGATAACCATCCGTACATGAGTATAAATACAGTCTACCCAACATCCCGACTCACTCTATAATGAGCAAGAACCACTATTTGTTCATCCAGGTCCTCAGGGTGGAAATCCGCTCAAGTGAATGGATTGGGAACGAATATATAATCAGTGTTATTATCTAATCTCTATCCATGATTAGGTTAAGGTTAATTTAGGTTAAGCTTACTTTAGGTTAGGGTTCGGTTAGGTTAGGTTTCATTATGTTTGGTTGCGTTAATATGGTTTTTATTTGTATATGTATTAAATTTTTAAACAATGATTACTAATACAACAATGTTATAACTTGGGAATAATCTCTGTTTACGACAACAGTTTATTTGCCAGTTTACATGCAGACTATTCCTGGAGCCGTAACATGCTTTGAGATCACCACAAATATCTAGATAACTATCCAGGTTTGTTTGAAGAGGGATGTGGTTTCTCATGGTAATGGATTTACTGTGAGGACGGGCTCACTTATAACAGCCGTTCACGCAGTCAGGAGGAGCTCATGTGCTTTACTGCTAAAACATATGAGATCCTGGTGCCTGCCTGGAGAGTGGACGGCTGTTCTGTAGTGTACGTTAATTAATATTTACATGTATTGTGATGACGTTAATAACACATTGCATGTAAATATTGACAAACACTACAGATCACTAATATATTAGTGGCCATTTGACATGCAAAATGATGCACGTGTAATATCTTTTCCACAGTGATGTTACATACGCCCTGGAAACACAATCCGTCACTGTCTTTATTTTCCGCTTGTTACATCTTGTAATAAAGTTGTTACATCTTGGCTTAACGTGTTTATGACGTATTAGAACGTTGTTACAACTTGCTATATTGGTTGTTATAACTGGTTAGGTGTTAAAACTTGTTCGAACGTTGTACCAACGTCGTAGTTTTGGTGTGTGTTTGGCGGGACACATCTATGGATGAGGGATGGTCACTGTAACACTGATATAGGTACATATTAGGCAGATAATACTATGACTTCTCAATAACGGGGACAGGAAGCCAGTTAGGTTTAATGAAGTCCCCCCTTGCCCAACTACTACCCTTCCACGGGATACAACCCACAACAGTCGCCCAGTTACCTATTTACTGCTAGGTGAAGAGATGAATCAGGTGTTAAGAAAAACGTGTTCAAATGTTTCGCCCTGCCTGGGAATCGAACTTGGGTTCAATCGGCTGTGAGCTGCCTGCGCCAGCTAGTGTGCAAATTACGGTTGTCTAGTACAGGAAATTTTACATTTCATATATCGTGCTCCCCAAGTAAGGCTTGTAGCTCAACCTGTCCTCCTAACAGAGCGGCGCATTTTGACGTATACTCTAAGTCCAAATATTATCGTACTAGAAAATGGTAGCGACTCGCGAAATAGACATAATGTCCCGTTTTCTGTTTTGAGTCCTCTGGTAGGTTAGGATAAGGACAATTTAGTATGACAGTTTCTTGACGTTGGGGAACCTTAGGAGGACGGTCTGTGCGTTATCTGCGCTCAACGATAAGAGCTCTGGTGGGCTCCTCACGGGTCCGTCACCGCTCCGCAAAAGACCTAACAACCTTTGCTTATCAGGACGAGTCTATTTTATCCCCTAAATGTCGTTATTAATTCTTCCTCGAGAGTGTAGTGTATCATCTTCGTCTCCAGAACGATCACATGATGTCGGAATCTTGTACTGGTAGCAGCATGGGGCCATCCCAGATGCTAGGTCTCTTAATAAGAGAACCTGAAGTCTGCCATCTTTGAAGGTGGCAGAGCTTCCAATCTTCGTGTTATTCTTGCAGCAGCGAAGACCTGGAGACTACTTCAATTCCAGCAGGATAGCCCGCGGCTTAAATTCTCAGAGTCTGTCAAGTTTCAACATAAACACATCTCTTCATTGGCAAATTAGCGAAATAAATCCATGACTATATAGAATATATATTATATAATATATATATATATATATAGTATTATATAATATATATATATATATATATATGCACATACTTGCATGAACCACAAGAGAAGATTAACAATCTTTAGACAACACCACCAGTGGGACTCGAACCAGAAAGCCAAACTATCTTCCAATAGCTCCATAACTAGTATGCCTTAACCACACAACCAAGTCAGACCCTTAAAAGAGATGGAGACTTCGAAGTATTTACCTCAAAGTCTCCACCTCCCAAGGGCGCCAGATTAGTGAGGGGTCACTCAGCATTTTTCATCAAGCCACTGTCAATGTGGGAGAACTCGTGGCTAGCTATAAGCACATACTTGCATGAACCACAAGAGAAGATTAACAATCTTTAGACAACACCCACCAGTGGGACTCGAACCCAGAAAGCACAACTATCTTCCAATAGCTGCCATAACTAGTATGCCTTAACCCACTACACCAAGTCAGACCTTAAAAGAGATGGAGACCTCCACCTTGGGAGGTGGAGACATTTGAGGTAATACTTCGAAGTCTCCATCTCTTTTAAGGTCTGACTTGGTGTAGTGGGTTAAGGCATACTAGTTATGGCAGCTATTGGAAGATTAGTGTGTGTCTGGGTTCGGTTCAGTCCCACTGGTTTGGTGTTGTCTAAAGATTGTTAATCTTCTCTTGTGGTTCATGCAAGTATGTGCTTATAGCATAGACACGAGTTTCCCACATTGACAGTGGCTTGATGAAAATGCTTGAGTAACCCCTCACTAATCTGGCGCCCTTGGAGGTGGAGACATTTGAGGTAAATACTTCGAAGTCTCCATCTCTTTAAGGTCTGACTTGGTGTATGGGTTAAGGCATACTGGTTATGGCAGCTATTGGAAGATAGTTGTGCTTTCTGGGTTCGAGTCCCACTGGTGGGTGTTGTCTAAAGATTGTATATATAGTAATTATATATATATATTATATATATATATATATATATATATATATATATATATATATATATATATATAAGATATATAATATATCTATTATATATTGACTACTTCTGAAGATGTGTATATATACGAAAGTACTTAAGGAAATTCCTGTTTCAATTTCCCTCCGTGGTCTGACATTGTCCTTATATATATATATATATAATATATATATATATATATATATATATTATATATATATTATATATATATATATATATATATATATATATATATATATAATGGTGAGTGTGTGTGTGTATTTACTATTTGTGTCTGCAGAATCGAGCTATTAGTTCTTGGACCCGCCTGTCTAACCCATCTATTTTTCCTCTATTAATCTACTACATATATATCTTTCTAATACACACACACACACACCCCACACACACACACACACACAACACACACACATACTAAAGACAGCTGTATTTGTCACTTAAGTTAAAACAAATAGCTTGAGCCGCCTCATCACTTTGAATTTATACGTCAATAAACTTTTTATAATTTCATTATGGTCAATATTTTTGTTATTCGAAGGATCGCAAATATTCTATATGGACAGACTGTGTTTATTCAGTGAGCGACGTGTACATGGAGGGTCACTGACAGGCTTAAAGAAGGTGCTAGTTACTCGTATGACAGGGCGCATGACAGGGCACATGACAGGGCGCATGACAGGGCGCATGACTGTATCATATACGGATAGCAGATGGAAGTAGTGCATGACAGATGACTGTGTGACATGCTAATGACAGTTGGGAGAAATTTACGACATATGATATACACATGTCAGTGTATGATTTGCCGATGACAATTGGGAGAGTAGTGCATGACATGACAGCTATATGACAAGTCGATGACAATTGGAAGAGTAGTGCATGACATGACAGCTGTATGACAAGTCGATGACAGCTGGGAAAGTAGTGCATGACATGACAGCTATATGACAAGTCGATGACAGCTGGGAAAGTAGTGCATGACATGACAGCTGTATGACAAGTCGATGACAGCTGGGAAAGTAGTGCATGACATGACAGCTGTATGACATGCTGATGACGGTTGGGAGAGAATAACAAACCTACTGGTCCTGAGGTGTCTGGGGGGGGCGGCGGTGGTGGGGGGGCGGGTGGGGGAGGCCCTCGGAGGGGGTCATCACTCCCCCGTAGTGTTCGGCCCGACAAGTCTCGTACGGCACCCCGACCCCCGAACTCCGACTCTCCACCTCGCTCTGTAAACATCAACAGCATGCAGGCGATGAGTCACAATAACGTGGCTAAAGTATGTTGACCAGACCACACACTAGAAGGTGAAGAGACGACGACGTTTTGGTCCGTCCTGGAAAATTCTCAAGTCGATTGTGAGAATCGACTTGAGAATGGTCCAGGACGGACCAAAACGTCGTCGTCTCTTCACCTTCTAGTGTGTGGTCTGGTCAATCAACAGCATCATCTAAACAAGCCATCAACGGACTGTCTCTTTATCAGCTGATACATCAACATTTACAAACAACTTCAACAACAATTGCGCAATTCCTGGCTGCCAGTTTTGTTGTCTGAAGGACGTGGCTGCCTTTGGAAGCCTCATGCAGTGACTGGCTTCACTGCCGTCAATCCAGTCTCTGGAATCACTGTGGATGGCTGTCTCTTTGTCTTTTGGCAAGAGACTGTTGAATTCTTATCTGGCTAGAGACAAAACAGTCATCAGAGCTACATTTTCTGAAGCGGAAAGATCAAGTTTGAAGCCTGGGCCACCATCAACAAAATTCCACGCAGAATCTTAAGGGGATAACGAGCTGCTGCTTCTTTGTTGAAAATGGCAAGTGTCGATGCTGATGGTGGCACAAGGTGGCGCCCCCGTTGCCCATAGAGGTCAATGAGCGACAGTAGACGTCACCGCAACAGACTTTGGCTTACATTCGTCAGCAGAAACATTATAAAGCTGATGATAGCCAGCACCGTCCAGTAGGACATTGCTGTCAATAATAATCTGGCGCTGGAAAACACCTTGGTGTCCATCTCACTCCTTCACTCCCCTTGTGCCGTCGTCACTATGGTAGGAGCATCAACACCTTACTTACTAGGCCAGGGAAGACTAGGTATTACATGCATAGGAGTTAGATACGCCATAGAGAAGTAGATTAGCGTAAGCGAGGGAGCCTGGTAGATCATAACTTAATGAGTCAGGAGGCTGAGGAAGGCTGTAAAGCCTAAACTTACTAAGTTTGGGGAATCAACGTCATGAAGGGAAGGCGCCTGGTATACAAGGGCGGTGAAAGCCTTCTGGCCGCGGGGTTGTGGGTGGAGGGCGTGTGTGGGCGGTGAGGGCGGGGCGGGAGGTGGAGGGCTGCCCCCGCCCATCTGGAAGGTCGCTGTGGCGTAGGGGTAGAGGTCCTCCTCGCTGTACTCTCCTGCAGGAGGAACCAAGGCACATTGTTAGGGGTCAACCCAGGGAGGATATCAGGGGTCAAGGCAACCCTAAGCAAAATATCAAAATTTCGGTCAGCCAAGGAAGAATTCAAGTCACGCTAACGTAGGTAGGATAAGAGACAGAGCTATCGTAGGCAGACATCGTAGATGTCTGACATTTCACAGACATCGTAGGGGTGAAGTTAGATTTAGTTAAATAAAGCCGAAAATGGCTGTCTGAAGACAAGAAGCAAGCGTCTGTGGTTACTTAAAGTCAAGAGGGACAGGTTTTGTGTGCTTGAAGGCAAGAAGCAGCAGCAGTTTACAAGAGGCGTGACAGCAAGACTCAGCTGCTTGTGGTAGAGAGGAGAACAAGTGTAAACATCCACATAATGACGCAAGAACAGCAAGAGTACCGGTGTTGTCCCTGAGGTCCTGCTGCTGCTGCTGCTGCTGCTGCTGGGGAGGCGTCGGTGCCGGCCTCCTGACGGTCGTGTACACGTCGTCCCTCGCCTGCATAGCCGACGCCTTCTCCTCGCCTGCGTCCGTCGCTGCCTCAGGAACCTCCTTCTGCGACAGTGTGCTGGCGGGACCTGGCCGTACAGCAATATATTAACACACTGCTTTTCCATTCCCTTCTTCAATACAAAATTGTCAATATATTCCAGTTTTCTCACAACTGTTATTCTTATTTTATATATCAACAAAGGTAATGACGACATACAATATGCGATTAAATAAAATTACACAAAAAATCACATCGATGTATCAATGAGAAAATCAGTAAGAGCCACAAGGAGGATTTGAATCTATGCTCTTTGTTTTCCAGAACAAACGCCTTAGACCAATACACCTCGACTTGGTAAAAAAAAATGCAACCTGGGATTCAACTGAATCATTTACGGTTTCTGAGGCTTCCACTGAAGCCTAATGAGTATTTAACACAATTCCCCATCCCCCCACCCATGCACTCTGGGGCTTTGCAGTCTAGAAATTCTACCTACAACGCTTCCAATGCACAAAGAAAATTGTACATATAATTTGTGGAATATATTAGTGATTTGAGGGAAATGTATGCACTCGATGGCGAGGGCATCTACTCGGACCTCTTAGTAGTAACCATGAAAGATTGGTTACTACCAAGAATTGGTTAGTACCAAGAGATTGGTTACTACCAAGAGATTGGTTAGTACCAAGAGATTGGTTACTACCAAGAGATTGGTTAGTACCAAGAGATTGGTTACTACCAAGAGATTGGTTAGTACCAAGAGATTGGTTACTACCAAGAGATTGGTTACTACCAAGAGATTGGTTACTACCAAGAGATTGGTTACTACCAAGAGATTGGTTACTACCAAGAGATTGGTTAGTACCAAGAGATTGGTTAGTACCAAGAGATTGGTTACTACCAAGAGATTGGTTAGTACCAAGAGATTGGTTACTACCAAGAGATTGGTTAGTACCAAGAGATTGGTTACTACCAAGAGATTGGTTATTACTAAACAAAAATGTGGCCAAAAGAGGATACTGACGTTTCCTGAGGCAGACGCAGACGGTGGTGAGGGTGAGGAGGAGCGCCAGACCCGACACGGCTCCCGGCACCACCACCCGCGGGTCCCTCCACACCGGACCGCTGGAGGCCTGGCTGCCCCACACGCCCCCGCCCGCGCCCGCACCCGCGCCTCCTGGGGGGAGAGAGAGCCATGTAGGACGCTAACTGCTGCTGGACACTCGTGCTGACGTAACTATCAACAGTTGCGTGTTAATGGGTGTGGTGAGAGTGGGCGTACCTGTGTGGGCGTAGGCGGGCGTGGTGACGGTGTACTGGGCGGGCGTGGCTCCAGCAGAGTTGTGGGCGGTGACTCTCAGCTGGTAACGGCCGCCTGCCTCAAGGCCGCCCACAGCGAAGGTTCGGCTGGGCGGCACCTCACTCCCCACTGCCGAAAAAAAACATTATACATTGTTTACATTGGCTTCATCTTTTACAATGTTTACATTGGCTTCATCTTTTACAATGTTTACATTGGCTTCATCTTTTACAATGTTTACATTGGCTTCATCTTTTACAATGTTTACATTGGCTTCATCTTTTACATTGTTTACACTGACTTCATCAATTACATAATAAACCCAATGTAAACACGAGTTTACCTTGGGTTATTCTAGGTTTACATCGAGTTTGTACAAGGTTTACATTGAATTTGTGCAGGGTTTATATAGAACTGCATTTGCAAATTTGTTCACGATAAAAGTTCAAGAATCGACTTCAAGACTACGATCACTAACACCTGGGGTCCTGGAGCTTCTCACCTGCGGGCCAGAGCCTCTCACCTGGGGTCCAGGAGCCTCACCCGGGGTCCAGGAGCGTCACGCGGGGTCCAAGAGCCTCACCTGTGGTCCAGTGGGCGGTGATGTCCCGGCGGTACTGGACGCTGAAGTGGGTGATGGGGCAGCCGCCGTCGCCCCACTGGGCCAGGTACAGCGTCGCCTGCGAGCTGTTGGTCGTCACGAACTGGAACTGTGGCGGCGCCTCTGGAGGACGACCTTTGGTGCGGGCCGCTTCCGTCGACGACACCGAACTCGTGCCTGTAGACGACCATATACCCGTTCATAACCCGTCTACCACCATATACTCGGCCATGACCCGTCTATCACCATATACCGTCCATAACCCGTCTACCATCATATCCCCCGTCCATAACTAATCTACCATCTACTGTGGATGGCCACGTATCCCCGTCCGTAATCCATTAGCACTTACCATGAGTCTACCACCTACCATGAGTCTACCATCAACTACTATCTAGAGCGGGTAAATAATAAATAAAGAGGGAGTTGACACGTTCAAGAATTATGTCTCAATAGAAGCACTTGTCTACATGTTCTAGTAGCCCTGTGACTATTAATTCTACGTGCTTTAACCGTCTCTCCCTGTTATCTGCCCGCCCCCGTCTCTCACTACCTGCTAGCAACTACCTGATTTGATGATTGTTAACGTAAGAAAATTTTGTTAAGACATCAGCCCAATCAATGACAAACAAACTGAAATGGTCTATTAGGATTTTCTTAGGTTAATCTTAGCAACGTAGAGTTGAGGGGGTTTGTAGACATAACGTTCTTCTGGAGTGGTTATTACGGGATTCAATTGTACAAGTAGATAGGATTGTACATAAGGAAGGAGGAAGAGGTCGAACATCCAAGAGGAGGAAGAGATCAGACACCCAAGACAGGGGAGAAATGAGACAGAAATCAAGATGAGAAAGAGAGGGGTAAATCAGATAAGAATGAGAGGGGGGGATATCCAAGAGGAAAAGAGAGGGGACTCTGTTACGAATCTTGTTAAGATCCTCTCATTACTCTTAATTATTATTACTGTATTGTCTTATTCTTTAATCATTATAGCATCCAGTTGTATAATGTGAGATTTGTATGTTATATGATATATATTATTGAATGTATTAGTGTGCTTGAGTTGCATATTATTTGTATGAGGCTTTCGTGTTACAATTCTCATGTGTTTCTCTGTGGGGTTGATCAGGTTGGATATGTGAGTAGCGTGGGAAAGTATTGTCAAGCGAGTGTTTATGATTTAACCTTGATTTATAACTCCTATTTATTTGTCTGTAAATGCTATTGATAAACTAATGTAATTGTGTACTCTTATAATTAATAATGTCTTGATATTGAGTATACCATTTTTTATTAGTAATTCCACAATGTTATGTGGATAGTTAGTTGTTTTGTTAGTAGACGCTTGGCCTGTGGACGGACGCATGAGTGTAGCGTGGTGGCTGTGTTCGAGGGATAACATGTATTAAGTTAAGTCCTTGATTTGTATATTTAGTCATTCAAAGTTTTTATTTCCTGGTCAGATGATATTGTATTCTCGTAATTAAAGTTTTAAGTGCTATTAATATTGCTCATTGCTCGAGAAGTATTTTATTTTAATTTGCATGCTGATAAATTTTCTGGCTATATTTACGTACCATTTAATTGTTATGTTTGTCCCCCTTAGCATAAATATATTGTTCCCCATTTATGCAGTGCTTTATCTTATTCCCCTAGACGTGTTATTAAAGGCCAATTTTAAATACTTTATGTACAACTGCTGGGAGAAGACCTTATTAGTCTCGAGGGTGGTAACAAATGGAGGCCTGTGTCCGGGATCCTATACCATTAATTCCCTGTAATGTTGTACAATTAACAGTGCTAATTATTAATAGCAATTGCCTTCCTAGGTACTCTGTGATTATCTAGTGACGCCTAATCAAGCCTGTGTAATTATCTGTTCAATCTGAGCTGCTGTGAAAACTTTCAACGCTTC
>WNGS01039065.1:5028-17220 GCA_020271785.1 Procambarus virginalis
CCTGGCCGGGTCAAAGAGTTCTTAGTGATATATGGCTTGCGCGTTCATGCAGCTTTCTCACACATGTTAGACTCAGTGCGGCCCGTGCATGCGCCAGAATTTGATGAAAAACTGTACCAAATGGATCCTGAGTGTCGTCGTGGGTGGGTCAGTTAGGGAGCTTAGTTAATAACGCCATGATGACCAATCCTTATAGACGATCATTGGTGCGGTGGTCACGGTACTGTGTACGTTTAGGGGTGATCCTGGACGGCATGGGTTCGAATCCTGGCCGGTCAAAGAGTTCTTAGTGATATATGGCTTGCGCGTTCATGCAGCTTTCTCACAATGTTAGACTCAGTGCGGCCCGTGCATGCGCCAGAATTTGATGAAAAACTGTACCCAAATGGATCCATGAGTGTCGTCGGGGGTTGGTCAGTTAGGGAGCTTAGTTAATAAGCGCCATGACTGACCAATCCTTATAGACGATCATTGGTGCGGTGGTCACGGTACTGTGTACGTTTAGGGGTGATCCTGGACGGCATGGGTTCGAATCCTGGCCGGGTCCAAGAGTTCTTAGTGAATATATAATATATATATATATATAATATATATAATATATATATAATATATATATATATATATATATATAATATATATATTATATATATTATATATACATACATTTATCTCTTTTACTCTGATTGGGTGAGATAGCTGATAGAGAAACTAGTGTGCAATTAAGCACTTAACCACTGAAGGTGATTAAGATGCTTTTACAAGCTCAGGTTATATAGTTACATCACACATACATTCATTGTATAATTGATACATTACATAGTCAATCTAGGGTACAAGTCCAATATATCAAGTGTTCCAGTACTCATATAGTAGTTACAGAGTTCAGCATACATCAGCCCAGGAGGGCAAAAGTTAGTCAATATGGGGCATTCTACAATATAATGTTCAAGTGAGTGCATGTTTTCTCTTTCACAAGTTGACACACTGTGTACTCGACATTTGGGGTTTGAGGTTTAATTACACATCTGTGTATTACAGTAAATAGGAAATTATACCTATATGATAACAAGCATGCAGGAGGGCCAGCTTAGTGTGCAGTAAGTTTTATGTAATTATTCATGTGTGTTCATCTGATCATGTGTGTGTGTGTGTGTTAAGTGTGCTCATCTAATCATGTGTTTGTGCTCATGTGTACATGTTCTTCGTTACAGCTCTGTTAGTGGCCATAAAATTTGTATCTTGAGTACAGGCTGTACAGATGTGTTTATATGACTGAGTGTTGCAGAGACCAGAGATGAGCTCTTTACTCCTTTATTTTCCTATTGGCTCTTGTTCATTAACAGCACGTGTTACTGCCATATAAAATACAGGACAGGGTTTAAATTGGCGTATAACATATTACATATTGTATTTCATATAAAATATATATAAATATTTTTGTTTGTATCATAACCAATTACTGTAGCTTTTCAAACTTTAACAACAATTTTAATTTCTATAATTTTTATATTGAGTGGACATGAGTGTTTGCCCAAAATGCTGTGCATATTAGTAGCTTTAGGCATAGTATGTACTAGCTCTATCTAGAAATCCAACATTATGTTTATAACTCATTTTGAATGTACAGTATGTACTTTTACCAGAATAAACATTAAATTGAATTGAATATATTTCAACAGTATTGTTAAAATATCCCAAAAGTACAGATATCAACATTCATATTTTGTTTGTTAGCCATAAAAGTTATTTGTAAATTTGCTTGGTACCAGCAGCCCTCGGTATGTGTAGGCATGCAGCCCTCAGTATGTGTAGGTGTGCAGCCCTCAGTATGTGTAGGTGTGCAGCCCTCAGTATGTGTAGGTGTGCAGCCCTCAGTATGTGTGGGTGTGCAGCCCTCAGTATGTGTAGGTGTAATTACCTAAGTGTAGTTACAGGATGAGAGCTACGCTCGTGGTGTCCCGTCTTCCCAGCACTCTTTGTCATATAACGCTTTGAAACTACTGACGGTCTTGGCCTCCACCACCTTCTTCCCTAACGTGTTCCAACCGTCTACCACTCTGTTTGTGAAAGTGAATTTTCTTATATTTCTTCGGCATCTGTGTTTAGCTAGTTTATATCTATGACCTCTTGTTCTTAAAGTTCCAGGTCTCAGGAAATCTTCCCTATTGATTTTATCAATTCCTGTTACTGTGGTGTCTGTATATAGCTGAGATAGTCTTGGTAGTAAGGTTGATGTAAAATCATTCCTGGTTACTGACTTTAATACTTATAAACGATTACATGACTATGGCTCCCAAGCTTGGCAGGCGTCCTGTGCGCTCTCGTTTACCTCCTCTAGTGGCGTCCAGCCGCCGCACATAGAAAACGGATGGTACCATTTTCTGTGAACATGACATCCCTCCTTTTCTTTAAAAAGAATGAATACAGGATGTCTACCATGCTTGTAGCACAAAGCAAAGTTATTGACACAAAGTAAGTTATTAACATATCAAGAGATATTGCATACATTTAACATTAATTAAACACACAAAGAATTTAAAACAACTTTACCACAAAGGATTTCAATGTTAAAAATACATATGCAATGTTAAACAAACATGAAAGAAACTGTAATACAAGGTTACAAAATATTGAATGAGAGATCTGCATTATTTAAACAATATTAAATTTAGTTCAGCATAACAAGTAAATACTTTGCATTACATAGGAACACAATTAATCATCAATCGTGTAGGGCGTTTAACATGACGTTTTAGACGAGTCCTTAAGTACAAGAATATCCCTCGATGAATTGTTTATCGAGTTATAACTCATTTTTTCTTTTTCTTTTGCACGACTTTGCACTTCATCATTTTCTACACTATTTGGAATCACTTTGAAATAAGCCATATTACGTGTTATACTATGATCTCTATTACTCGCTGTTACCATAGTTCCTTTCACACTAATCACTTTATATGGTTTTGTATCATACGGCATATCTAACTTTCCCTCTTTTTTCTTTTTAACGAGAACAGTATCTCCAACCTTTATGAATTGTTCCTTTGCACGTTGATCATGAGCAATTTTCATTTTGCCCTTGGCTAGTGCATCCTTCTGAGCGAGACGTTTATCCGTTACCTTGGCTGGCATGACAGGTAGTGCGATTCTCATAGGACGTCCAAATAAAAGTTCGCCAGGCGACTTGCCCAGTGTTCCATGCGGTGTTGCACGGTAGTTCCTGAGAAAAGCATACATAGCTTGTTTCCAGGATCGTCCTTCGGCATGAGCACAGCGTACGCTTTCATGAGAGGTTGCATGAATCTCTCGACTTCTCCATTTGCTTGTGGATGTAGTGGCATCACACGGCGGTGTTTGAATCCAATATGCTCAGCAAAGTTGACAAAGTCTTGTCCATTAAATGGCGGTCCATTGTCCGTCTTGACAACTTCAGGAATGCCAAAGTTTGAAAAGATCTTGTCGAGCTTCGGGATGACAGCCTTTGCAGATGTGGAAGTGATGATTTCTACTTCTGGATAACGTGAGTGATCATCAATGACTACCATCAAGTACTCTCCAGTTGGTAGCGGTCCACAGAAGTCCATCGATACTTCCATCCATGGTGCAGCAGGTAGTGGTGAAGGTTGTAGAGGTGTTGGTCTTGAAGTATCCACTGCAGCTTGGCAAGGGACACAGGCATCATGCATGTCCTTAGCTTGACGATCAATGCCAGGAAACCACACCTTTTCTCGTAGCAGCTGTTTGGTCCTTACAAGACCTTGGTGTCCTTGATGTGCAAGCTTCAGAGCACGTTGCTGGAGAACAGCTGGAATGACGATACGAGTACCTCGCAGCACGGTGTCGCGTTGTTGCGTAACACTTAATTCTGTCTGGATGCGTTCAAGTGCTTTGAATGCATCTTGGTCAACTCCTGAGGGTGGGATGCGTGGAAACTTTTTCTTAGTCAATGCATCCACTGTTGCTTGCAGAGTTGGGTCCTCTAGGGTTGCAGTACGGATTTCATCAAGAGTGAGAGCCTTAGGGACTGCATCACAGGTTACAGAGTGTACATATTCCTCGGCAACTTGCTGATGCTTGGTGATGGTGAAACTGTTGGCAGGATGTCGACTGATGTAATCAGCGGGATTGCCTGCACCTGGCTTGTATTTCACCGTAAAGTTGTATGGTTGCAGACGAAGAGCCCATCTCTCAATGCGAGCTGGTGGTTTGGACTTTGGATTATTGAAGATGGTCTCCAACGGTTTGTGGTCAGTGACTATCGTGGTAAAGGGTGCACCAAGCAGATACACATTGAAGTGTTCACAGCCCCATACAAGAGCAAGAGCTTCCTTCTCTGTCTGACTGTATCGTTGCTCAACATCTGTGAGAGAACGGCTGGCATAGGCAATTACTACTCTTGAATCTGGTTGACCAGGTTTGTGTTGGGCTAACACAGCACCTAAACCAACAGGACTAGCATCCACCGTTAACTCAGTGTCCATTGATGGATCAAAGTATGCAGCAGTCGCATTTTCTACTAGTGCATCTTTCACAGCATCAAATGCATTTTGCTCGACATCGCTCCAGTACCATGATGCATTTTTCTTCAGGAGCTCACGTAGAGGCTTCGTAATGGTAGCAAAATCTGGAATGAAGCGAGAACAGTAGTTTGCCATTCCCAGAAAACTATGTACTTCAGTGGATGTTGAAGGAGGTGCAGCATTCTTGATATCTGCAACTTTCTTAGGATCTGGAGACAGACCTTTGTCACTAAGTACATGTCCAAAGAATTCAATTTTATGTTGATTGAACTCACACTTTGCTCGGCTTAGCGTCAAATTCTTTTCTCGTAAGCGTTGCAATGTTGCACGAAGAGCTTTGTCGTGTTCAGCTTGGGTACGGCCATAAACAATGATGTCATCAGACATGTTGTCAGCATTAGGTATATCTTGCAATACCTGGCTGATGATGTGCTGGAATACCTCAGCAGCACTGTTAATACCAAAACTCAGGCGCTTGTACCTATACAGACCTCGATGTGTCGTAAACGTTGTGATGAATCGACTCATCATCAAGTTCAAGCTGATGATAGCCCTTGTTTAAATCTAACTTGCTGAATACAGTTGCACCATTCAAGCGGTAAATCATATCATCTACAGTGGGTGTAGGATGGCGTTCACGCATTATTGCCTTGTTGGGAACACGCATGTCTACACAAATGCGTATCTCATCTGGATTCTTCGGCTTTGGTGGAGTGACAATTGGGCTTACCCATGGTGTTGGGCCTGTTACCGGTTCAATGATATCTAGTTCTATCAGCCTATCCAGTTCGGCATCGACTTTCTTGCGAGTATGGAATGGTTGTCGGCGATGTGGTTGGGCAACTGGAATTACATCTGGGTTGATATGCAGATGTACCTTGCTATCAGTATAACAACCTATTGATTTAAAGCGATCAGAAAAATCAGCAACAATAGCATCAACATTGTTTGCAGAATCCACTGCTACAGCATTAGAAAGCTGAAGTAGCCATAATTTGGTTGAAGTCTTGTAGCTGAGTAAAGACTCCTGTGCATTCCTAACAACATGGTATGTAGTAATGAGCATTGCATTCCTTTGACTTATCTCTGCAGTGAGAAGTTCCAATCACTGGTAAGGCTACCTTTGGAACATAGGCAGTGGCTTTGCCATTGGATTTTGCCAAAGGGCTTCGGTAACTGTTTTTTAAATTTCTCCTATTGGCACTTCGCAATGGTGTCAATGTTTGATCCAGTGTCAACAAGAGTTTTGAGACAAATGCCAGCAGTGTATGCTATAGTCTCTGGGTTGTTTGGAAGATCATTCCATTCTGTGATTGCTTGTACCACTCCCAAATATAATCACATTCACTGTCATCTGAGACTGGTTGTAATGAAATGTTGTTCTTGTATATTAGTAACATTCTTGATTTGAGGTGCAATATTGTGTTGCCACCTCGACTCCTGGACTTGATCCTCGTACATTGCTTTTATTTATTGATTGGTGGTTTCTTTAGTGCGGACCGACACATAGCACCCAAATGACCTAGTTTTCCACACACTCATAGCACTTCTTACCTTGTGCAGGAGAAACATTATCTTGGTGTGGGTGTAGTCTCCTCAACAATTGTAACATTTATTATGGACACCCTCTGACTGTGTGAGTGGTTGGTGACTGCTGATCCTGTTCCATGACTCCAGTTGTGATGTGGGTTCTCGGCTCATGTAAGGTTAGGTTTGGCATGATATGCTTCTACGGATCATGGTGTACTCCCCTGAACCTTCAATACTTCATGACTGTTAGTAACAGTGGCAGAACCGTTGTTGGCACTGCACTCCATGATACGAACATCACGTGCAGCATCTCTTCCATTCGAGCGAGCCATGTCCAGATCTTGGTAAGAGCAACTTCATCATCACAAAGTTCTAGAGCTCTTCGACGAATACGTGTAGATTTGCATGTTTCAATTATTTGCTGTTTGATTTCGTTGTCGACATCAGCAAACTGCAACAGTGGGCTGCTAAACTCTGCGGACGTGTATGGTATTGATCAACAGTTTCATCAGAGAGTTGTTTTGCTTTCCTTAAATGCATAATTTCCATAGCAGTATTTTGCCTTGGTTTTGAAATGCTCAGCTTAATTGTGGCCTTGGCAGTGTCATTAATCTTTGGGCACCACCGTATCTTTCAGTGTATCAAAGATGTCACAAACTCTAGCACCTGCATAGTGAAGTAGAAAGGCACACTTTCTTTCAGCACTTTTGATGTCGTCTACTAAAAACCTATCCAAAAATTTTTCAAACCTTTTAAGCCAGTTTGGACCCACCTCTGGGACAGGTTTGTCGGGTCACAGTTAGGATCACATGCAGGAAACTGAGGTATATTTGCCCATTTTTACTGATAATTTAAACTTTATCACTTAAAATGTTCCCTCAGAATATATAGACACGTTACTTGCACTGGATAGTATTTAAGAATTCCACTGTAATTACTTTAATGCTGCAAAGCAACGCACACAGGCATTTTAATGCAAAAGTTCACAACAGTGCACAACGCATCAGCAGCAACCGACTTCTTACCTAGCCCTGTGTACATGTGGTTGTTCCTACTCACAGCACAACAGCGATGTTAGCAGTTGGTAGTACAGCAATTGGGTCCAGCAGTAGGCAGCAGTTGTCAGCAGGTGGCAGCCGTTGGCAGCAGTAGGCAGCAAGTTGGTTCACAGCTTGTAAAGAATTTGTAGCACGGAGCGTCGTTTCGGTACCAAAAACATCGGGTTTTGTACACTGCATCAAAGCGTCCTTTCGTATACAGCGTCGGCAGATTCCTCTCACAGCAACACTCAGCACAGCTTGGCTAGCAATCACGGCATTGGCCAGCACACAAGCAACGGCCAGCACACAGCAACGATCATCACACAGCAACAGTCAGCACACAGCATGGGGGTTGCATACAGCATCAGGTATGGTGCTCACAGACAGCTTCTCCTTCCTCCTCTGGGCGAGACAGCATGCTCCCTCCTTGTGTTTGTTTGCAACAAAATACCTGCGTATCCCGTTGTCCTCGGGCGTCGCCAGTGTGGTGTCGGGGTATAGCTGAGATAGTCTTGGTTGTAGGTTTGATGTAAAGTCATTCCTGGTTTACTGACTTTAACTTAAACTGAATACATGATAGAGTAGCTCCCAAGCTGGTAGCGTCCTGTATGCTGTTGTTAACCTTCCATAGTGGCGTCCAGCCGCCGGCACATAGAAAACGAATGGTACCATTTTCTGTGAACATGCAGATGTCACAAACTCTATCACCTGCATGATGAAGTAGAAAGGCACGCTTCTTTCAGCACTTTTGAGTGTCCGAAACTATCAAGCAAATTTTCAACGAACCTTTTAAGCCATTTGACCCACCTCTATGACAGGTTTAATGTGTCTGGTCACAGTCAGGATCAATGCAGGAAACTGAGGTATATTGCCATTTTTACTGAATAAATTTTAAACTTAATCCACTTAAATGTTTCCTCAGAATATAGAACACTTACTGCACTGTATATTTTATTCAAAGAAATTTTACCTGTAATTACTTTAATTTTGCAAAGCACACAAGCATTTTAATGCAAAAGTTCACAACAGTGCAACAACTCACAGCAGCACTGATTTCTTACCTAGCCATTGTGTACATGTGTTGTTCCTATTCCTACTCCCAGCACCACAGCAGTTGTTAGCTGTTAGTACAGCCGTTGTCCAGCAGTTGGTACAGCTGTTGGCAGCAGTTGGCAGCACTAGGCAGCAGTTGGCAGCAGTAGGCAGCAGTTGGCTCACAGGGGGACTGGTCAAGTCGTCAACTGCAATTCCGATACCGGCTAGAAACACTTCGTCCATGAGAATTTGTACACTGCAATGCCATCCATTCGTGTCGCTCGGTTGTGTTCGCTGTTGTGTTCTCGTCTGAATAAATACATGCCACTTGATCATATAAATGCAGCGCTTCCCTTATTAGAATTATTTATCCTTAAATAACCCGAGGGGCTTTTATACTGTATGCCCCCATACTCAACAGTATGTAGTGGAGCAAAATATAGATTACATGGTCAAAAATTATTAAACTTTATAGCCCCATACCCATCCCGTGGCGGTGGTGTAAAGAGTACAGAGGCCCATACTCGGTTCAGGAACTGAACTCCTATTGTTTAGCAGCAATAACAATTGTGACTCTAGTTACAACATTTTAATTATTTATACAAATTACCCTCTCTACATACATGTACACTATATATAGATAATATATAGTATAATATATATAATATTATATATATATAATATATATATATAAAACTCTTTTTTTTTTTTGTTGCTTTTTTGTGTGTGTGTATACATGTATACATACACTTACATATTTAATCATCCACAAAAGTACACACATCAATAATCTTTTTTGTCACAAGTGATCAACAAGAGGCTCACAACAGCACTATCACAAGCACTTACATCTATGTGAGTCACACAGTTACGTCTTGCTCCACACCCACCCTCTGGGCGGTAGCTTTACAGTCATGGGCTCCACACCCACCCAACTTGGCGTCAGCTTTACAGTCATTTTCTTCACACCCACCCAACTGAGTGGCAACTTTACAGTCAAGTGCATGCTGCACCTACATTAAACAAATTTGGATACTTCGCTAAGATTTGAGGCAGCACATGATTAATGATGATAGTACTTACCACTGGGCTGGGGTTGGAAGTACTCTTCACGGAGTGGGGGACTTATGTTAAATGTAAAATAAGAATAATAATATTTAATAGAAAATAATTAATTAATAAGCATATCAAAAGATTAAATTTGCGTATCCTTACTGAAGAAGCAGAGCTAGCTCTATAACAATAGGTAAATAGAGCTGAATTAATATGGTGACTAATGAAGATTAGTGACTAGCCATAAATTAATCTACAGAAGTAGAATTAATGTCATCAAATACATTGAAGAGACATCTCTAATTTAAAGTGCCTGAGCATTTACGGTAATTGTAAGCTTGGTATGCTTGGCTTGTCACTTTGGGGGTCCGACGGAGCACCCCCTTTGGGGGTTCCGACGGGGCACCGGGAGGGTGGGTCAGTTTGTGGTGTACCTGCGGGCGGGGGCGAGCCAGAGGCGCCGCGCCTGCGCTCCCAAGTACCTCGCTCTACGCGCGCCGCTTAGTCGTTTATACAGTGGAGCACGGTAATGCGTATCCTTCCCCACAGAATTCATCCGCTTTTGATAAAAGCAGTGACTATCTGTGGTTGTAATTTAAACCCTACGGAGCGGGACTTATCCTAATTTAAAAATAATCACTTTAATTATTTAATAATAAATAATTAATTAATTAATACAATCCTAAAGATTAAATTAGATAAGCCTTAACTGAAGACGCATAATAGCTCAATATAACAAATAGGTACATAGAGCTGAATTAATTATGGTGACTAATGATGATTAGTGAATAGCCATAAATTAATATACAGACGTAGAATTAATGTAATCAAATATGAGAGACATCTGCTATTTAATGTTGCCTGGCATTTACGGTCATTGTAAAGCTTGTTATTCTTGGCTTGTCACTTTGGTGGTTCCGTCGGAGTACCCCCAATTCCGTGAGGGCCAGCTGCGCGCAACGTACTACACTTTTCTGGACACTATTGATGTTTTATCTCTAAATCCCCGCGATTTTTTCACCTTCCATTATATATACGCAAAGTATGCGAAATGTCTGCTGACAGAGTTTACATTTAACCAAATCTACATCAGCAGATGTTACAACTCCCAGAGGTACTTGTAGACGAGCCAAGCCTAGCAGTTGTAACATCTAGAAGTCTGCTAACGTTATTGGATGACCCATAGATGGCGGTTCTTCCTGCATAATAGAATTATGAACGATGGAGTAACTGGTGTGAATTCACTTTGCCTCAATGTCTCCGAAAATTAGTTGATGTTCCTGGGATAATGCTGCCCTTGAGGCTGCTCAAAGGCAGTCAAGATGGTAATCAATCCCTCTTACGAGCAAAAGTCTTGGCAGTCATCAGTTTCCGGGGCTATTTTTGACATTAGCATTACAACTAACTTAAGTTACATAACAACCAGTAACAGACTGCTGTTTTCTATTCTAGTTCAGGCACTTCCTGGGCTAAAACGCGAACATCTCTGAGGACTGTGAGGTGCTTATATACGTTTTTCCTGTAACGGTCCAAAGTTCCGTAAATTGTTCTGTTTCTCTTTATTGCCTGCGGCGATGGACTTTAGCTTTTGATCAGAAACCAGTTGGTATTGCAAGGGTACCAGGGACGCATCACGGTACAGTAAGGGATTAAAATATACAAAGCCAAGTTTTCCCTCACTGCCCTTTGATTTCAGACGCTGGTGCCATCCTGCTACGTCATTGTTGTCCTCCACCAGTCGTCATGGATGCACACCATGTCCCCCAATCCACACATTGTGCACAGCACGTATTTTTATGTAATCAGCAACAATTTTGTCGTTAAGGGTGGACTGCTAGCCGACTTTTCTAAATCAGCAAACGCCTTACAATTATGTAGTACACACGTACCACATAAGTACATGTGTGTTACACACGTACACACACACACACACACACACCTTGTCAATCACAACGAAGCCTTGAAAAAGTTTAGTGGTTGCCAATAGGGCTTTCCAGTCCAAGAGACAGATTACGAGGACAGGCTGCGAGAAATGCCCCTCATGACACTGGACGACGAAGGTAACGGGGAGAATGATCCACTACCTACAAATTCTCAGAGAAATTGAGGGTCATAAGATAAACTGTTTAACACGGTGGTAGCGAACAAGGGGACACAGGTGGAACTTAGTACCCCGTGAGCCATAGGGATGTTAGAAAGAACTTTTCAGTGTCAGAAGTAGTTAATAGATGGAATGTTATTAGCAGTGATGTGGTGGAGGCTGATCAACACGTTTCAACAGAGATAATATAAAAGCCCAGTAGGCTCGGAATCTGTACACCAGATGAATGACAGTGAGAGGTGGGATCAAAGATCCGTAGCTCGACCCTCGTACCACAACTAGTGTACACACCACAAACACCCGCTACATGTTCAAACAGTTTCAAGTTTTTGCCACCAGACTAGTACCGGAGTTGAGAGGTATGAGTAACGAGGAGCGACTGCAGGAATTAACCTCACTTCGTTGGAGACAAAATTAGGGGGGACTGATCACCACATTCAAGATTCTCAGGGGAATCGAACAGGGTGATAAAGACCAGGCGTTACACAAGGGCCACACACGCAACTAGTGGACACAGGTGGAAACTGAGTGCCCAAATGAGCCACAGAGATATTAGAAAGAACTTTTTAGTGTCAGAGTGGTTGACAATGGAATGCATAGGAAGCGAGGTTGTGGAGCTGACTCCAACACATTTTCAAGTGTAGATATGATAGGCCCATTAGGCTCAAGAACTGTACACCTGTTGATTGACGGTTGAGCCGGGGGACCAAAGAGCCAGTGCTCAACCCCGACAAGCACAAATAGGTGAGTACTAATATGTGAGTACACACACAAGGACACACTCCACACACGGACACACACACGTACCCCACACACGTACACACTACACACACACACACACACACACACTACACACACACACACACACACACAACACCACACAACAAACACAACCACCACACCTAACCTCTAT
>WNGS01039066.1:6004-25190 GCA_020271785.1 Procambarus virginalis
AATTACATTTTCGACAAAATATGCAGCACCGGCGGCCACCGAGGCACGCATTCCACCATATAACTGAAGGTAATACCCAAATATATTTTCGATGAAAAAAAATGTAAAACTGCTCAAGATTTCATACGCTCATCCATAAAAGAATTTTTATGCAAACGTCGGTTGGCTATACACCAAGATTACGGCTATACTGACGCTGTTTGAGAACAAGTTACAATATTGAATGTATTTATGAAACCTGAAACAAAAAATCAGGAACCTAGTGACACAATATCCAAGAGCACTAAATTTTCAAGAATTTATTTCTTAAAGAGCAGTAAGGAATTTAAGACCTCTAAAGAAATACATTAAATCGACGTTGTTAACGTCGATTTAATGTAATTTATCGTCGATTTAACGTAATTCAACGTCGATTTAGAGTAATTAATCGTCGATTTAACGTAATTCAACGTCGATTTAACGTAATTCACCGTCGATTTAACGTAATTCAACGTCAATTTAACGTAATTCAGCGTCGATTTAACGTAATTCAGCGTCGATTTAACGTAATTGAGCGTCGATTTAACGTAATTCAACGTCGATGTAACGCAACTCACCGTCGATTTAACGTAATTCACCGTCGATTTAACGTAATTCAACGTCAATTTAACGTAATTCAGCGTCGATTTAACGTAATTAAGCGTCGATTTAACGTAATTAATCGTCGATTTAACGTAATTCAACGTCAATTTAACGTAATTTAACGTTGAATAAATGTTACTTTTGGACAGTGTTCCCGACGGGAAGAGGAGGAAGGCTTCACTTGAAAACCCAAAATTTATCGAAAAAATATATAATTGATTAATAATGATGTTTAAGATTTAAAAATCTTATTAAAATTCGTCAGTCGTCATCGAATGAGAATAAAATAAAATAAAAAAAATTATGAATATTTAAAAACATAAAAAAAAAATTAAACTTGGTGTAAAAACCAGTTAATCCATTAATGTTGATGCAATTGATTTAATACACGTCATGCAATTATTTGTCCTTAATGAATTGATCTCGAAAATATACATGGACGTGCAACATTATACAGATAAGATATACATGGACACTCACAGCTAAAAATAAGATAATTGGAAAAATCCACAGAACCTGTGACCAAGATTCGAACCTTTGCTCGGGGTATTCCCCAGATGCAATTCATGTCGTGGCGTAGTCGGCTAGAGCGTGTGCATCTAGAGGGGGAGAAAACACCCAGCGCGTAGGTTCGAATCCTCACGACGGCTCCTATGGCTATCCTCAATGATAAATTACGATAATGGGATAGCTCCGTGGATACGACAATTGATAATACCGAAGTAGGGAGCAAGTTTGACAGCGACATGAAAGTTTTCTGCTTGCCGATTGACACTCTGTGTTCCACCGTCAGCTTGTTTGATTTAAGATTTCCTCCTTCCCTCTGTCTGTATCTACCTTCTACCGTAGACGGTGATTGGGACGGTCTACCGATCATTGACCGTCTTTCCGTCCCTTCGTTGAACACTATACCTGTTTCGCCTGTCTTCCCTTGCCACCACCGCGTCTCTAGTTATCTCAGTGGGTTCCAAACTTTTCCGTCAGTTTATCTGTCTGAAATGCCTAAACACACCTGTCAGTCTTCGCTGTCATTGCCTGCTGGAAAACCTTTCCAACAGCAGGTAAACTAACTCGTCCCCTTCTTCTCCTGACCACATAGAACTTTACTGTAGTTTACAATGAGGTATAATCAAAGAATTGAATTTACTGGACTTCTCAGCGGTTATCTTGAGGTTATCTTGAGGTTATCTGAAGATGATTTCGGGGCTTTAGCGTCTCCGAGGCCCGGTCCTCGACCAGGCCTCCTTTTCCTTAACCCCCCCCCCCCAGGAAGCAGCCCGTAGCAACTGTCTAACTCCCAGGTACCCATTTACTGCAAGCTAAACAGTGGCATTAAGGGGTGAAAGAATCTCTTCCCATTTTTTTCCCACCTACGCTGGGAATCGAACCCGGAACCCTAAGACTACAAATCACGAGCGCTGTCCACTCAGCCACTGGGGATCGACATTATGACAAACGTACAACCAACAGAATATAATTTAGTCGTACCTTAAACTGCTGTGACAAACAGACGAGAACTAAAAGAAAATGACATGAGGCTTCTGTTTATTAAACAAATTATCGGAGTCGGAAGAAAACGGGAAAGTTATCGTATAATTATAAAAGCCAGTAATTATCACTGGTAAGTAATTACCATATGATAGAACCAGGTCAGGGAGGCTAGCAGGTCCTCGGTGACCGCTATAGCCAAGAATGCCGTTGAATTTACGTCAATGGCGTTGATTATACGTCAGTGGCGTTGAATTTACGTCAGTAGCGTTGATTATACGTCAGCAGCGTTGAATTTACGTCAGCGGCGTTGAATTTACGTCAGCGGCGTTGAATTTACGTCAGCGGCGTTTAATTTTCGTCAGCAGCGTTGAATTTTCGTCAGCAGCGTTGAATTTACGTCAGCGGCGTTGAATTTACGTCAGCGGCGTTGAATTTACGTCAGCGGCGTTTAATTTTCGTCAGCAGCGTTGAATTTACGTCAGCAGCGTTGAATTTATGTCAGCGGCGTTGAATTTACGTCAGCGGCGTTGAATTTACGTCAGCGGCGTATTGATATTGTGCTCATTGAATCCACATTGACGACGTATATACGACGACGGACACGTCCAGTGAAATGTAATTTAACAAATGCACAAAATAACACACAAACGTGGTGAAATACGGTTATAAATTATTAACCTGGGGCCAGATTCACGAAGCAGTTACGCAAGCACTTACGAACCTGGGGCCAGCTTCACGAAGCAGTTACGCAAGCACTTACGAGCGTGTACATCTTTCCACAATCTTTGACGGCTTTGGTTACATTTGTTAAACAGTTTACAAGCATGAAAACTTGCCAATCAACTGTTGTTATTGTTATAAACAGCCTCCTGGTGCTTCGGAGCTCATTAACTGTTTAATAATTGAATACAAAGCCGCCAATGATTGAGAAAAGATGGACAGGTTCGTAAGTGCTTGCGTAACTGTTTCGTGAATCTGACCCCAGAAATGTAGAGCAAACCATATACTTGGAGTGATGTCTCCAACGGCCCAAGTACTGGGTTAATATGGCTTATTTCACCAACGAAACCTGTAGATCTTTCCTCAGTAATGGCGGCTTAGTCTATCACACCAATATACCAGCTTTTGGAACTCATTAACTGTTTACACAGAGAAATCACAATAGTGTTATCTTGAGATGATTTCGGGGCTTTAGTGTCCCCGCGGCCCGGTCCTCGACCAGGCCTCCACCCCCCAGGAAGCAGCCCGTGACAGCTGACTAACACCCAGGTACCTATTTTACTGCTAGGTAACAGGAGCATAGGGTGAAAGAAACTCTGCCCATTGTTTCTCGTCGGCGCCTGGGATCGAACCCAGGACCACAGGATCACAAGTCCAGTGTGCTGTCCGCTCGGCCGACCGGCTCCCTTGTGTGATATATCGTGATATATGTATATATAGTGTGATATATTCAATTAACAAAAAACTAGTCTGGGAACATCCCGTGCATAGGTTCGAACCGTCATGAAGGCCTTTGTGGATTTGTTTATTCACTGTTTGTTATACTCCAGAATTAAGGAAAGATGTAGAGGTTTCGTAAGGGGACACGTTAATGATTTACGAATTCTGGCTACTGTTGTACTGTTCCCAACATTAAAATTGACTAAATTATATCTTGTATATTAGATTTTAACAGTTAAAAACTTACCTTCCACATAATAACCAAGTTTGTTTTAGCCTTTAAAATAACTACCCCCTCCCCTTTCTTCCCACCAGAATGTTTTTTTTTAAATTGTTAAAATTATTCATTAGTGATTGCCGTCTCGGTTAAGTTTCTTCATATTTCAGTCTACCAACATGTGCAAGAATCAATCAGATCGTGCGAGGTCATTAAGAGTTCAGGGAACTTTCAATCAATGTAGATTCATTTCCATTTGTCAAAGTCGGCCTGGGTGAAATTCCAGCTCTATAAAACCCTCCAGGAACCAGACTAACGCAAGATCTAGGGAGCCGGTCGGCCGAGCGGACAGTACGCTGGACTTGTGATCCTGTGGTCCTGGGTTCGATCCCAGGCGCCGGCGAGAAACAATGGGCAGAATTTCTACCACCCTATGCCCCTGTTACCTAGCAGAAAAAATAGGTACCTGGGTGTTAGTCAGCTGTCACGGGCTGCTTTCTGGGGGTGGAGGCCTGGTCGACGACCGGGCCGCGGGGACACTAAAGCCCCGAAATTATCTCAAGATAACCTCAAGAAGATCAACGGTAATTCAGTGTTAGGTCGACGTTAAAGACCTACCCAGCGGCATATCTTAAACCTCATTCCTCGGGTGGGAATAAACCTCAAAATCTACAAATTTATTGGAACCTACAAAGCCACTTTCCCAGCCTCCCAAACTGACCATCTTAAACTGACCAGATCTACGGCAGCATCCCTGGGGATGCTAGACCTCTTAACTAGAGCCAAGACCTCTTAACTAGAGCCAAGACCTCTTAGCTAGAGCCAAGACCTCTTAACTAGAGCCAAGACCTCTTAACTAGAGCCAAGACCTCTTAACTAGAGCCAAGACCTCTTAACTTGAGCCAAGACCTCTTAACTTGAGCCAAGACCTCTTAACTAGAGCCAAGACCTCTTAACAAGAACCAAGACCTCCTAACTAGAGCCAAGACCTCCTAACAAGAGCCAAGACCTCCTAACAAGAGCCAAGACCTCCTAACAAGAGCCAAGACCTCTTAACAAGAGCCAAGACCTCTTAACAAGAACCAAGACCTCCTAACTAGAACCAAGACCTCTTAACAAGAACCAAGACCTCTTAACAAGAACCAAGACCTCCTAACTAGAACCAAGACCTCCTAACAAGAGCCAAGACCTCCTAACAAGAGCCAAGACCTCCTAGCAAGAGCCATACTCCAGGACTGACTTAGACTACTCGACGCCCAGCAATACAGTGTTGCACACACGACCAGTAGCGGTGCCTCTGGCATGCTCAGTCTCAGGGTCCTTGCAACTTAAGACGGAAGAGTCATAAGCTGCCGTCAGCAGCCTGGTTTATGACCTCTGAACCGTCTAACAACCATCCGAGGGTCTGAATTGGTTGTTGTGGGGTGAATAGGGGGGAGGGGGGGGTGATGGTTAATTTGGGGACTAAAGCCATATTTTTGTATTAATTCAGACAACAGATCATTGGAAATGTTTGACCGTTTAGTCTTTGCCTACAGGAAGTTAAATAGAACCTTCTAGGAAGACTTAAAGATTCTTTAAATCTTGTCTAAGATCTTAGACAAAGTCTAAAATTGTTAAATCTTGTCTAAGATCTTAGACAAAGTCTAAAATTGTTAAATCTTGTCTAAGATTGCTAAGATTAAATCTAAGATTGTTAAACGAAGGCTTCATTGCAAGTTGCAGGGTGGTTCCATCACGTCCTACGATACTCTGGGAACCAGCCCGTCCTCATCAGTGCCAAAGTCCATTCCATGCACCCGCTAACCCCCTCCACCCCCTCCCTCCCTCCCTGGGCAGCAGTAACACCCGCTATACGACCTGTTAATGCTCCAGTACGGACCGCAACGTCGTCGTTTCCAAAATGCGCGGCGGCCAAACCACACCTTTTTGACGTGTGACTCAGTCACCAAGCGTCAGAGATTTTATAAATATTTTTTATTGGCAAAACTACGGAACCACAACATAAAAAAATAAGATACCGAAGCACTAGAACAGATAAAACAGAGAAAACATAACACAAAACCAAACACCAATACACATAGGAAAACATTAAATAAACACTGAACCTCACACAAACGAAACACAAAAGAGGTACACACACAGAAATCACAATAGCGTGATGTATCAAATGAACAAATCCACAAGGGGCCGTGACGAGGATTCGAACCTGCGTCCGAGAGCATCCCAGACGCTGCCTTAATCGACTAAGGCAGCGTCTGGGATGCTCTCGGACGTCGGTTTGAATTATCGTCACGGCCCCTTGCGGATTTGTTTACAAAAGAGGTAACCCGACTCCACAAACACGCGAACAGTAACAGCAGAAAATCACAGTAATCCAAACATAACCAGAATTATTCTTGATTTAGTAAAGCATATAATACAAAACAACATAACATTAAAATGAGTAGAGCACATAAACACAAGGCAACCGAACAGTGACACAACCCCAACAGGGGAACAGATGGTCTCACCAAGGGCCAGATTCACAAAGTAGTTACGCAAGCACTTATGAACCTGTTCATCTTTCCTCAATCTTTGGCGGCTCTGTTTACAATTATTAAACAGTTAATGAGCTCCGAAGCACCAGGAGGCTGTTTATAACAATAACAATAGTTGATTGGCAAGTTTTCATGCTTGTAAACTGTTTAATAAATGTAACCAAAGCCGTCAAAGATTGAGGAAAGATGTATGAGTGAGTAAGTGCTTGCTTAAGTGCTTCGTGAATCTGCCCCAGGAGCCACAAACAAGCAGCCCACCACACCCAACAGGGACACATACAAGACACATAAATAAGAAATAAAAATACAACACACCAGAACATCAAACAAAACGTACACAGAATACAACAAACAAACACATAAGCAAAACAAAATAAAATACATAAGAACATACACAATACCATACAAAAAAATATGCAAACAGAAAACACACAAAACACAAACGGGAAATAAACACGGCAGAAACCCAGAAGAGAGAGACAGCTTCCAAAACACAAAAGACATAACACATAACAAACACACACAATACATAAAGCAGAAGTAACACAGACAGCAAACACACGCCCATACAAGCAACAAGGGACACAGATCAGGAACAAAGAATGGCAACAAATAACAAGGAACACACTGGCTGTGTCTTTATGAATAAAACAACAATTGAAAAAAGGCAAAAACCCAAGGTACGGAAGCACCATAATTAGAGAAACATTAACACAACACCCGAACAAGCAGTACAATCAGTACGCGCCAATGAAATATAACACAGGGAAAGGTATATAAAAGCACACAAGAAGGAGAACGTACACTAATACCCAGACCAAGCAAGCAAGAGAAAGGCGAGGGCACCGCCCAAGCCCCGGGTACAGGCTGAACCACTCGCCATCAGGAGGCGACAACGGCCATCCCCTGACAAGCTCAGATCCAGCACGAGTCCTGTGAGGACGACCTGGCCACGGGTCAACGGTAGCTACAGCCTCCGAAGTAGGATCACTGAGGGCGCCCACAGGCCCCTTCTTCAGCACAATTACCAGGTTGTCCTCCGCACGACCACCAGGACCACAGGCACCCCCCACTGCGAAGCACCCGCAGCGGGATGGAGGGAACAGGCAGGAACGGTCAAAAGATCCTGGGGTCCCTACAAGCACGGCCGACACTACCACATCTCCATCGTCCGCAGAGTCCTCCGAGGCAACAGCGTCCACACCACCACAGGAATCCGCCTCGTCTGAAGGCCGCAGGGGTGGAAAGTCCTCTTGGAGAAAGATGTTCACATGCACCGAGGCGCCCACGTCTCAAGTCGCAGCTTTAAGTCCCATGTGACCACGTGGCTAGTACGTACGAGACTGTCCCCTATACAGACACCAAAGAGTAAACCCCGGACCGACACGGAAGACGGCACACTACGTACCAGAGACATCGTTAGCGTCCTGGTGCCACCCAGCATCCCAGCACAGTGGCCGACAGGAACCTTATTCCAAGGAACACCAAGCACCTTGCCAAATCGTTGAAACAGCCGGGTGAGGTACGCATCATCGAGCACGAACAGCGTACTCCTCACGGGCACAAACGTTAAGTCCACACGTAAGTTCCCCACCCTCACCGTGCTTGCACCATAAGGCAGAGAGGGACCTCCCCCTCACACCTCCGAAGGAACTTTTGAAACTCAGCTTCACCTGAGAACTTCATCACCACACAGCGGTCCTGCAGCAGCTGCACACCGACGAGAATCGGTTGTTCAACCCTCAATACGTGGTCCACGTGTACGGTGAACACCAACCCAGTCGAGTTTGTGCGTTTCAAAGGCGGCATGGAGGACCCCCCATCGTCACGGAAGCACGCGCCCTGCACAGCAACCAGGCGACCTCCACTGGGAGCACAACTGCTCCCTCCACCGGCCGGTGAGTCAATCTCGCGTCCGAGATGGTCGTCTCCGTCAACTCCACAGTAATTCTCGAACACTAAAACCAACTCAGCAAATTCAAATGGAAATTTGTTATTTCCGTACAACCTGCCTTAGTTTTATTGAGACCAATTAAAATAAAACTGAGTAAAAGTAAAAACCACTCCCGCAGTATTTAAGTTTTACATAGACGTCAGCGTCCATAGAAAAGATGTTAAGCCTTTCGTGTCGGGACGCGAGCCTTCAGTCTTTGGCAAGCTTAAATTCGCAGACTGTCAACAGGGGTAAATTACTGACTGGGCAGCAACGTTAATAGTCAACTCTTGTAAAAATGTTACAAGACTTACTAATTATATTTCCTAATAAAGTTGAAGCTGTATATTCCACTTTCCAACCTCCTGCAAATTCATGCAAATTTAAAAAAAAAATGAAATTTAGTTACCTGTTGGGTAAAGAAGGAGGTGGCAACCGTGAGCTGAATGAGGATACTGTAAGGTTGGCATGCCTGGCTCCTTGCCCTTGGGAGGAGGGGCGAGAGAAGGGGCACAAAGTTTCATTAAAATAAATACAAATTTTGATATGTATCTGCAAACTAAAATGGGACTTTTAGTCTTAGTGACATTTGTCATTTACTGTTTGTTTTTTCATTATCTGTTATAGGAAATCTTTGGCGTTAAAAAGTCCACTCGAGGGCTCATCATAGCCCGTGCTACTTGCCCCGCTCCTGTGCCAGGTAAGTCCACTACGGGCTCACCATAGCCCGTGCTACTTGCCCCGCTCCTGTGCCAGGTAAGTCCACTACGGGCTCACCATAGCCCGTGCTACTTGCCCCGCTCCTGTGCCGGGTAAGTCCACTACGGGCTCACCATAGCCCGTGCTACTTGCCCCGCTCCTGTGCCGGGTAAGTCCACTACGGGCTCACCATAGCCCGTGCTACTTGCCCCGCTCCTGTGCCAGGTAAGTCCACTACGGGCTCACCATAGCCCGTGCTACTTGCCCCGCTCCTGTGCCAGGTAAGTCCACTACGGGCTCACCATAGCCCATGCTACTTGCCCCGCTCCTGTGCCAGGTAAGTCCACTACGGGCTCACCATAGCCCGTGCTACTTGCCCCGCTCCTGTGCCAGGTAAGTCCACTACGGGCTCACCATAGCCCATGCTACTTGCCCCGCTCCTGTGCCAGGTAAGTCCACTACGGGGATCACCATATTTGAGGTCGTCATCATCAGGAAGACTGAGGTCATCAACAGGAAGACTGAGGTCAACAACAGAAAGACTGAGGTCATCATCAACAGGAAGACTGAGGTCATCATCAACAGGAAGACTGAGGTCATCATCAACAGCAAGACTGAGGTCATCATTGTGGTGTCTGTGTATAGCCGAGATAGTCTTGGTTGTAAGGTTGATGTAAAGTCATTCCTGGTTACTGACTTTAATACTTAAATAACTACATGATAGAGTAGCTCCCAAGCTGGTAGCGTCCTGTATGCTGTTGTTTACCTTCTCCCTCTGGCGTCCAGCCGCCGCACATAGAAAACGGATGGTACCATTTTCTGTGAACATGACATCCCTCCTTTTCTTTAAAAAGAATGAATACAGGATGTCTACCATGCTTGTAGCACAAAGCAAAGTTATTGACACAAAGTAAGTTATTAACATGTCAAGAGATATTGCATACATTTAACATTAATTAAACACACAAAGAATTTAAACAATCTTTACCACAAAGGATTTCAATGTTAAAAATACATATGCAATGTTAAACAAACATGAAAGAAACTGTAATACAAAGTTACAAAATATTGAATGAGAGATCTGCATTATTCAAACAATATTAAATTTAGTTCAGCATAACAAGTAAATACTTTGCATTACATAGGAACACAATTAATCATCATATCGTGTAGGGCGTTTAACATGACGTTTTGGACGAGAGTCCTTAAGTACAAGAATATCCCTCGATGAATTGTTTATCGAGTTATAACTCATTTTTTCTTTTTCTTTTGCACGACTTTGCACTTCATCATTTTCTACACTATTTGGAATCACTTTGAAATAAGCCATATTACGTGTTATACTATGATCTCTATTACTCGCTGTTACCATAGTTCCTTTTACACTAATCACTTTATATGGTTTTGTATCATTCGGCATATCTAGCTTTCCCTCTTTTTTCTTTTTAACGAGAACAGTATCTCCAACCTTTATGAATTGTTCCTTTGCACGTTGATCATGAGCAATTTTCATTTTGCCCTTGGCTAGTGCATCCTTCTGAGCGAGACGTTTATCCGTTACCTTGGCTGGCATGACAGGTAGTGCGATCCTCATAGGACGTCCAAATAAAAGTTCGCCAGGCGACTTGCCCAGTGTTCCATGCGGTGTTGCACGGTAGTTCCTGAGAAAAGCATACATAGCTTGTTTCCAGGATCGTCCTTCGGCATGAGCACAGCGTACAGCTTTCATGAGAGGTTGCATGAATCTCTCGACTTCTCCATTTGCTTGTGGATGTAGTGGCATCACACGGCGGTGTTTGAATCCAATATGCTCAGCAAAGTTGACAAAGTCTTGTCCATTAAATGGCGGTCCATTGTCCGTCTTGACAACTTCAGGAATGCCAAAGTTTGAAAAGATCTTGTCGAGTTTCGGGATGACAGCCTTTGCAGATGTGGAAGTGATGATTTCTACTTCTGGATAACGTGAGTGATCATCAATGACTACCATCAAGTACTCTCCAGTTGGTAGCGGTCCACAGAAGTCCATCGATACTTCCATCCATGGTGCAGCAGGTAGTGGTGAAGGTTGTAGAGGTGTTGGTCTTGAAGTATCCACTGCAGCTTGGCAAGGGACACAGGCATCATGCATGTCCTTAGCTTGACGATCAATGCCAGGAAACCACACCTTTTCTCGTAGCAGCTGTTTGGTCCTTACAAGACCTTGGTGTCCTTGATGTGCAAGCTTCAGAGCACGTTGCTGGAGAACAGCTGGAATGACGATACGAGTACCTCGCAGCACGGTGTCGCGTTGTTGCGTAACACTTAATTCTGTCTGGATGCGTTCAAGTGCTTTGAATGCATCTTGGTCAACTCCTGAGGGTGGGATGCGTGGAAACTTTTTCTTAGTCAATGCATCCACTGTTGCTTGCAGAGTTGGGTCCTCTAGGGTTGCAGTACGGATTTCATCAAGAGTGAGAGCCTTGGGGACTGCATCACAGGTTACAGAGTGTACATATTCCTCGGCAACTTGCTGATGCTTGGTGATGGTGAAACTGTTGGCAGGATGTCGACTGATGTAATCAGCGGGATTGCCTGCACCTGGCTTGTATTTCACCGTAAAGTTGTATGGTTGCAGACGAAGAGCCCATCTCTCAATGCGAGCTGGTGGTTTGGACTTTGGATTATTGAAGATGGTCTCCAACGGTTTGTGGTCAGTGACTATCGTGGTAAAGGGTGCACCAAGCAGATACACATTGAAGTGTTCACAGCCCCATACAAGAGCAAGAGCTTCCTTCTCTGTCTGACTGTATCGTTGCTCAACATCTGTGAGAGAACGGCTGGCGTAGGCAATTACTACTCTTGAATCTGGTTGACCAGGTTTGTGTTGGGCTAACACAGCACCTAAACCAACAGGACTAGCATCCACCGTTAACTCAGTGTCCATTGATGGATCAAAGTACGCAGCAGTCGCATTTTCTACTAGTGCATCTTTCACAGCATCAAATGCATTTTGCTCGACATCGCTCCAGTACCATGATGCATTTTTCTTCAGGAGCTCACGTAGAGGCTTCGTAATGGTAGCAAAATCTGGAATGAAGCGAGAACAGTAGTTTGCCATTCCCAGAAAACTATGTACTTCAGTGGATGTTGAAGGAGGTGCAGCATTCTTGATATCTGCAACGTTCTTAGGATCTGGAGACAGACCTTTGTCACTAAGTACATGTCCAAAGAATTCAATTTTATGTTGATTGAACTCACACTTTGCTCGGCTTAGCGTCAAATTCTTTCTCGTAAGCGTTGCAATGTTGCACGAAGAGCTTTGTCGTGTTCAGCTTGGGTACGGCCATAAACAATGATGTCATCAGACATGTTGTCAGCATTAGGTATATCTTGCAATACCTGGCTGATGATGTGCTGGAATACTTCAGCAGCACTGTTAATACCAAAACTCAGGCGCTTGTACCTATACAGACCTCGATGTGTCGTAAACGTTGTGATGAATCGACTCTCATCATCAAGTTCAAGCTGATGATAGCCCTTGTTTAAATCTAACTTGCTGAATACAGTTGCACCATTCAAGCGGTAGATCATATCATCTACAGTGGGTGTAGGATGGCGTTCACGCATTATTGCCTTGTTGGGAACACGCATGTCTACACAAATGCGTATCTCATCTGGATTCTTCGGCTTTGGTGGAGTGACAATTGGGCTTACCCATGGTGTTGGGCCTGTTACCGGTTCAATGATATCTAGTTCTATCAGCCTATCCAGTTCGGCATCGACTTTCTTGCGAGTATGGAATGGTTGTCGGCGATGTGGTTGGGCAACTGGAATTACATCTGGGTTGATATGCAGATGTACCTTGCTATCAGTATAACAACCTATGGATTTAAACCGATCAGAAAATTCAGCAACAATAGCATCAACATTGTTTGCAGATTCCACTGCTACAGCATTAGAAAGCTGAAGTAGCCCCAATTTGGTTGAAGTCTTGTAACTGAGTAAAGACTCCTTTGCATTCCTAACAACATGGAATGTAGTAATGAGCATTGCATTCTTTGACTTAATCTCTGCAGTGAAAGTTCCAATCACTGGTAAGGCTACCTTTGAAGCATAGGCAGTGGCTTTGCCATTGTATTTTTCAAGCTTTGGTAACTGTTTTTTAAATTTTCATATGGCACTCAGCAATGGTGTCAATGTTTGATCCAGTGTCAATGAGAATTTTGAGACAAATGCCAGCAATGTATACTATAGTCTCTGGGTTTTTGGAAGATCATTCCATTCTGTGATTGATTGTACTCCACAAATATAATCACATTCACTGTCATCTGAGACTGGTTGTAATGAAATGTTGTCTTGTATATTATTAACATTCTTGATTTGAGGTGCAATATTGTGTTTGCCACCTCGACTCCTATGACTTGATCCTCGTACATTGCTTTTATTTATTGATTGTGGTTTCTTTAGTGCGGAACGACACATAGCACCAAAATGATTTAGTTTTCTACACTCATAGCACTTCTTACCTTGTGCTGGACAAACATTATCTTGGTGTGGGTAGTCTCCTCCACAATTGTAACATTTATTGTTGACAACCTCTGATGTGAGTCGTTGTGACTGCTTGAGTCTTGTTCCATGACTCCAGTTGTGATGTGGTTCTCGGCTCAATTTAATGTTAGGTTTGGCATGATATCTTCTACGATCATGGTGTACTCCCTGAACCTTACATACTTCATGACTGTTAGTAACAGTGGCAGAACCGTTGTTGGCACTGCACTCCATGACACGAGCATCACGTGCAGCATCTTCCATTCGACGAGCCATATCCAGTATCTTGTTAAGAGAACTTTCATCATCAACAAGTT
Organism: Procambarus virginalis; assembly: GCA_020271785.1. Lineage (NCBI taxonomy): Eukaryota > Metazoa > Arthropoda > Malacostraca > Decapoda > Cambaridae > Procambarus > Procambarus virginalis. The sequence goes on from WNGS01039066.1 coordinate 19,790, forward strand.
CTAGAGCTCTTCGACGAAGACGTGTAGATGTGCATGTTTCAATTATTTGCTGTTTGATTTCCTTGTCAACATCAGCAAACTCACAGTGGGCTGCTAAACCCTGCAGACGTGTATGGTATTGATCAACAGTTTCATTAGAGAGTTGTTTTGCTCTCCTGAAATGCATAATTTCCATAGCAGTATTTTGCCTTGGTTTGAAATGCTCAGTTAATTTGGCCTTGGCAGTGTCATAATCTTTAGCACCACCAGTATCTTTCAGTGTATCAAAGATATCACAAACTCTATCACCTGCATAGTGAAGCAGAAAGGCACGCTTTCTTTCAGCACTTTTGATATCAGAAACTATCAACAAATTTTCAAACCTTTTAAGCCATTTGACCCACCTCTGTGACAGGTTTGTCTGGTCACAGTCAGGATCAAATGCAGGAAACTGAGGTATATTTGCCATTTTTACTGAATAAATGTAAACTTATCACTTAAAATGTTCCTCAGAATATATAACACTTACTGCACTGTATATGTTATTTAAGAATTCACTGTAATTACTTTAATTTTGCAAAGCACACAAGCATTTTAATGCAAAAGTTCACAACAGTGCACAACACAGCAGCAACTGACTTCTTACCTAGCCCTTGTGTACATGTGTTGTTACTCCTACTCACAGCAGCACAGCAGTTGTTAGCAGTTGGTACAGCAATTGGCAGCAGTTGGCAGCAGTTGGCAGCAGTAGGCAGCAGTTGGTTCACAGCTTGAAGAATTTTGTAGCACGGAGCGTCGTTTCGTAACCAAAACATCAGGTTTTGTACACTGCATCAAAGCGTCGTTTCGTACACAGCGTCGGCAGATTCCTCTCACACAGCAACAATCAGCACAGCTTGGGTAGCACACAGCATTGGTTAGCACACAGCAATGGTTAGCACACAGCAATGGTTAGCACAAAGCATTGGTTAGCATACAGCATCGGGTATGGTGATCACAGACAGCTTCTCTTTCCTCCTCTGGGCGCGTGAGGCAGCATGCTTCTTCCTTGTGTTTTGTTGAACAAAATACCTGCGTTCCCAGTTCATCGTCGTCGCCAGTGTGGTGTCTGTGTATAGCCGAGATAGTCTTGGTTGTAAGGTTGATGTAAAGTCATTCCTGGTTACTGACTTTAATACTTAAATAACTACATGATAGAGTAGCTCCCAAGCTGGTAGCGTCCTGTATGCTGTTGTTTACCTTCTCCCTCTGGCGTCCAGCCGCCGCACATAGAAAACGGATGGTACCATTTTCTGTGAACATGATAATCATCAACAGCAAGACTGAGGTCATCATCACCAGGAAGACTGAGGTCATCATCAACAGGAAGACTGAGGTCATCATCAACAGGAAGACTGAGGTCATCATCAACAGGAAGACTGAGGTCATCATCAACAGGAAGACTGAGGTCATCATCAACAGGAAGACTGAGGTCATCATCAACAGGAAGACTGAGGTCATCATCAACAGGAAGACTGAGGTCATCATCAACAGCAAGACTGAGGTCATCATCACCAGGAAGACTGAGGTCATCATCAACAGCAAGACTGAGGTCATCATCAACAGGAAGACTGAGGTCATCATCACCAGGAAGACTGAGGTCATCATCAACAGGAAGACTGAGGTCATCATCAACAGGAAGACTGAGGTCATCATCAACAGCAAGACTGAGGTCATCATCAACAGCAAGACTGAGGTCATCATCAACAGCAAGACTGAGGTCATCATCAACAGCAAGACTGAGGTCATCATCAACAGCAAGACTGAGGTCATCATCAACAGGAAGACTGAGGTCATCATCAACAGCAAGACTGAGGTCATCATCAACAGGAAGACTGAGGTCATCAACAGGAAGACTGAGGTCATCAACAGGAAGACTGAGGTCATCAACAGGAAGACTCAGGTCATCAACAGGAAGACTAAGGTCATCAACAGTTAGACAACACAGTCAACATTGCCTTATGTCTTATTGGTAAAGAAGGAGGATGCTTTAATATTAAAGTTACTTTAATAATAAAGTACCTTTAAAGTATTAAATTAGTAATTAAACTATTTAATATTAGTTTCAAAGAAACTTTAATATTAAAGTTTCGTTAAAAACCTATTCACTCTGAGGCATTTCATAAAGGTTAATTCTTTAATGGAAACACGAAAAGTAAATAGTTTATATTTAGTGCAGTAAAGTGTGAAGTCGCCAACTTGGAGACTTTGATACCCTTCATCACCACAAGAGAAATAACACTACTAGCTTAACACTAACATCTGTAGATTATGATATCAAGAAACAATGATAGTTGGATTAATAAGGATGAAATATAACAAGGAGCCAAGTAAGGGCAAGGCTTCACATCAAAGGAGAGCTTGTCTTACACTCATCTCAAGGAAGATGAGGGGGGGGGGAGATGTGGGAGATCAGCAGGTTCCCCCGTTGCTCAGCCCGTCCTCATAAACCATCCCGTCTTCATAAACCAACCCGTCCTCATAAACCAGCCCCGTCCTCATAAATCAGCCCGTCCTCATAAACCAGCCCCGTCCTCATAAACCTGCCCGTCCTCATAAACCTGCCCGTCCTTATAAACCTGCCCGTCCTCATAAGCCAACCCGTCCTCATAAACCAGCCCCGTCCTCATAAATCAGCCCGTCCTCATAAACCAGCCCCGTCCTCATAAATCAGCTCGTCCTCATAAACCTGCCCGTCCTCATAACTAACCCGTCCTCATAAACCTGTCCGTCCTCATAAACTAACTCGTCCTCACAAACCCGCTGTTTATGAATGAAAAACGCTTTACACACGACTCAAACTGATGGCGTCTGAACACTTCCGGAACAAGTGCTTCACTGACGACTGGTGTTCGAACCACAACGTTGTAAATGCTTCACCCACGTACTCCAAATAATCCCCAACAGAACCTAAACACCTAACGTAACCTATGCCTAAATATGCACAATATGCTAGAGTATAATAATCTTGATTTATATATGAGAAAATTCCTCTTTTCGATGATCAGCATGTTAAAATTTATGTATGCGTCCTTGGGGTCGACCGCTGGATGGAATGGACTTGGTCTGAGGACGGGTTGTCTGGGGAGGACGGCCGCTGCTTTAACCAGCCTAGTGTGAGGACGGCCGCTGCTTTAACCAGCCTAGTGTGAGGACGGACGCTGCTTTAACCAGCCTAGTGTGAGGATGGGTTGGTTTATGAATATAAACAGTGTACGCAGGACCTACCAACCCGTCCTCAGACAAAATCCAATTGAATTTGCGTTGCTCGAGTTTATTGTTGGCACTAAATTGGGTCGCTCTGTGCTGCACAGTGCCAGCAACCCAGTAACACCACCGTCTTTGTCATGTACACCCCCCTCCCTCTCCGGCCCATTGGTGCCGTGAGGGGGCTTAGTGGACGGCTGCCGGAGTGTGATGCTCCGTGGGACAGTCCTCTGTCCTTTTGTGGCCTTGCACTCCTGCTGCTGTCTTCTCTAATTGTGCCAGATCGCTTTTCCTTTTCATTATGTTTCGTTTTTCTCCCCCCTCTTCTCCTATCTGCTTGTCGTTTCCTGCCGACCTTTTGCTTGTTTTGGTTATTCCTCTGGACTTCTATTTTGACGCCCGGGTGCTTGAGGAGGCATACTCTTGCTCCCATAGAACTGTAGTACCCAACGTCCCGAGCGAGGGGAACCTTTCATTGTCAATCCCCCTTTCGTCGCTGAACCCGATCTCGACAGACTGACGGTTCATAAGGTGGCGTTTGAGGGGCGTATACTCACGACGCACCCCTAGGGGGCCCCGGCATGATCGGCGATAGCTTCCTGTTGGGTGTCCTGCCTCTAATTGTGGCTCCATGGTGGGTATGGGGGCACATTCGTAGATGAATTTATCACTTTTCGTCTTTATGTCATTGAATGTTTCTGTTGTACCCTCTCGGGCTCATGGGGTGGGCGACCAAGCCCCCGAGTCGGCCTGTCTTGAAAGACGGGGCTCTGTAGCCTCCGCTGCGTTGGGCCCCGACCTTGCTCCTCTTTGACTCTCCTGACTTCTTCCCCCAGCTCCCCTCCCTCCTCTGTGGTTGGGTCGAGCCTCAAGCCCCCAGTGATGACCACTTCGTCCCCTGGTGCGGCTAAGTCTCTCGTTGTGACTACTACGCCTTTTGACCCCTCTCTCTCTGGTGGTTCTCAACGCCGTCAGTGCCACGGCCGCACTCGCTCGTTTCCTTCCTGTACTGATGCGTATCAGGCCTTGTTTGGTCCTGCTTCATGGGCCAAATACTTTGATCTCCTCCCTCTTGATTCTGCACCTCCTGCTGATTTCTCCCTCCATCGGCATCTCGTTGATTCCGTGGATGCGTCTATTACCTTCAACCCCACTCGTCTCGGAACACGTGTAGTTGCTGCTCCTTCTCAGGATGCAGCTTCCCGCTTGGCTGCCTTATCCTGCCTTGGCGAGATCCCTGTTCGGGTCTCAAAGAACGCTCGGTTGAATGCCAGTGTTGGCACTATTCTCCTCCCGCCCCATGTTGCAACCGGTGTTCGGAATCTGCAGGACTGCCACGATGACATTCGGCATATCCTTGATGCCCAAGACCATTCTGTCCTTCAGGTAGACTCGTTTACTCGTCCCCCTCGTGGTCGTCGCCGTCAACCCCTTCGAGTTGTAAAGATCACCTTTGATGGTAGGACCCTTCCATCCTCTGTCATTCTTGCTGGTGCCAGGTGCTCTGTCCAGGAGTATATTCCTTCTCCTCGGCTTTGTAACAAGTGCTGGAGGTTTGGGCATGGTGCTCTCCGCTGCTCTGGGACTGTCTCTCTCTGTCCTGTGTGTGGGGGTGAAGGTCACTCTAAGTCGGAGTGCACTTCTCCCCAAGCTCGCTGCCTCAACTGCGGTGAGGCCCATCCTACCTTCTCCCGTGTCTGTATCCATTACAAGCTTGAGGCAGCCGTCCTCAACTTGAAGCACCGGAGCGTTTATCTTTTCCCGAGGCGAGGTGCCAGGTTCGCTGGCTCCCGCCTTATGCTACCATCTCTTATGCTCGAGCAACTACGTACCGGGCAACGGATTTAGCGTCTCAACAGAAGCTGAACGAGAGCACACACGACGTCTGTTAGGAGAGCGATGGACATCCGCCAGCACCGACAGGCGGAGGGGAGAGTTAATAGATGGAGGAAAGGATGGGAAGGACGATCGGAGGGAGATGAGGAAGAAGACACAGGAAACATGACAGACTGGGCAGAAAGAAGGGGAAACCCCAGACAGAGGACCAGAGGGGGGCCCTGGGAGAGAACTCAAAGAAAACAGAGGAGGGGGCAGTGGGCGTATCAGAGTCCAAGGCCTGGAAACGGTTGTGAGTCTGAGGAGGTGGGAAGGATGAGGGAGGGAAGAGCACAATATG
>WNGS01039069.1:0-16535 GCA_020271785.1 Procambarus virginalis
GTGATATTCGATCTGGCCAGTAGCTTTAGTTACTGCAAGTGATGCTAGCTGTATACTTCCTCCGCTGTTATCCTCAATATTTAGTAGTTTCTCGTCAGGGGCTGCTTCCATATCTAGTTCTGGGAGCTGTTCAAGCTCAGTAGTGAACATTTCAAAGGAAGTTTGCATTGATCTCCTCACAAATTTATTTTATCATTTTCTGTATACTGGGCTCCCCTTTTTCGTAACCTGGTTACCTAGTCATTCATTGTCATTTGCCTTCTTATATGGCTATGTAGAAGTTTCGGTTTGCTCTTTGCGTTGCAGACAATATCGTTTTCATAGTTTCTTTCTACCAATCTGCTTATGTTTATGTTGTCATTCCTGTCAATGTTGCTTCTATGACGGTTTATCTCTGTCCTTTGTCTTCTGTATTTTCTCCACTCCTTCCTGTTTCTTTTAATTTGCTTCCTGGACCTGTCTATTGACCCACTGGTTATTTCAAGTTCTCCTACATTTTATCTTTATTGGTGGTATGATTCTCTCTTCTGCCTCTTTGCAACTCAGTTTTACGAGGTCCATCATTTCCTGGACCGTCTTCTCTCTACGTTCCTTCTCGCATTTCACACTTTTCAGATACTCTCTTACTTTCATGACACTTTCAGATACTCTCTTGCCCCCTACTTCTCTTTTTTATAGTCTTCTCTCTCTTCCCTGACTCCTTATCTTATGGGCACTGTTTGGAGTTCCATCATGTAGTCAAATGTGAAATAAATGTGGGTTGTGTGTGTGTGTGTGGTGTGTGTGTGTGTGTGTGTGTGTGTGTGTGTGTGGTGGTGTGTGTGTGTGGTGTTGTGTTGTGTGTGTGTGTTTATACTCAACTAATTGTACTCACCTAATTTTGTGCTTGCGGGGATTGAGCTCTGCTCTTTCGGCCCGCCTCTCAGCTGTCAATCAACTGTTTCTACTACTACTATTTATTTTATATTACCCCCCCCCACACACACACACCAGGAAGCAGCCAGTGACAGCTGACTAACTCCCAGGTTCCTATATACTGCTAGGTAACAGGGGCATAGAGTGAAAGACACTCTGCCAATCGTTTCTCGCCAGTGCCCGGGATCAAACCCGGGACCACAGGATCACGTGACCAGCATGTTGTCCGCTCGTCCGGCCAGCTCCCCGACTCTGTGTTTGTATGTGTGTGTGTGTATACTTGCCTATTTGTACTCACCTAGTTGTGCTTGTAGGGGTTGAGCTCTAGCTATTTGGTCCCGCCTCTCAACCGTCAATCACTGGTGAACAGATTCCTGAGCCTACTGGGCTCTATCATATCTACATTTGAAACTGTGTATGGAGTCAGCTTTCACCACATGACTGCCTAATGCATTACATTTATTAACTACTCTGACACTGAAAAGTTCTTTCTAACGTCCCTGGACTCATTTGGGTACTCAGTTACCACCTGTGTACCCTTGTTTGCGTACCACCAGTGTTGAATAGTTTATCATTATGTACCCTGTCAATTCCTCTGAGAATTTTTTTAGATCGTGATCATGTCTCCCATTTACATTTCTGTCTTCCAGTGTCGTGAGGTGCATTTTACGCAGCCTTTCCTCGTAACTCATGCCTCTAAGACTAGCCTAGTGGCATACATCAGAACTTTTTCCAGCTTCGTCTGTGCCTGACAAGGTACGGACTTCATTCCGGTGCCACATACTCCAAGATTGGTCTTACGTATGTGGTATACAATTTCGAATGATTCTTTACACAGGTTCCTGAAGACAGTTTTGATGTTAGCCAGCCTCGCATGCACCCCAGACGTCATTCTTTTTATGTGAGCTTCAGAAGACAAGTTTGGTGTGATATCAACTCCTACATCTTTCTCTCTGTCCGTTTCATGAAGGAATTACATCTCCCAATTCGGTGTCCTGAGTCTGGCCTCCTGTTTCACCGCCAAGTTTCTTTGCCTTACATTTACTCGGGTTGAACTTTAGTTGCCATTTGTTGGACCATTCTTTTCAGTTTGTCTAGGTCATCTTGTAGCCTCATACTATCTTCTTATCTTAATCCTCAATAATTTTGCTTCATCAGGAAACAATGAGAGAACTATTCTATACCCTCTGGAAGATCATTTACATATATCAAAAACACTATAAGTCCAAGAACTGAACCCTGTCGGACTCCACTGGTGACGCCTGCCAATCTGAGGTCTCACCCCTCACAGTGACTCGCTGTCGCCTGTTGTTTAGTACTTCCCCTTGTCCGGTGGAGTACCTTCCCTTTCTATCCAGCCTGCATCTCCAGCTTTTGCACTAGCCTCTTGTGTGGTACGGTGTTGAAGGCTTTCTGGCAATCGATAAAATATACAGTCTGCCCACCCCTCTCTTGCCTGATTATTTGTTGCCTGTTCGTAGAATTCAATTAATCCTGTGAGGCAAAACTTGCCATCCCTGGACTCATGTTGATGCTGTGTTACAATGTCATTTCTCTGCAGATGTTCCATAGTCTTTTTTGCACAATCTTCTCCATAGCTTGCATGGTTGCAAGTTAGGGACACTGGCCTGTAGTTCAGTCCCTCCTGTCTTCTTGTATATTGCGACTACATTAGCCATCTTTCAAATTTTTGTCAGTTCCCCTGTTACCAGTGATTTGTTATACACTATGGAGAGTGGCAGGCACCGTGCTTCTGCTCGTTCCTTTAGCATCCATGGTGAGATTCCATCTGGGCCTATAGCCTTTGTTACATCCAACTCCAGCAAAACCTGTCCTTCTGGCACGGTTCGACGGTAATCCTGTCCTGTTTCAGGACTCCACCTGGATGATGGAGTTCCACTAAGTGCAAGTCACTCGGAAAGACTTTCTACTCTGTGTGAGATCAATCACTTCGGGTAGTATAATAACACTTCTCAACACTATTCTCTGTTTAGTAGTTCCAGGCGCGTCTTAAGTAGAACCATCCTGACCCCACTGCCCGCTGTCGCATTGGTCTTGCCACAAAAAAATCCTTCTCCTTATTTTTCTTATCAAACGCTATAAGAATTCACTATGATACGATGTTCACTGCACTGTTGTACACTGTGTCAGACCAAGACTAAGTTTTGATCGCTATAACACTTAAATATCTCCGGATATTGATGTTAAATTCACGGGACCCCGCGGACACGTGTCCCCCGCCCCCCCTTTTTTTTTGAGTATTGTGTGTGTGTGTGTGTGTGTGTGTGTGTGTGTGTGTGTGTGTGTGTGTGTGTACTCACCTAATTGTGCATGCGTGGGTTGAGCACTGGTTCTTGGTCCCGCCTCTCAACGTCAATCAACTGGTGTACAGGTTCCCGAGCCTATTGGGCTCTATCATATCTACGCTTGAAACTGTGTATGGAGTCAGCCTCCACCACATCACTTCCTAATGCGTTCCATTTGTCAGCCACTCTGACACTAAAAAAGTTCTTTCTAATATCTCATGTGGCTCATGTGGGCACTCAGTTTCCACCTGTGTCCCCTAGTGCGTGGGCCCTGGTGTTAAATAACCTGTCTCTATCTACCCTATTAGTTCCCTTGAGAATCTTGAATGTGGTGATCATGTCCCCCCCTAACTCTTCTGTCTTCCGCAAAATGAGGTTTAATTCCCTTAGTCACTCCTCGTAGCTCATACCTCTCAGCTCTGGGTACTAGTCTGATGGCAAACCATTTGAACCTTTTCCCAGTTTGGTCTTATCCTTGACTATATATGGACCTCCATGCTGGGGCTGCATACTCCAGAATTGGCCTGACATATATGGTATACAAAGTTCTGAATGATTCCTTACACAAGTTTCTTCACATGGATGTTTAAAGATGCAACACAGGACCTAAACATACCTCTAGCACTAATCATAATAAGTCACTTACACAGGGGGTGAATTGCCCAGCTGGTGGAAGAAGGCAAATGTGATGTCAATCTACAAGTTAGGAGATAGAGAAGAGGCACTTAATTACAACCCAGTGTCCCTCACAAGCATCCCTTGCAATATACTTGAAAGAATTATAAGATTAACACTAGTTGCACACCTTGAAAGAATTAGGTTTGTAAGTAAACAACGACACGACTTTAGAGAAGGAAAATCATGCCTGACGAACCTCTTAGGAGTTTAATGAAAAAGGATGGACAGAAAAGGATGGACAGATTGCATATTTCTGGACTACCAAAAAGCCTTGGATACATTTCCACACAGAAGGCTACTATGCAAACTTGAGAGGCAGACGGGAGTAGACAGAAACGCACTCTCATGGGTAAGGAATTACCTGACAGACAGGTGTCAGAGAGTGACAGTGAGGGGGCGAGGAGTCGGTCTGGCGTAGAGTAACAACCGAGGTGCCTCAAGGATCGGTGCTGGGCCCCATAGTACTCCTCATTTATGTAAATGACTTGATTGCAGGTGTTGAGTTTTTTATGTCAATGTTTGAAGATGATGCAAAACTAATGAGGAGGTTTGAGACAGATAAGGATTTTAAGTCTCTCCAGGATGGCTTAAACAGGTTGCAGAGATGGTCTGAGAAAAGGCTGCAAGAGTTCAACACTAACAAGTGCAAGGTAATGGAAATGGGGACTGAAGCCAGGAGACCGAAAGGCCAATATACAATGAAGGGAAACTACCTAAACTTTTCTCTATAACGTCTAGAGAAAAAGGCCTGGGAGATGATATAACACCAAACCTAACTCCAGATGCTTATATAAATAAAATAACGTCAGAAGAATACTCTACTCTGGCAAAAGTCAGAACATCCTTCACAAACTTGAAAAAGAAGGCTTTTAGATCACTGTATAACGCCAGTCTTATAGTACGCGTCCCATCTTGGAGGCCCCCCCCCCCCCCCATCTAAAAAAACACATAAGGAAGCTGGAAATGGTGCAGAAGTTTGCAACGAGACTCGTCTCAGACCTGCAAGGGATGAGGTACGAAGAGAGACTGAAGGAACTTAATCGGACCACTTTAAAAGGATGAGGGAGAGGGGGGCCATGATACAGACGTATAAAATTCTTAGAAGTATTGACAAGGTGGAAAGAAAGGAAATGTTTTCAATAACAATAACAATAGAACAAGGGGCATGGATAGAAGCTTGAGATTCAGATGTGTCAAAGAAATGTTAGAAAGTTTTCTTTAGCATAAGGGCAGTAAGTAAATGGAATGACCTAAACAAGCAGATTATAGAGCCTAACTTCATTCATAACTTTAAAAGCAGATATGATAGGGAAATAGGCCAGGTGTCATTGCATTAACAACCAACGGCTAGAAAAGCTGGGTACTCATCAGTTCTCTCTCTTCCTGGTGAGTAAATCTCCAGTACTCTCTCCCTGATGAATACGGTCTAAAGTACTGTCACCCGAGTGACTACTGTCTCCAATACTCTCTACCTAGTGAGTACTTTCTCCCTGGTGAACACCGTCCCCATGGAGATTACTGTCTCTCCTTACTGTGACCCTGGTGAAACCTGCCCCAGTTCTGTCTACCTGGTGACTACTGTCTTCAGTACCGTTTCACTTGTGTGTACTGTCACTGTACTATTTCGACTGTGAGTACTCTCTCCTGTACTGTATCTCTGTTGACTATTGTTTCCCTGGAGAATACTGTCTAGTACTGTCTCCCTGGAGAATACTGTCTAGTACTGTCTCCTTGGAGAATACTGTCTAGTATTGCCTCCTTGGAGAATACTGTCTAGTACTGTCTCCTTGGAGAATACTGTCTAGTATTGTCTCCTTGGATAACACTGTCTAGTATTGTCTCCATGGAGAATACTGTCTAGTACTGTCTCCTTGGAGAATACTGTCTAGTACTGTCTCCTTGGATAACACTGTCTAGTATTGTCTCCATGGAGAATACTGTCTAGTACTGTCTCCTTGGAGAATACTGTCTAGTATTGTCTCCTTGGATAACACTGTCTAGTATTGTCTCCATGGAGAATACTGTCTAGTATTGTCTCCATGGAGAATACTGTCTAGTACTGTCTCCTTGGAGAATACTGTCTAGTACTGTCTCCTTGGTGAATACTGTCTAGTATTGTCTCCATGGAGAATACTGTCTAGTATTGTCTCCATGGAGAATACTGTCTAGTACTGTCTCCTTGGAGAATACTGTCTAGTATTGTCTCCATGGAGAATACTGTCTAGTATTGTCTCCCCCTGGAGAATACTGTCTAGAATTGTCTCCATGGAGAATACTGTCTAGAATTGTCTCCATGGAGAATACTGTCTAGAATTGTCTCCATGGAGAATACTGTCTAGAATTGTCTCCATGGAGAATACTGTCTAGTATTGTCTTCTTGGAGAATACTGTCTAGTATTGTCTTCATGGAGAATACTGTCTAGTATTGTCTCCCCCTGGAGAATACTGTCTAGTATTGTCTCCATGGAGAATACTGTCTAGTATTGTCTCCTTGGAGAATACTGTCTAGTATTGTCTCCATGGAGAATACTGTCTAGTATTGTCTCCATGGAGAATACTGTCTAGTATTGTCTCCTTGGAGAATACTGTCTAGTATTGTCTCCTTGGAGAATACTGTCTAGTATTGTCTTCATGGAGAATACTGTCTAGTACTGTCTCCATGGAGAATACTGTCTAATATTGTCTCCTTGGAGAATACTGTCTAGTATTGTCTTCTTGGAGAATACTGTCTAGTATTGTCTTCTTGGAGAATACTGTCTAGTATTGTCTCCTTGGAGAATACTGTCTAGTATTGTCTCCTTGGAGAATACTGTCTAGTATTGTCTTCATGGAGAATACTGTCTAGTACTGTCTCCTTGGAGAATACTGTCTAGTATTGTCTTCTTGGAGAATACTGTCTAGTATTGTCTCCATGGAGAATACTGTCTAGTATTGTCTCCTTGGAGAATACTGTCTAGTACTGTCTCCATGGAGAATACTGTCTAGTATTGTCTCCTTGGTGTGTTCTCTCTCCAGTACCGTCTCCCTGGTGAATAGTGTCTCCAAGAGCGGTCTCACAGGTGATTACGGTCTGCAGTACTGTCTCCCTGCTGGGTACTGTCTCCAGTACTGTTTCCTGTACCGTCTCTCTGGTGAGTACTGTATCCCTGATGAGTACTGTCAACAGTACTATCTCCCTGATGAGTACTGTCTCCCTGTTGTGTATTGCCCCCATCACTGTCTCCCGTATGAGTACTATATCCAGCACTGTCTCCTTGATGAGTACTGTGCGTTACTGCTTCTCCTGGTGTGTAGTACATGGTGCTGTCTCCATGGTGAGTACGGTCTCCAATACTGTCCTCCTGGTGAGTAGTGACTCCAGAACTGCTTCCCTGTTTCAAACTGCCCAAGTACTCTTTTCCTGGTGAGTACTTTCTGCCTGGTGAGTACTTTCTCTCTGGTAGATACTGTCTCCATTGAGAATACAGTCTGCTTGGTGTTACTGCCCCAGAACTCTGTCCATGGTGAGTACTGTCTCGGGTACTCATCAATACAGTCTCCCTTGTGAGTACTGCCTCCCTAGTGAACACTCTTCCCCTGGAAAAAACTGTCTCCCAGTTGTGTACTGTCCATGAACTGTTTCCATGGTGAGACCTGTCTCCAGTACTCTTTTCCTGGTAAGTTGTAACATAAGTACAGTCTCACTAGTACCGTACCTTGGAGGCCCAGACACGTGGAGAGCTAAGCTGTTGGATGTGGCAACAAGAAACTTTCTAAGTCAACACGTCAAGGGACCGACAAGAATGAGAGGAGGGGATGTACCAGCCTTGCTGGATTGATATTTACCCTAAATGAGTCGGATATAAGGGAAGTTAAGTTGGAAGCCCCCTTGGGAATGAGTGATCATAGTGTATTGAGCTTTGAGTACCTGGTTGAGCTAGGAATTATCACCCCCAAAAAAGAACTGGGAACCAAAGGGCTGGCGTACAGAAAGGGAAACTATGAGGAGATGAATAAATTCCTATGGGATATACATTGGGACACAGAACTCGGAACCAAGTCCGTACAAGACATGATGGACTATGTCACCCAAAAATGTCAGGAGGCTGTAAGCAGGTTTGTCCCAGCCCAACAGGAGAAAACAGAGAAGCAAAGGAAGAATCCGTGGTTGAATAGGGAATGTATGAAAGCAAAAGAGCTGAACAAAAGGGCATGGAGGAACTTTCGTAATAACAGAACACCAGAAAGTAGAGAGAGATACCAGAGAACCAGGAACGAGTATGTCAGTGTGAGAAGAGCAGCTGAGAAAAGGTATGAAAATGATATAGCTAACAAAGCCAAGACTGAACCAAAGCTACTACACAGTCACATCAGGAGGAAGACAACAGTGAAGGAACAGGTGATTAAACTTAGGGTGGGCGAGGACAGGTACACAGAGAATGACAAAGAGGTGTGTGAAGAACTCAACAAAAGGTTCCAGGAGGTCTTTACAATAGAACAGGGAGATATCACGGCGCTGGGAGAGGTGGCAGCAAACCAGGTGACCTTGGATAGGTTCGAAATTACAAGAGATGAGGTCAAAAAGCACCTATTGGAGCTGGATGTGAGAAAAGCTGTTGGGCCGGATGGAATCTCGCCATGGGTATTGAAAGAGTGTGCAGGAGCACTTTGCTTACCACTCTCCATAGTGTATAGTAAGTCACTGGAAACGGGGGACCTACCAGAAATATGGAAGACTGCTAATGTAGTACCAATATACAAAAGGGTGACAGACAAGAGGCACTGAACTACAGGCCAGTGTCCTTAACTTGTATACCATGCAAGGTGATGGAGAAGATTGTGAGAAAAAACCTAGTAACACATCTGGAGAGAAGAGACTTCGTGACAACCCATCAACATGGGTTCAGGGAGGGTAAATCTTGCCTTACAGGATTGATAGAATTCTACGATCAGGTGACAAGAATTAAGCAAGAAAGAGAAGGGTGGGCGGACTGCATTTTTTTGGACTGTCGGAAAGCCTTTGACACAGTACCCCATAAAAGGTTGATGCATAAGCTGGAGAAACAGGCAGGAGTAACAGGTAGGGCGCTCCAGTGGATAAGGGAGTACCTAAGCAATAGGAAACAGAGAGTTACAGTGAGGGGTGAGACCTCAGACTGGCGTGAAGTCACCAGTGGAGTCCCACAGGGCTCTGTACTTGGACCTATCCTGTTTCTGATATACGTAAATGATCTCCCAGAGGGTATAGACTCATTCCTCTCAATGTTTGCTGACGACGCCAAAATTATGAGAAGGATTAAGACAGAGGAGGACAGCTTGAGACTTCAAGAAGACCTGGACAAGCTGCAGGAATGGTCGAACAAATGGCTGTTAGAGTTTAACCCAAGCAAATGTAATGTAATGAAGATAGGGGTAGGAAGCAGGAGACCAGATACAAGGTATCATTTGGGAGATGAAATACTTCAAGAGTCAGAGAGAGAGAAAGACCTGGGGGTTGATATCACGCCAGACCTGTCCCCTGAAGCTCATATCAAGAGGATAACATCAGCAGCATATGCCAGGTTGGCTAACATAAGAACGGCCTTTAGAAACTTGTGTAAGGAATCTTTCAGAACATTATATACCACATATGTCAGACCAATCCTGGAGTATGCGGCTCCAGCATGGAGTCCCTATCTAGTCAAGCATAAGACTAAACTGGAAAAGGTTCAAAGGTTTGCCACCAGACTAGTACCCGAGCTGAGAGGTATGAGCTACGAGGAGCGACTGCAGGAATTAAACCTCACTTCGTTGGAAGACAGAAGAGTTAGGGGGGACATGATCACCACATTCAAGATTCTCAGGGGAATCGACAGGGTTGATAAAGACAGGCTGTTTAACACAAGGGGCACACGCACTAGGGGACACAGGTGGAACTGAGTGCCCAAATGAGCCACAGAGATATTAGAAAGAACTTTTTTAGTGTCAGAGTGGTTGACAAATGGAATGCATTAGGAAGCGATGTGGTGGAGGCTGACTCCATACACAGTTTCAAGTGTAGATATGATAGAGCCCATTAGGCTCAGGAAACTGTACACCTGTTGATTGACGGTTGAGAGGCGGGACCAAAGAGCCAGAGCTCAACCCCCGCAAGCACAACTAGGTGAGTACAACTAGGTGAGTACACAGTGAGTAGTAACCCAAGTACTGTCTCCCTGGTGGGTTGTAACCCAAGTACTGTCTCCCTGGTGGGTTGTAACCCAAGTACTGTCTCCCTGGTGGGTTGTAACCCAAGTACTGTCTCCCTGGTGGGTTGTAACCCAAGTACTGTCTCCCTGGTGGGTTGTAACCCAAGTACTGTCTCCCTGGTGGGTTGTAACCCAAGTACTGTCTCCCTGGTGGGTTGTAACCAAAGTACTGTCTCCCTGGTGAGTTATAACTCAGGTACTTTCTCCCTAATGATTGCTGTCTCAATTATTGTTTCCATGGTGATTTCTGTCATACCTACTTTCATGCTGGTGAATAGTGAAGTTTTTACTGTCTTGCTGATAGGTACTACCTCCAGTACTGTCGCTCATGTAAGTACTGTCTTTTATACCGTCCCCTGGTGTATACTGTCTAATGTACCGTCCCCCTGGTGTATACTGTCCCTTGTACCGTCCCCCTGGTGTACTGTCTCCTGTACCGTCCCCCCTGGTGTACTGTCTCCTGTACCGTCCCCCTGGTGTACTGTCTCCTGTACCGTCCCCCCTGGTGTACTGTCTCCTGCACCGTCCCCCTGGTGTACTGTCTCCTGTACCGTCCCCCTGGTGTACTGTCTCCTGTACCGTCCCCCCTGGTGTACTGTCTCCTGCACCGTCCCCCCTGGTGTACTGTCTCCTGTACCGTCCCCCTGGTGTACTGTCTCCTGTACCGTCCCCCCTGGTGTACTGTCTCCTGTACCGTCCCCCCTGGTGTACTGTCTCCTGTACCGTCCCCCTGGTGTACTCTCTCCTGTACCGTCCCCCTGGTGTACTGTCTCCTGCACCGTCCCCCTGGTGAATATTGTCTCCTGTACCGTCCCCTTAGTGTATACTGTCTCCTGCACCGTCCCCTGGTGTACTGTCTCCTGTACCGTCCCCCTGGTTGTACTGTCTCCTGCACCGTCCCCCTGGTGTACTGTCTCCTGTACCGTCCCCCTGGTGTACTGTCTCCTGTACCGTCCCCCCTGGTGTACTGTCTCCTGCACCGTCCCCCCTGGTGTACTGTCTCCTGTACCGTCCCCCCTGGTGTACTGTCTCCTGTACCGTCCCCCTGGTGTACTGTCTCCTGTACCGTCCCCCCTGGTGTACTGTCTCCTGTACCGTCCCCCTGGTGTACTGTCTCCTGTACCGTCCCCCTGGTGTACTGTCTCCTGTACCGTCCCCCCTGGTGTACTGTCTCCTGTACCGTCCCCCTGGTGTACTGTCTCCTGTACCGTCCCCCTGGTGAATACTGTCTCCTGTACCGTCCCCCTTGTGTACTGTCTCCTGCACCGTCCCCCTGGTGAATATTGTCTCCTGTACCGTCCCCTTAGTGTATACTGTCTCCTGCACCGCCCCGCCTGGTGTATACTGTCTCCCAAGTGTATACTGCCTCCGACACTATCAAGCCATTACTGGCTTTAGTACTGTCCTACTGGTTAGTACTGCCACGTCACTGTCCTAACTAGTCAGCACTGCCCAGTACAGTTTTACATGACAATACTGACTCTTGTATTTTCTCTAGCTCTAAGTGGCATTGCGTGGAACAGACGTCAACGTTAGTCGTATCAATAATTATACACATGCATAAATGGTCACTTTTCTTCAGGATATACACGGGCTCACCATAGCCCGTGCTGCTTGGAACTTTGTTCCAGGTAGCGAATCTTAAACAACAAATTCAGGATATTAAAAACCAGTACTAATATTCATTTTTAATTTGAGAGTTTAAAGCATTACAAATATACACATTTTATCAAGAGAGATCCAAATGAATGCTATATTGCTACACTGACGGCATACATATTGAATGAATTATCCTGTGTTGCAAAATTCATTGAAAGAGTTTCAATCTTTTAGAGTCATCCCCAGTTTTGATCACAGGGGCACGGAGACGTGACACACACGCACGGGATAGGGAACAAACGACCTGAAAATGAGATAGAGAAGTCATTTGATTTTTTTTCTAATTCTGTTTCAGCGAAACGAAGCTGTTGCTTAAAGATTTCGTTCAGGGCCAACTTGGCTGGGAAACCATTGATCTGAGACAAGGAGGGAAAAATCTACTAGAAATAGCAAAAGTAACTTCAAAATGTGTCCTGTGAGAAAGTGTGAGTGGATGTGACCACTAGTCTGGTGGTTATCTTGAGGTTATCTTGAGATGATTTCGGGCTTTAGTGTCCCCGCGGCCCGGTCCTTGACCAGGCCTCCACCCCCAGGAAGCAGCCCGTGGCAGTTGACTAACTCCCAGGTACCTATTTACTGCTAGGTAACAGGGCTTCAGGGTGAAAGAAACTATGATCATCGTTTCTCACTGGCGCCCGGATCGACCCCGGGACCACAGGATCACGCGTCTAGTGTTCTGACCGCTCAGCCACCGGCTCCCCCAACACCGGTGGTGATGTAGGTGAGATTATGTGATACTGGTGTATACTGTATAATATACGTATACTGTGTATACGTATATACATATAATGATCGTATGTGTTGGTTGTGATGCAAAGGTGAGTGCATGTGATCATTAGTCCATATAGTGTGAGTGATTGAGCGTGAGTGCATATGTTGTAAGTGTGAGCGTAGAAGTGTGTTGTGTGAGTTGGAGCCGGTCGGCCGAGCGGACAGCACGCTGGACTTGTGACCTGTGGTCCCGGTTCGATCCCGGACGCCGGAAAGAAACAATGGGCAGAGTTTCTTTCACCCTATGCCCCTGTTACCTAGCAGTAAATAGGTACCTGGGTGTTAGTCAGCTGTCACGGGTTGCTTCCTGGGGGTGGAGGCCTGGTCAAGGACCGGGCCGCGGGGACACTAAAGCCCGAAATCATCTCAAGATAACCTCAAGGTAGGTTATCATTTGTGCATATGTTGTAAGTGTGAACGCTGTTATTTGTGCATATCTTGTAAGACTAAGTGCATACGGTCATTAGTTCAGGTATTATAAGGGTAAGTGCATACGGTCATTAGTGTTTTGTTACTGTAACAAATATAATCACTCATATAATCATTGTGTGAGTGTTGCAGTGAGTGTGAGTGCTGCAGTGAGTGTGAGTGTTGCAGTGACTGTGAGTGTTGCAGTGAGTGTGTGTTGCAGTGAGTGTGAGTGCTGCAGTGACTGTGAGTACTGCAGTGAGTGTTAGTGTAATAAGTTTGAGGGTTAAGATAAAAGAAAGTGCTTGTGATCATTAGTATGAGTGTAACGGTAAATGTGAGTGCTTCTAATCATTAATGAGTGTTAAAGTACGCGTGAGTGAATGAAATTATGAGGTGATGTTGATAAGTTAATGGTCTGTTTGTTTAAAAGCAAGTGGACTGTTTTCTTTAAATATTTGTTTCACACAATTCCCACAATGGGGGGATAATTTTTTGTATTATTTAATTTTAAATCACATAGTGCTTTAATAAAATCAATTTATTCAATTGATTTGTTTGTTGAAAACACAAGATTATGTAAACTGTATTTAGTAAACAATAAAGCAGCTTAGCTGTTAATGTACGAAACGCAACGCGTGCTAGTGGCTGTACAAGAATGTAAGAACTCTTGTATAAAAAAAAAGAGGTCCGCAGACCAGAGCACGCGTCAAAGGTTAATGGTTGCCGCTCTCAATACTCGTCACTGCTGGAACCATCTCTCTCCTGCAGGTAAATTATGTAATAAATTGAGAACTCACAATTGTTTTGTGTTATTAAAGAATCTCACTTTCAGTAACTGTAAACTTTAATTTGGCGTTGAAGAATCTTTATTCACACATTTGATTATGGGGAGTTCTGCAGGGCGACTACACTCGCTCCTAACACCTAATATACACAAGAAATGGCTAACTCCTACGTAATATGTTAGGTGCTTATCAAGTGTGAGGCGGAAAACAGCGGTAGTTTTCTTCAACGAGGCTATTGGGCCTTCAAGCAGCTAATGCAGGGATTTTGTTAACATCAACGTGGTATGTCACCAACATGAGCTTTGTTGATATCCATAATGGCGCGCCGCCTCCTCCCTCTCACACTTCCTGACTCCTTAGTCAGGGCGAAGGTTAATAATTATTTAGGAGTGGTCGTTAAGTTCTAAATGACTAAGAAATTAATTTAATATTATTAACTTGATATAATGATATCGTATTGAGTTTAATCTCTTAGCCTTAATTTAATAACGAAACATTAGAACCAATTTCAGTTTCTCAGTTGTCTCGTGGTGCTGTGAGACCAGCTGACGACGCCCGCAAGGAGTACAGCATCAGCCCATAACGTATATTACTGCGGATTATTACTATTGGTTAATTACTTGTAAATTTAAGGCGAGGACGAATCCTCGTAAGAATTTAATTTAATGTTTATGTATTATTTGTGGTTGAAAATCTATTTAATGTAACATGTGGAAATTATTTCCCAAAGTAATTATTAGTGTGAGTGTTGCAGTGAGTGTGAGTGCAAGTAGTCATTAGTGTGAGTGTCGCAGTGAGTGTGAGTGCAAGTAGTCATTAGTATGAGTGTCGCAGTGAGTGTGAGTGCAAGTAGTCATTAGTGCGAGTGTTGCAGTGAGTGTGAGTGCAAGTAGTCATTAGTGTGAGTGTTGCAGTGAGTGTGAGTGCAAGTAGTCATTAGTGCGAGTGTTGCAGTGAGTGTGAGTGCAAGTAGTCATTAGTGTGAGTGTTGCAGTGAGTGTGAGTGCAAGTAGTCATTAGTGTGAGTGTTGCAGTGAGTGTGAGTGCAAGTAGTCATTAGTGCGAGTGTTGCAGTGAGTGTGAGTGCAAGTAGTCATTAGTGCGAGTGTTGCAGTGAGTGTGAGTGCAAGTAATCATTAGTGCGAGTGTTGCAGTGAGTGTGAGTGCAAGTAGTCATTAGTGTGAGTGTCGCAGTGAGTGTGAGTGCAAGTAGTCATTATTATGAGTGTTGCAGTGAGTGTGAGTGCAAGTAATCATTAGTGCGAGTGTTGCAGTGAATATGAGTGAAAGTAATCATTAGTGTGAGTGTTGCAGTGAGTGTGAGTGCAAGTAATTATTAGTGTGAGTGTTGCAGTGAGTGTGAGTGAAAGTAATCATTAGTGCGAGTGTTGCAGTGAATGTGAGTGAAAGTAATCATTAGTGTGAGTGTTGCAGTGAGTGTGAGTGCAAGTAGTCATTAGTGTGAGTGTTGCAGTGAGTGTGAGTGAAAGTAATCATTAGTGCGAGTGTTGCAGTGAGTGTGAGTGCAAGTAGTCATTAGTACTCACCTAGTTGTGTTTGCGGGGGTTGAGCTCTGGCTCTTTGGTCCCGCCTCTCAACCGTCAATCAACAGGTGTACAGTTTCCTGAGCCTATTGGGCTCTATCATATCTACACTTGAAACTGTGTATGGAGTCAACCTCCACCACATCGCTTCCTAATGCATTCCATTTGTCAACCACTCTGACACAAAAAAAGTTCTTTCTAATATCTCTGTGGCTCATTTGGGCACTCAGTTTCCACCTGTGTCCCCTTGTGCGTGTGCCCCTTGTGTTAAACAGCCTGTCTTTATCAACCCTGTCGATTCCCCTGAGAATCTTGAATGTGGTGATCATGTCCCCACTAACTCTTCTGTCAACACTCATTAGTGTGAGTGTTGCAGTGAGTGTGAGTGCAGGAAGTCATTAGTGTGAGTGTTGCAGTGAGTGTGAGTGCAAGTAGTCATTAGTGTGAGTGTTGCAGTGAGTGTGAGTGCAAGTAGTCATTAGTGTGAGTGTTGCAGTGAGTGAGAGTGCAAGCAATCATTAGTGAGTGTTGCAGTGAGTGTGAGTGCAAGTAGTCATTAGTGTGAGTGTTGCAGTGAGTGTGAGTGTTGCAGTGAGTGTGAGTGAAAGTAGTCATTAGTGTGAGTGTTGCAGTGAGTGAGAGTGAAAGCAATCATTAGTGAGTGTTGCAGTGAGTGTGAGTGCAAGTAGTCATTAGTGTGAGTGTTGCAGTGAGTGTGAGTGCAAGTATCCTACTACAGTGAGGGTGAGTGCAAGTAATCATTAGTGTTTGTGTTAGAGTGAGTGTGTGAGTACATGTAATCATTAGTGTGTCCGTGTTACAGTGAGTGTGAGTGCTTATGATCATTAGTGTGAGTGTTACAGTGTGAGTGCTTATGATCATTGGTGTGAGTGTTACAGTGTGAGTGCTTATGATCATTAGTGTGAGTGTTACAGTGTGAGTGCTTATGATCATTAGTGTTTGTGTAACAGTGCTTGTAAGTACATTAGTGCGAACGTTACAGTGAGTTCGAATGCTTATGATCATTAGCGTGAGAGTTACAGTGAGTGTGAGTGCATGTAAGCATTAGTGTGAGTGAATGATTAATTAACATTACCTCTACTTGTAGCTATCTCATCATCGTAATATTGTGATATAAGTTGTGCCATTATCTAATATTGTGATATAAGTTGTGCCATTATAAATAAATAATTACAGACCCCATATTAATCTACCTATATTTTCAAAATATTTGAAAAATTATTTACAAACAGCTCTACT
>WNGS01039069.1:27482-37893 GCA_020271785.1 Procambarus virginalis
CACAGCGTCAACAGCATGCAGCATAATCCACCTTCAGACTAACACATGACCACAGCGTCAACACAGCTTGCAGCATAATCCACCTTCAGACTAACATATGACCACAGCACCAACAGCATGCAGCATAGTCCACCTTCAGACTAACATATGACCACAGCACCAACAGCATGCAGCATAATGCACCTTCAGACTAACACATAACCACAGCACCAACAGCATGCAGCATAATCCACCTTCAGACTAACACATAACCACAGCACCAACAGCTTGCAGCATAATCCACCTTCAGACTAACACATGACCACAGCGTCAACAGCATGCAGCATAAGTTGTCTGTGAATATGACAGTTCTCACCGTTAAACAGATTTAATTCCGGGATTCCCAAGGCTCTGCTAAATGTTTTCCAAGCATCGGTACCGCTCAGTTTGTAGTGTGTGTCTCATCAACGAGCCTCAGTACCATCAACGAGCCTCAGTATCATCAACGAGCCACAGTACCGTCAACGAGCCTCAGTACCGTCAACGAGCCTCAGTATCATCAACGAGCCACAGTACCGTCAACGAGCCTCAGTACCGTCAACGAGCCTCAGTATCATCAACGAGCCTCAGTACCATCAACGAGCCTCAGTACCATCAACGAGCCTCAGTACCATCAACGAGCCTCAGTACCATCAACGAGCCTCAGTACCGTCAACGAGCCTCAGTATCATCAACGAGCCTCAGTACCATCAACGAGCCTCAGTACCATCAACGAGCCTCAGTACCATCAACGAGCCTCAGTACCATCAACGAGCCTCAGTACCATCAACGAGCCTCAGTACCATCAACGAGCCTCAGTACCATCAACGAGCCTCAGTATCATCAACGAGCCTCAGTACCATCAACGAGCCTCAGTACCATCAACGAGCCACAGTACCGTCAACGAGCCTCAGTACCATCAACGAGCCCCAGTATCATCAACGAGCCTCAGTACCATCAACGAGCCCCAGTATCATCAACGAGCCACAGTACCGTCAACGAGCCTCAGTACCATCAACGAGCCTCAGTACCATCAACGAGCATCAGTACCATCAACGAGCCTCAGTACCATCAACGAGCCTCAGTACCGTCAACGAGCCTCAGTACCATCAACGAGCCTCAGTACCATCAACGAGCATCAGTACCATCAACGAGCATCAGTACCATCAACGAGCCTCAGTACCGTCAACGAGCCTCAGTACCATCAACGAGCCTCAGTACCATCAACGAGCATCAGTACCATCAACGAGCCTCAGTACCATCAACGAGCCACAGTACCGTCAACGAGCCTCAGTACCATCAACGAGCCTCAGCACCATCAACGAGCCTCAGTACCATCAACGAGCATCAGTACCATCAACGAGCCTCAGTACCATCAACGAGCCTCAGTACCATCAACGAGCCTCAGTACCATCAACGAGCCTCAGTACCATCAAAGAGCCTCAGTACCATCAACGAGCCTCAGTACCACCAACGAGCCTCAGTACCATCAACGAGCCACAGTACCGTCAACGAGCCTCAGTACCGTCAACGAGCCTCAGTACCATCAACGAGCCACAGTACCATCAACGAGCCTCAGTACCATCAACGAGCCACAGTACGATCAACGAGCCACAGTACCATCAACGAGCCTCAGTACCATCAACGAGCCTCAGTACCATCAACGAGCCTCAGTACCATCAACGAGCCTCAGTACCGTCATCGAGCCTCAGTACCATCAACGAGCCTCAGTACCATCAACGAGCCTCAGTACCATCAACGAGCCTCAGTACCGTCAACGAGCCTCAGTACCGTCAACGAGCCACAGTACCATCAACGAGCCACAGTACCATCAACGAGCATCAGTACCATCAACGAGCCTCAGTACCATCAACGAGCCACAGTACCACCAACGAGCCTCAGTACCATCAATGAGCATCAGTACCATCAACGAGCCTCAGTACCATCAACGAGCCACAGTACCATCAACGAGCCTCAGTACCATCAACGAGCATCAGTACCATCAACGAGCATCAGTACCATCAACGAGCCTCAGTACCATCAACGAGCCACAGTACCATCAACGAGCCTCAGTACCATCAACGAGCCACAGTACCATTAACGAGCCACAGTACCATCAACGAGCGTCCTCAGGTCTAGGAAACACATCACAGGTTCGATCTTTTCACCAACGGCCGGGAGAAAGTGTTGTTGGGAACTCATGGACCAGATGTCTCAGTGAGCTCAGGGACCAGGTGTTCCAGGGAGCTCAGGGACCAGGTGTTCCAGTGAGCTCAGGGACCAGGTGTTCCAGGGAGCTCAGGGACCAGGTGTTCCAGTGAGCTCAGGGACCAGGTGTTCCAGGGAGCTCAGGGACCAGGTGTTCCAGGGAGCTCAGGGACCAGGTGTTCCAGGGAGCTCAGGGACCAGGTGTTCCAGGGAGCTCAGGGACCAGGTGTTCCAGGGAGCTCAAGGACCAGGTGTTCCAGGGAGATGAAGGACCAAGCGTCCAAGAGAGCTGAAGCACGAGGTGTTCCTGGAAGATGAAGGACCAGGTGTTCCAAGTAGCTGAAGGGCAAGGTGTTTCAGGGAGCTGAATGGTTAGGTATTTCAGGGTTCTTAAGAATTATGTGTTCCAGGGAGGTAAAGTGACAGGTGTTCCAGGAAGACAGCTTAAAGACCTTGTGTTCATGTGAGGTGAACAACTATGTGTTCCATGCTGCTGAAGGACCAAGTGTTTCAGGAAGCTGAAGGACGAGGTATTTCAAGGAACTGAAGGACGAGGTGATCCAGGCTGAAAAAGGACCAGATTTTCTAGTTAGCTGAATGATTATGTGTTTCAGTGAGATGAAACACCGGGTGTTCCAGAGAGTTGATTAACTATGTATTCCAGGTAGTTGAAACACCAGGTGTTTCACCTGCAAATAAGGGACTAAGTATTCCAGTGAGACGAAAGTCTAAGTGTTCCAAGGCCCTAAACGACCAGGTGTTCCAAGGACCTGAACGACCAGGTGTTCCAAGGCCCTGAACGACCAGGTGTTCCAAGGACCTGAACGACCAGGTGTTCCAAGACCCTGAACGACCAGGTGTTCCAGGGAGTAGAAGGCAACATTTAATGCTTGATATTCGTTCACTGACGCTGAACTTCGAGTCTAATACTTCACACTGTATCAATGGGTAAGTCCTGTAATCTTCGCGGCCTGAGCTTCTCACATCCACTATTTAACTAATTTTGTTTTGTATTCCTTGGATCGACTCTCCTTCCGATGGTGTAATTTAGCTTTGTTTAACTCTATAAGTGGGGTGGATAGCGGAGACTCATATATTACTGGTAAACAAATGATGTTAAATATGAACGAGGCATCCGGGTTGCTCGCTGTGGCAGGTATAAAAGATTGATCCTTGGTTGACACTCATTCAACGCCCAACGCTCCGTCGACGCACACACGCTCACTCAACGCGCTAACGCTCCCACCATTCACTTGTTGCACCAAACTCAACAAGCAAAATGGATAGACGAATCATCCTCACCTTATTCATGTGAGTCGCTTTTTTATTTTTATTTGATGCTGTGTGTGTATTCACTTACTTGTACTCAACTATTTGTGTCTGACATATGGGACTCGACACCTGTAAACATGTTCACGTATATTAGAAATAGAACTGGTCCCAGCATCGATCCTTGAGGTACTCGACTCATTACGGTTCGCCTGTCTGGCTTCTCCCTCTTTACCGTTACTCTCTGGCTTCTGTGTGTTAAGTAATTCCTTAGCCAAACTAGGGTTTTTTTGCTTACTCCCTCCTGCCTCTCAAGTTTGAATAGCACTCTCCTGAGCGGTATTTTATCTAAGGCTTTTTACAGTCCAGAAATACGTAGTTGTTCATCCTTCTCTGTCCTGCCTTATTTTTGCTACTTTATCATTGAATTCCAGAAGGTTTGTTAGGCATGATTTTTTTCTTCTGAACACATGTTGGTGTTCGTTTACATACCTAATGTTCTCTGTGTGACCAGTCTTAACCTGACTATTCTTTCAGGTACATTACAGGGGATGCTTCTTATTGGTGAAGGTCTGTAGTTAAGTGCCTTTCCCTATCTCCTTTCTTGAAAATTTGTACCACATTTATCTTCTTCCAGCAACTGGGCAACGCTCCCTTCGTGTGTGACTCATTAAAGATCTTTGCTAGAGGCACGCTGAGGGCCTGCGCTGCCTCTTTGAGAATTCACGGTGATACATGTCTGGTCAAACTGCTTTAGTTTCATCCAGTGTTGTTAGCTGTTTCATTACCTCCTCGGCTGTCACCTCTACATCTGCTAATCTCTCATCTTGGGTCATCTCCACTTCTAACAATGGGAGCTGCTCAGGCTCGGTTGTGAACACTCCATGGAAACTGGTATTCAGTCCGTTGCAGATTTCCTTATCATTTTCTGTAAATGTCCCTCCAGTTTTATTTCGTCTTGTGACTTGGTCGTTCACCGAAAGTTTCCTTCTTATGTGACTATGTAGTAATTTATGTTGCTTTTACGCTTTGATCGCAATATCGTTTTCATAATTCCTTTCCGATACTCTCCTTATATTAATGTATTCATTCCTAGCTCTGTTGCATCTAACCCTGTTGTTCTCTGCCCTTTGTCTTCTGCACTTTCTCCACTCCCGCCTGCTTCTCATTTTGCTTCCTGGCACTGTCTATTAAACTATTGACTTTTTAATAACTCCTACTTGTTTAATTTACTGTTGATATAAACTCTTCAGCTTCCTTGCATTTCTACTTGACTAGGACCATCATATCGTGCACTGTGTTTCCTGTTAGTTCTTCTTCCCACTGAACCTCTCTAAGATATTCCCTTATCCTTCTGTAATCCCCTTTCTTACAATTGCTCTCTTTTCTCAGGCCTCTTGTTCGAGGCCTGGAGGCCTTTCTGGCCTCTTTGATCGGCTCCATGGTCACGAAATGTGACCATGGAGCTCGATCATGGAGTCAAACACTAGGACACAATAATCACTGCCTCCTAGTGGTATAAATCATATTCGTAATATCTTCCTCAGTCTGGATAAAAAATCAGGTCAATAGGCATAATGTATTCCCTCCTCTTTTCCTTGTGTCTTACTTCACATATTGTTTAAGGCAATTCCTTTCAATAACTTACACTAATTTTGCTCCACGTTTCTTTCCCACCAGTGTGATTTCTTAATTCGCATTCATTTCTCCGTGATTGAGGTCCCCCATGACTAACAGTTTCACTCCTTTTGTGGGCTATTGTTGCTGCCTTCTGCAGTTCATCTATAAATGTTCTGTTTGGTGGGGGATTGTAGATTAACACGATCACAATCCTCTTCCCATCTGCTGTAAGAGTCCCCAAGTATGGAACTTGTGTGTCCATTAGTCCTCTGATTCTCCAGTCTCTCACATTTCCATTTCCACTTCATGAGGATTGCCACTTTCCCTCCCTGTCTCTGTGTTTTTTCTTTCCTTATCACTTGGTATTCCTCTGGAAAGATTTTATTTATTTTATTTATATATATACAAGAA
This sequence comes from Procambarus virginalis, assembly GCA_020271785.1. Taxonomy (NCBI): domain Eukaryota; kingdom Metazoa; phylum Arthropoda; class Malacostraca; order Decapoda; family Cambaridae; genus Procambarus; species Procambarus virginalis. Next base: position 33,009 of record WNGS01039069.1, read on the forward strand.
GGTACATTGGGTTTATGAGAGTACATAGCATTGATGTTTTTACATTCTTGTAAAGCCACTAGCACGCATAATGTTTCGGGCAGGTCCTTCATCTGACACATAATTTAAAGTAGGTTATTTCTAGCAAAATTTAAAAAATGTTAACAGGCATATTGTATGAAAATTTACAAAGATTTGTACGTATATTACAGTAGAGATTTAGGGGTTATAAACAGGTACATGGTGGCATAATTTGAGGATTATTTCAGGTATAAGGCAATACAATATGCGTTCAATATAACAACCATGATATAAGATGATAGCAATTATTACAATAGTAAGTTGTATGGCTAAGGTACATATATTGGGGGATTAGGTAGCACAAGATATAGTGCGAGTTTAAAGCACTAGGAAGGAAACAATTGAGATGAAATTAGGAACTTTTTGTTTTTGTTTTTGAACAAGGCAAAAGTTGGACAGCTTTTTAATTCGTTAGGGAGTGAGTTCCATAGACTAGGTTCCTATATTTGCATAAATATTTACACAGATTAAGTTTGACTCTGGGGGGATATCAAAGAGATATTTATTTCTGGTGTGGTGATTATGTGTTTTATTACATCTGTCAAGGGGAAGTTTCAGAACAGGGTTTGCATTTAACAACAGTGTTTTGTAAACGTAAATGTCACAAGAGAATGTGTGGAATGAGTTTATGTTTAGCATGTTCAGGGATTTAGGGGGAGGCGTATTACGGAAAAAATGCGATAAATGAAAACTGATTCGATTTAACTCAAGCACTTTTGGCTAGTTGTATATAAAATGTGGTTCAACTGGGCCAAGTCTCAGTATCATAGCATAAATAGGAAGGGAGAAAAAATATTGAATTATGTGTCAAAATTTTTTCCAAAATGGTCAAAAATTAACATCAAACAAAAGTGTCAGCTGAAATTAAGTCTATGACTCTAAGCTATCACAATAGCATATAATAGAGTATTTAATATTTACTTTTATGCCAAAAAAAATCCCCCCCCCAAAAAAAAAAATTAGATTTGTTTTTTCTCATTTTTTTCATATTTTTTATCAGCCGATTTGCATGAAACTTATACACCTTACAGAACGTATGACTGTCTGTAAAAATGCAAATTTTGGAGGAAATTGGTTGAAGTCAACTTAAACCACAGGTACTCAGGGTATCGGTAACGATGTGTATCAGTGCTATACCGACGGTTCTGAAGAAGGTGGACGATGTACCGGATGTGCATGTAATATATTTGAACAATCTTCTCTCGTACATACAGCAATGAAGCGCGTCAATGATTGGGCAAGTACAATTCAAACCGACCTTGCAGGCATATACCTTGCCACTGAATTTTTAAAAGACAAAGCCAGTGGACTTATATACTGTGACTCGCAGAGTGCACTCATGGCATTGAACGCACATAGTAGTAACACCCAGAAAATAGTCAGTGATATTCGAATGAATGTTTTAGCTGCTAAAGAAAACAGATTTGAAATTAAATTCCTAACGATACCATCACATGTTGGCATCTCAAGACATGACATTGTTGATATGCTTGCAAAGACAGCCTGTAGAAAACCAGTGGTAGAAATTGATATGGGTGTTGCATAAGCAGTGACAAAGAGAATACTTAAACAAATATCTAATGAAGATCTCACCGACCTAACAAATTCACAAAGACCTGAAAGTTGTAGCAATATATATTATGATAAATATCGTGAGGAGATATTCACATATGGGACTAATAGAACAAGAACTCAGCAATGTGATGTTATAGTGGCCAGAATACGTCTGGGATATAGACGTATCTGGCAACTTTCTCAAAACCCAAATGTCGAGTACACAATGTGTCAACTTTGTGAAAGAGAAAACATGCACTCTCTTGAACATTATATTGTAGAATGTCCCATATTGGCTGACTTTCGCCCTCCTGGGCTAAGGTATGCTGAACTGTGTAATTACTATATGAGTACTGGAATACTTGATGATATATTGGACTTGTATCCAAGATTGACCAAGTAATGTATCAATTATACAATGTATGTATGTGATGCATCTATATAACCTGAGCTTGTAAAAAGCATCTTAATCACCTTCAGTGGTTTAGTGCTTAATAATACATTAGTTTTTCTATCAGCTATCTCACCCTATCAGAGTAGGATATATATATGTATATATATATATATATATATATATATATATATATATATATATATATATATATATATATATATATATATATATATACATATATATATATATATATATATATATATATATATATATATATATATATATATATGTATATAACTGAAAACTCACACCCCAGAAGTGACTCGAACCTATACTGCCAGGAGCAACGCAACTGGTATCTACAGGACGCCTTAATCCACTTGACCATCACGACCGGACATAAGGAAGTGATAGCCGATGATATTTGAACCACTTCCCTGCCGGCACTCGGATGGTATTCTTGGGCATAGCATTTTATCAAATCACCTCATTCTTTGGGGCAACACGTGAGGAACACAAATGTGAACAAGTCTGAATGGTCCCTGAGGACTATATGCAACTGAAAACTCACACCCTAGAAGTGACTCGAGCCCATACTGCCAGGAGCAACGCAACTGGTATCTACAGGATGCCTTAATCTGCTTGACCATCACGACCGGACATAAGGAAGTGATAGCCGAAGCTATTTGAACCACTTCCCCGCCGGCACTCGGATGGTAATCTTGGGTGTAGCATTTTATCAAATCACCTCATTCTTTGGGGCAGCACGTGAGGAACACAAATGCGAACAAGCCTGAATGGTCCCCAGGACTATATGCAACTGAAAACTCACCTAAATTATTGAGATCGTCTAGTCCTGGGGACTTAATCCGCTTGACCAGGGTCAAGCGGATTAAGGCATCCTGTAGATACCAGTTGCGTTGCTCCTGGCAGTATGGGTTCGAGTCACTTCTGGGGTGTGAGTTTTCAGTTGCATATAGTCCTAGGGACCATTCAGGTTTGTTTCCATTTGTGTTCCTCACGTGTTGTCCCAAAAAATGAGGTGATTTGATAAAATGCTATGCCCAAGATTACCATCCGAGTGCCGGCGGGGAAGTGGTTCAAATAGCTTCGGCTATCACTTCCTTATGTCCGGTCGTGATGGTCAAGCAGATTAAGACATCCTGTAGATACCAGTTGCGTTGCTCCTGGCAGTATGGGCTCGAGTCACTTCTGGGGTGTGAGTTTTCAGTTGTATAGTCCTGGGGACCATTCAGGCTTGTTCGCATATATATATATATGTATATATATATATATATATATATATATATATATATATATATATATATATATATATATATATATATATATATATATATATATGAAAATGAAAACTCACACCCCAGAAGTGACTCGAACCCATACTCCCAGGAGCAACGCAACTGGTATGTACAAGACGCCTTAAACCACTTGACCATCACGACCAGACAAAATGAGATGATAGCCGAAGCTATTTGAACCACCTCACCGCTGGCACGTGTCTGGTCGTGATGGTCAAGTGGTTTAAGGCGTCTTGTACATACCAGTTGCGTTGCTCCTGGGAGTATGGGTTCGAGTCACTTCTGGGGTGTGAGTTTTCATTCGCATATAGTCCTGGGGACCATTCAGGCTTATTCGCATATATATATATATATATATATATATATATATATATATATATATATATATATATATATATATATATGTATGTGTATAAAGAATATGTGGAAGCTGATCAGAATTACATTTCCATTTGTTAATGCACATTAATGACACCATTTAAAAAACACATCGAACACTTTATGTAGGGCAGACATAAATATGTATATCTATGTATTTATGTATGAAGGTTAGCTTAGCATTTTCAAAGCACAAGAATCATCTTCTGAGGTTGATTGTCCAATAAAGCCCAGAACTATATGTTTAACAGATTTCTCACCCTGTCCATGGAGGACAGAAGAAAACGTATATGTGGTGCTTAGCATTGTAAATGTGTGGCCACGTCTGTGGTAGAAAATAATAATAAAACAAAACAAAAATGGCACAGTGTGTGCACTGCATCACATAATGACACACAGTGTGTGCACTGCCTCACATAATGACACACAGTGTGCACTGCCTCACGTAATGACACTGGCAGTACACTGCCTCACATAATGACACAGTGTGCACTGCCTCACATAATGACACACAGTGTGCACTGCCTCACGCAATGACACTGGCAGTACACTGCATCACATAATGACCCAGAGTGTGCACTGCATCACATAAGGACACACAGTGTGCACTGCATCACATAATGACACACAGTGTGCACTGCCTCACGTAATGACACTGGGTGTACACTGCATCACATAATGACACACAGTGTGCACTGCTTCACATAATGACACAGTGTGTGCACTGCCTCACATAATGACACACAGTATGCACTGCCTAACATAATGACACACAGTGTGCACTGCCTAACATAATGACACACAGTGTGCACTGCATCACATAATGACACACAGTGTGCACTGCCTAACATAATGACACACAGTGTGCACTGCATCACATAATGACACACAGTGTGCACTGCATCACATAATGACACACAGTGTACACTGCCTCACATAATGACACAGTGTGCACTGCCTAACATAATGACACTGGGTGTACACTGCATCTCATAATGACACACAGTGTGTGCACTGCATCACATAATGACACAGGGTGTGCACTGCATCACATAATGACACAGAGTGTGCACTGCATCATATACCTGAGTGGTACACCGCTGTAGACATCATGCAATGTATACACTGTTGAAGAGACTAGTGACCGCGGGTTGAAGCAGTTTGCACATAATAATAAATG
>WNGS01039078.1:6002-30046 GCA_020271785.1 Procambarus virginalis
TTCTCACATTGTATTAACTGTTTACGTTTTGGGCGTTTGGCGGGTTTACATCTGAGTTCGGACACTGCCATGCGTTTGACAGAGCGCCATTCCATCTCTGGTTCACTTCTGCAGCTTCACCATTGGGTATTTCATCGTGACCAGCAACGTTATTGTTTCTGGTGTGGTGAGGAAGGTCACGTCGTGGCTGGGTGCCATGCTGCTGCGGCTGTGGAGCCTACTGTCTTTCCAGAGTGATTTTCCCCCCCATTGTTGTGAATGGGGTTGAACCTGAGGTCGTGGAGCCTGTTTATGTTCCCCAGTCGGCTGAGCAGATATTGTGCCTGTTCTTGCTCTGTCTGACTGCCAGTTGGCCCTGCAGACCTGGAGGTGCCTATTAAGGATGTTGTGACTACGGTCGTTGCAGAAGTGCATCCGGCCCCGTGGTTTATGCCAGTGGTGGATGTTCCAATGGCAGTGGTGCAAGAGCCTGTGGTGGGAGCGATGTGTCACCCGTGGCGTGTGTTGTTGATTCCGTCTCACCTCAGCACGCTCCTCGCCTCTGCCAAGCTGCTGCTCTGTCGGGTCATGCGTCTCCGCTGGCTCTCTCCTGTGATGGCCCCTTCCCTTCCCTTCCCATGGCTCTGCCTGCCTTGTCTCCAGTTCCGGTGTCACCTGTGAGGAGTGGCCTTGTGCCCCGTCATCGACGCTGCTTTCCTTCGGGCTTGCGCTTTTCCTGGACCCTGGGACGCCTGCGTCCCCTGCGGCTTCCCACCCACAGAGGGAGGCCCCGTGCTGAATCCATGCAGCTCCCTGTGTCACCCTTAGTACGCCGCCAGTGCTCCCCCACCTTGTGAGGTACCTGCCCTTGTGGTCACTTTGGATGACAAAGTACATCCAATCCCATGGTGTTCATCTACCATTTGGGGCCGGGTGAAGGGGTTTCTTTATGATGTGCCAGATCTGATGCTTCACCCTCGTGTGCCTCCTGGTAGACAAGTGCATGATGACATGCTGATATGGGAGGCTTACTGCTTGCACTTTCCGGCGCAGGAGTTTCCAAATAAATGTATATAGTACCTGTGCTCGACTTGTATATTCCCTGTTATTATTACCTTGTCTGTTTTCTGTTTGTCTTGTATTCGTGTTTGGCTCGCCCTGTTTGGGCGTTGTGTTTCGTTGGTTTTGTTGTACTGTGCTGTGGTTTACCCTTTTGTGTTTGTGTGTTTCGTGTGTGTGTGCTTGTGCTGTTAGGTGCGTGGATGTGCTGTGTGTGTGTGTGTGTGTGTGTGTGTGTGTGTGTTTGTTTTTTGCCGGTTCTACGTGTGCTAGTTTTTGTTTTCATGGTGTGCGTGTGTGTGAGGGTGTGGTTGTCTTCCCTGGTCTGTGTGTGTTCCTGTGTGTACTTTACTTTCACTGTGCCCAGTGTGGCTGTCTTGCTGTGTGTTTTCTGTGTTTCTTGTACGTTTTGCTTTCTTCCTGTAAATTGTGCTGGGATTTGTGTGTTGTGTTTATTTTTATTTATGTTTATATATTTGTATATTTTTCCTGTCCTTTTTTGTATGTTTATTTTAAATAAAAAAAACTAAATAAAAGTGTTTTGGAACTGCCAGTTGACAAATGTGTGTTTATACTGCATATCTTTAATAATTTGTTTTACAATATGATATTAGTGCATTACAATCTTCAGTTAGGAAATTATTGGATTTATAATTATAATATTATGGTTTAAAATTAAGAACTTAGGAGCGATAACCAACATTCTTTATCTGATAATTTGACAAGTTAATATATTTCTCTAAATGATAAAGTACGATTACTAACTACTCGAGAATATATGAATAAAATTACCGACATCCTCAGTGATGACACTAAAATTAACCAAATCACGGGGAACCCTGCGGAAGACTCAAACGCAAAGTGAACAAAACTATTACTGCAACCAACGCAAAGAGGTAGTGTCATTTCGCGCCAAACTCCAAGGCGACTATTGCGTAGGATATGCAATGACAATGTAAAAAAAACACAAACCAGGTAACCCACTACGCCCAATAATTAGCCAAATTCCAACTCCAACCTATCACCCTGGCAAAAGACTTACCGAACTCCTAACTCCATACACTCAAGCAACTATAGACTACAATATCAGTAGATTCTCCAGAAATAAACAAAACTACATAGCCGATGGAATTATTCTTCACTGGACATCGAATCCTTTTTACCAACGTCCCGGTCGACACCACCATAGAAAATGATACTGGACGAGTATATAGAGACGAGAGCACCCCAAAATAGACATACCCGAGCACACTTTAAGAGCCGCCTTCGAGGCATATACAAAGGAAGCTCCCCTTTCATCAGTCCGCAAGGTAACATGTATCTACAAATAGACGGAGTAGCAATGACACCCTAGGAGTGTTATTCGCTATTTTTTACATGGGTCCATCGAAGCGAGAGTTTCAGAAGTAGGGTCAGTGACAAACAAACACTTCAGCAGTGTCAGTCTTCTTAACTATTATTTTACCACCTCTTAAACAATGTTTATTGACTCATTGGAATTTTTAAAGACTTCACGCAGTTTAAAGAAGAGATTGTCTGTTCCTGGTCACACATTCGTTCCCATAAACAGGTTTTCTAGACGCTGCAACTCTGATAAAGCCTGATTTTGCACAAACAGCTATCTAGTTTCACACGAATTCTTCTGTTATTTTCACCAGAGGATTTGGTAACCACTCTCTATGCTTTTTTGACGTCTCTTGCTTGAATTTCATAATTCATCGTATCACGTAATTCCCGGATTATGATGGTAGCGCAGTTTTCTCCGTCAGTTTCTTGGGGGAAATTACGTGAGGAGATAATGACAATCAAGGAGCTTTTGTTGGTCATATTCGTCTTGAGAAACATTGAGTCATTTTAACACCCTACAGCAGCCACACAAACTTCAACATTTCTTCCTGTTTTCTAATGGTTTCTGTGGGTTCTAATTTTATTTAAGTATCAAGAGAGCTTATTTCCTGTTCAAGGAGGCCGACTCTGCAAGACAGATCTTGATTTTCCTTAAGCCTGGCTTTAGCTTCTGTTTGTGTGACGAGAAGGCCAATTTACGAAAAAAAAGACTCCGGGTTAACTTGATGGAAATATTTTTTTTTAATCTTATTACAACATTAATTCGGGCAATTGTCAGAAAACTATTTTCCGGACGGGGTTTAATACTTTTTTTTTTCTTAAGGAGCATTTTCAAGTTCGGGGCGGGAGTGGGCCCAACCTGGTCCTGGTCTTCCTCCAACCAGTGCCTGCACTCAAATATTTCTGCTACCTCGGCATCAGATTTTGTCGGTGATGGGAACCCCTAAACGGGCTTAAACTGCGTTGTAAACATATCAGCGACCACACCAAACTCCACCAGACCCTCGTCAGTGCTGTTGTTGAGGAGCGATACTGCCGAGTTTAATGTCTGACTGTAGCAGGTCCTCTGTACATAGGCCAGATGTCGTTCCCACGTTCTCGGCAGCGGGCCGTTTCAGATGCACGGCACTTTGAGCTCTTGATTTCTTTATAGGCGGTTGTCTACTGCTTAGAATAGGTGTTTTGTAGAGTCGGGTTTTCCTCCTTTATGCTCTCGCTCATTGAAATACACGGATATAGATTTGAATAAAGTCTGATAAGCCATTAATAATTGCTACTTTTTTAACATCACCAATTGTTTTATTTCCATCTTCTGTTAATACTAGAGATTTGCTAAAGAGGTGATAGTGGCCTCTACCATTGTCGTAAATGGTTTGGGGAAACGTACCTGTTATTGCAGTGGTGGTATTTTCTAGTGATACCATGCATCTCCTAAATTTAAGATTAAAAGCGAAAGACTACGAATATGCCGGGTCTCTTCTAAAATATTTCGGTGAGGGCGAACTAGTTAAATGGATTGATAATGTTAATATGCTAGGACCAGTCGCCAGTTTGCATATAATTAACAATATTACCTAAAGAATGACTTCATAAATCCTTTCTTTTACCTAATAAACTGGCCGCATTAAGATTGTTTTACTACGAGTTCAGCGTCGAAACTTGTTACAAAATTCAACAGGAAGCGGAAAGATTTTCTAATAGTAGTGTGAAGAGAAAACAGGGACAAGCCGGATTTGGACCTGACACACCCAAACGAGGGAAGTTTGGTGAGGGCAGGTATGCGAGGTTTGTACCTGCGCCTATGTGGCTGGCAAATTAAAATAACACCGTGATTATCTGTCACTGGTCTACAGCCAGTGACTGGCACCAGTATGAATATTCCTGTAATCTATGTAACAAACTTCTCCAACAGACTTATGTGCGGATAACGTCCCCAGCTCTTTGTCGAGTCGCCCGAATAAACCATTTGAATTATATCCCAAGAGCTTGTTTGAAATGTTTGCATAAATTATTACTGCACACGTCTCATTATGTAATTATGAACGGGGAGCTTTATGTACCTACTCCTCGTTGCCAAATTCTTACAGTATACCTGCTCAAATGTTAATTTTTTCTAGAAATTAATTACTTAAAATTATCTGTTAGATTAAAGCCCTACCCGAAACGCTATGCATGTTAGTGGCTTTACTAGAATGTAAAACATCAATGCTTTGTACTCTCATAAACACAATGTACCTTGTATATATATAAATAGATAAATTAAATGTTATGTTTTTGCCTTGTAATCACCTGGTAGCTTGTCCATGTCTAGAATCTTTGCAAAACTGTTCTATTTGCCGACTAGATATTTTATGTAATTATGGCAATTATTTCTTGAAATAATCAAACACACACACACACACACGTACGTACGTAAGTAAGTATGCGTGCGTGCGTCCTATTACCTAAGCAATTCTTCCTATTCCTGTTACCTAAGCAATAGGAAGCAGAGAGTTAGTGAGGGTGAGACCTCAGAATGGCGTAAAGTCACCAGTAGAGTTCCACAGGGCTCTGTACTCGGACCTATCCTGTTTCTGATAAACATAAATGATCTCCCAGAGGGTATAGACTCATTCCTCTCAATGTTTGCTGACGACGCCAAAATTATGAGAAGGATTAAGACAGAAGAGGGACTGATGCTTCAAGAAAACCTGGACAAGCTGCAGGAATAGTCGAACATATGGTTGTTAGAGTTTAACCCAAGCAAATGCAATGTAATGAAGATAGGTGTAGGGAGCAGGAGACCAGATACAAGGTATCATTTGGGAGAGGATGAGATAATATTCGTTCGGTAATATGGTTGAAATTGTGAAGAACTAATTACCGCATACCATAATACAAGTGAGGTACCTTGATTGTGTCAAGCGTAGGTTTGACATATTAATGAGATTGGGTGGATATAAACAAGAGCCGTCTCGTATGGGCCAATAGGCTTTCTGCAATTACTTTCATTCATATATTCTTAATGTTTTTAATGGGGTTAATAAGTGCAATGAAGCTAAATTTTGACCGATTGTGGGAGACATTAAGTGCTACGAAATGGACGAGGATTAATCAAACCGTATCCTCAATTCGAGGATTAATCGAACATCTTTCCTCAACTATAGCGGTTTAGTTTGCATTTACTGATCAATTTAACAAGTAAGAGGTTGTTGTACCTACCTTGAATTTCTGAATAAGTTGACTAATGATGTACACAACACCCTTATCTTGCCGGGTCAAACTTATGTACCTTCTTCCATTTGTCTGAAATTACAAAATAAGAATGTTATAATTTCATATTTAACTTGCTATGTATATACGCCCACCCTTAGAATAACGATTTTCGTTCGGGAAGGAATGTTTGCAGATTCTATCAGTTGTCTTATGATTTCCCGATGTTGGGTTTGAACCCTGGGTGTCCTAAAATGAGCAAGTTCTTTATCATTCACCCACCGTCGCTTAAATACTGTGACGTGGGTGCAAAACTAATTCTGTAGGCATAGACCGTGCTTGTCCAGGAGATCAATAATCTCCCGCCGCAGATCGACCAGCTTCTGTGACTCATGAATCTTTATGAAAATGACACTTGTCAAAACACACTAGGTCGACGCTCAGCCGTTCATTTTTCTGAGGAAAAAGAGAACACGTTGTTAATATGGACGAGCAGTAAGTAAATATATCAGAACTATTATTTAAAGCTTAAAAGCTTAAATAAAAAAGCTTAAATTACATTCTCTAGAGAGGCGAAGAATGAATTAATATGAACAAATCCCCAAGGGCCGTGAATAACCTACGTCCGAGATGACCCCAGACGCGCCTTATTCGACTGTGCCAGCAGTTTGAGGGACCTGCGTTTCAATGTTCCTCGTTGCTTTGCCTTTGCCTCCTCGTTGAACAACAGGTTCACCACAGCACTCGTCTTCTAACACATCAAATGCGTTAAAAGTCCTTAGGTGTAGGCTATTAGTTGTCGGTTTTGCCAAGGTCTTCTTAAAACCCCTGTCTTTCACAACTTGCCAAGACGAGGACTTCTTAATACTGGTCTCAACAAAGGCCTCCTTTGTTTCTTCCTGATGTTGCTTCAGCAAACGTACCTCCTCCCGTAGCGAATCCAGCTCTGTCCTCAGATCTCCAACTAGATTGACCAGTTCCTTCACTAATCCTTCCATTATTGCTGTAATAATATTACTACAATCGGAGCTCCAGCTAACACAACCTCTCACTGTAGAGAGCCAACTACCTCAATGAGCACCACCTCAATAACAAGAACTTAATTATGTTCTTATGGTGTTATGAAGAACCACACCAGGTATCTTCCGTCCCAAACTCCCACCAATCACAACTCCCAGATCCCCCTCGCAACCCGACTTCGCAATCCCAACACCACCCAGCACGCATCCCGCAACTCTATCATCATCACCCAACCTCAGAACTTTACACCCATCAGCATCTCTTTTTATGTTAAATCTGAAAGTGTTAAGTCATAAATCTCCGATGTCGAAACGAACACTTGAACTTGAGAATTAACATAATGCGTGTTTGATCTCACAATGAAAATCTGTTTATCAACTTAAAAAGCCCTCGTGTGCACAGGCAACCTAAGCGCTGGACATTCCTAGGCACACGCCCCAGACAACCAGGCCACTACATGGTAAAACGATAGCACCCTGAGATTCTTCTGATCAATCGCGGGTTTCAGCGGCTTCCACTGAAGCCTAAAGGGTTCAGTAGAACCCAAAATTGCAATCTTTTGATCATTTGGCCTAGTTGTATGGTGCGTGTGCCTGGAAATGCCCAGCGCATAGGTTCGAATCCTCATCACGGATACTTATTCTCATTGATACACCACGTAAGTGTGATTGTTCTGTGTATCAGAGGTACATATCCACTTGGATGGGTACTCTACCCTCTCGAGGGGAACGTTTTCTTAACATTTGGACTTGCCTCGTTAATATGGCTTCTCTCTTCCAAAATTTCAACGATTTACAAAAGTTCCTGTCAAGATACTGATAACTATGTATAACAAAGAACATTTAATACTATGCAAAGTGTTTAAATATGCGTTGATAAATAAGATATTTCCGCTATACTTTCTCTCCTGAGGACAACTCGTACAGTGTTAGGACACGCCAGTGATTGGTCAGGTAGTCTTCGTCTTTAAGATTCGGCCTTCAACCGGTTCAGGCGCTGACAGTCACATTTATGTGGACTATGATGCATGGACAAGTCGCAGTGGAAGACAATATCACAAATAGTACGTTCTTGAAAATCGATTCCACATCCAGGTGTAATTATTTACACAAGACGGTAGCTGTGACCACAGATGGGTGGCCACTGCGGTCAAGCACTTACAGCTGCCTGAGGTTCAGGAACCACCAGGAGGATGATGGTAACGTTTGTACCTGTAGTACTGAGGCTTGAAGCTGCTAGAGATTGTTGGTGGCGTACACAGTCGGGAACATGTGTAAGAATATGGTACCTGGCTCCCCTCTCTGCTCTGGTAGATATTCCATGCAAAGCATCTAATGTTCTCAGACGAAACGTTCTGGGTTTGCAGCAATCTCCAGTGATACAAGTAGAGAGATTTCCACAGCTGTTGATGTTACATGTTGACTGCATACGTGTCTTTCGGCCAGGAGTGCGTGTTCTAGATCTTAATAATTTGGAGGGATTAAACAGGTTTGTTTGTGTGAAAGCGAAGACCCCAGTACAAATATTACATAATAACTTGGTCTATCCATTAAGAATTGAACGAAGATATAATAAAAAATAAGAGTTGTGAAGACTTTAGTCGAGAGGTAGTCGTAACTAAGAACAATAGGCTGTGGAGAAAGCTCATAATGCCTTACATTACTAGGATGAGCCGATCACCAGCCATGAGACTCGCCGCCGGCGTCACTGGTACAGCAGGCAGCACACGGGTTTGTTCTCTGGTGAACTTCAGAATATGAGCAACCATCAGCTCAAATCCTCGCAGTTTTGTGGAACAACCCATCAATACCCAGACTCAGAGCTGTTGATGTAGCATGTTGACTGTATTCGTGTCTCCCCGCTAGGAGTGCGTTCCGCACTATTGTTTGGAAGGAACGTTGCAGTTTTCTTCAATTCTTGAATAAATACCGTTGTAAAATATGTTGTCCACCTGTCTAAATTTGCACCCTTCCCCCCAGTACGCAGGCGACCCACACTGTTACCACAGTGGTCTGGTCGCCCGGCTCCCAATGATCTGTTATTTTCGTGTGTGTGAGGGTCGTATCACTGAGCAGGTGGGCAGTGCCGCACCTTAAAGGTGTACTGAGCTTGACAGTAAAATTTAGGCCAAACTGCTCAACTAAGTGTTAAGTATACCTGAATCCACCTGGGAAAATTTTAAGACCTTCGTTGAAGGGAAATCAATTTTTCCTGGCCTAAGATTGTCTCGCATTAGGCAGGAATGTGAATCGGCTCTCACTACTGGGAGACGCCAAAAGGAAGTCGAGGAGAAAGAGAAAATGGAAGCAGTTTTCAGACAATGAGAAGGGGTAGTTCACAGAAGAGGAATAGAGAAAGAACCGCTATTGAGGCTACACGAAGCACTTCTACCAGCAAGAATCCAGACATAATGTACCTAGAGAGTATAGACATAATGTACCTAGAGAGGACAACACCAGTCAAAACCAAGCCAGTGTCAAACTCTGCAAAGCTTCCCAAATCTCAGACTTAGAATTGCGAAATTCTAAACCCATAATGCTTATAGAAAACTTATCTACAGCATATGGCGTAAACTGAAATAGAAGAGGCAACCAGAGTTCAAAATTTCGATCACTGTCAACGTGAAAGGATAAATTATAATGACAACCCGACCAAAAGACTGCAAATTACCTGGAACCGGTAACATTCCTGCAAAGAAAACCTGAATGCTTCGGAAAGCTGGACCCTTCAGAAAGACGCACAAGCTGTGCTGTTGGGATATCCATTCGACTTTGCACTGGATCCAGAACTAGAACACAGGCAAATCTTTAATGCAAAACTGTGGCGCATAAAAATATACAAAGTTTTGGTTGGATGCCTTGAGGCATCCAAACCATCAATACCCAGGCATCCAGGCATCCAGACATCCAGACATCCAGACTCAGGCATCCAGACTCAGGCATCCAGGCATCAACACCCAGACTCAGGCATCAACACCCAGACTCAGGCATCAACACCCAGACTCAGGCATCAACACCCAGACTCAGGCATCAACACCCAGACTCAGGCATCAACACCCAGACTCAGGCATCAACACCCAGACTCAGGCATCAACACCCAGACTCAGGCATCAACACCCAGACTCAGGCATCAACACCCAGACTCAGGCATCAACACCCAGACTCAGGCATCAACACCCAGACTCAGGCATCAACACCCAGACTCAGGCATCAACACCCAGACTCAGGCATCAACACCCAGACTCAGGCATCAACACCCAGACTCAGGCATCAACACCCAGACTCAGGCATCAACACCCAGACTCAGGCATCAACACCCAGACTCAGGCATCAACACCCAGACTCAGGCATCAACACCCAGACTCAGGCATCAACACCCAGACTCAGGCATCAACACCCAGACTCAGGCATCAACACCCAGACTCAGGCATCAACACCCAGACTCAGGCATCAACACCCAGACTCAGGCATCAACACCCAGACTCAGGCATCAACACCCAGACTCAGGCATCAACACCCAGACTCAGGCATCAACACCCAGACTCAGGCATCAACACCCAGACTCAGGCATCAACACCCAGACTCAGGCATCAACACCCAGACTCAGGCATCAACACCCTGAGGCATCCAGGCATCAATACCCTGAGGCATCCAGGCACCAATACCTTGAGGCATCCAGGCACCAATACCTTGAGGCATCCAGGCACCAATACCTTGAGGCATCCAGGCACCAATACCTTGAGGCATCCAGGCACCAATACCTTGAGGCATCCAGGCACCAATACCTTGAGGCATCCAGGCATCAATACCCTGAGGCATCCAGGCATCAATACCCTGAGGCATCCAGGCATCAATACCCTGAGGCATCCAGGCATCAATACCCTGAGGCATCCAGGCATCAATACCCTGAGGCATCCAGGCATCAATACCCTGAGGCATCCAGGCATCAATACCCTGAGGCATCCAGGCATCAATACCCTGAGGCATCCAGGCATCAATACCCTGAGGCATCCAGGCATCAATACCCTGAGGCATCCAGGCATCAATACCCTGAGGCATCCAGGCATCAATACCCTGAGGCATCCAGGCATCAATACCTTGAGGCATCCAGGCATCAATACCCTGAGGCATCCAGGCATCAATACCCTGAGGCATCCAGGCATCAATACCCTGAGGCATCCAGACATCCAACCAAAACTGTAGAGCCAAGCACAAGGCAAGCTAGACCACAACAGCCTAAATGTGTAAGTTGGAGTAAATATCTTTCGTGGAGAACAACCACACTGAAAGAAAAGGTTCAGACAACTTTGGTCAGGATAATCACTGACAAGCAATACATACAGCAACACCGTCAGAAACACTCGTGCACAGCCTCAACAGATACCCACGCTCATAGAACACAATTCATCACACAATTTAAGCAACTCCAGATCAGAAAATGCACAGACCCACTGCAGAAATACAACATTGGAACAAAATACAATTACTTTCGGAGTCAGATTTACAGTTTTACGGAGGTCCAGCAGAAAACACTTTAGATCATGGCCAAGACCATTACCAATTGCATACAGATGACTCTGAATGCCTCGCAACGAAAGACTCGAGTAATCGCTTGTGTAATAATGAAGATCATGCAGCAGACCACAGTTACACAAGAAACAGTACAAAACATGAATGACCACAAGAGGACAAACACCTGGATATACAGACAACCAATAAACAGTCGGTAGTCACGACATCAGGTCAACAAGATCCACAAACNTAACGTTATTTGCTTTTTCGTTTAATTCTATCCAAATAGTTTCTGTATGTTGCTCAGTTTTGATTCCCTCCTTGAGACTACATTTCAAATTGCCCCCTAATATATATGGCTACTCCCCCCTCCTCGTCTAATATGTGTGTGAAATAGTTTAAATCCATAACTGGCACAACGTGTTCTCTTGCAAATTACGTCCTAAATTGCCCCTTTGCCCGTTTCGGCAAAAATGGACGAAATTTTATGAAAAAAATTTGATTTTTTTTTCCAAAACAAAGTTAATGTTTCACTGGGAGGTTAGGAGGGCATGAAAATCAAAGATTTCAAAAGCCATGAAAATCTTTATTTGAAAGTTTTCTCTTCAAACCTAACCGATTAAGCAGTACAACTCAATACAGAAAACGGGACAGTACATCACTTTCGTGAGCAAATTTCATTTCAAATGTTCATTTTTGGACAGAAAAATGGAAACTTGCAAAAAGCGACGTAATTTTGAGAGGACGGGTTGTGAATGACTTTGGTGGCAAAGGTTCCAAAGGCTTTGGTGACTTTGGTTCCAAAGTGGCACCTTCTCTAGAGAAGCTATGTCCTTCTGAAAATGAGGTCTCCATGCTTGCAGACAGTAATCCAAATGGGGGCGCACCAGAGATTTATAGTTGAACCATTACCGTGTTTTCCTTATTGTCAGAAGTACGCTTGATAATCCCAAAAGCTTCGTTAGCTTTCTTGACTGCTGCACCCACCTGTAGTGCAACTTTTAATGTGTGGTGGATTTTGAGTACAAGGTCATTTTCTTCATCAATCTGCTGTAATGTAATGCTAATCATTTGATTGTCGTGGGACATAATAGCCTACGCCACATACATGGTCTTGCATTTGTCGATATTAAAAAGAACTTGTCAGTCTGACGATTTGTGAAGTTCCTTACTCTTTGTAAGGCTTCAGTATCATTATTTCTCACTTTACTCTCACTACTGACAAAGGGTAGGTCCCAAAAAGGACTCAACCCATTTCTCCATTCAGTTTTTTTTTCCATTTAGCATATTTAGAAAACCCTTTTCTTTCCTTCAACCATTGTTTTATCCATTCTAATATTTTGTAATTTATTCCATGGACCTGTAATTTTCTTGTTCCTTCTCAGAACCTTTAGCAAAATCCACATATACTACATTCACTGGAAGGCCTTTGAGTAGCTGGTTACCATTTCCAAAATGTGAGCAAGTTTGTAAGGCAGAATGTGTTTTTAACCATTCATGTTGTGCCGATTGTACAAGATTGTACACTGAAACATGGTGAATGATTCCCTCCTGTGGATTTTAAATAAGGGTGGCATTTGCATATTCTCAATCTAGGGGGACTACCTCTTGGTCAAGAGATTTTGTGTGTAGTAGTTTCAGCGGTACGCATAGTTCTTTTGCCAGTTCCTTTAAGACTGTTGGGGTTAATTCCCTCCACACCTTGGGCTTTAGAGTCTTTTGGTGTGTCTGGAGTTCAGTCACCCCGTCTCATTGCCTTAGATTTCTGTGCATTTTTTTTGTCAAAATGCTGCGTTCAGATGTTACTTTATCTAGCGCCACTTGTGCTTTATTCATAAGTGAAGGACCTGGGACGACTACTGCTCTATCATCGGCATAGCTTAGTAATTTAACTCCTGTAAATGTCATAAAAACGAGGTCTACTATATAGATGTTCAAAATAATAGGACTGAGGACGACGACTTGTAGAGTTCCATTCTCATACAAGTGTAGTCTTACACTTTACCTTTCAACTTTACTCTGGCATACCTGTGACTATGAATCTTTAATCTATGCTTGTATTTTTCTCTTGACACCCTTTTATAATTAACATGAGTAAAAATGTTTGTTGGCCTCCAAGTTCAAATGCTATTTTCTAGATCAGGGAAGATCACTATAACCGAATCCGAGTCGACTCTTCCTATTAATGTTGCTGTGCAATTTCCAGTACCTCCTACTCTTGTAAAACCAAATTTATTTTTGGGCAGGTTTTCAGGCTTTCACAGTAGCCTCTAAGACCGTCAGTTCAGCAATTTTATTAATACATTGTCAATGAAACTGGTCTAATTGTCAGGGTCTTTCGGTTTAGTAATCGGAATGATGTCTGCTCTCTTCCAAGAGGTCGGTTGTTTGCCTACCTCCCAAGATGCATTGATAGCGTACATTATCCCTTGCTCTCCAGCAGGACCTGCGTGAGAGATCATCGAGTATGTAATGTTATCAGCACCTGGTGAAGTGTCATTGCTTCCTTTTTTGGCTCGGATTAGTTCTTGTTTAGTAGTCACATTCGTCATTTGTAGCTATGCTCTTTCGAATGGCTGTCAACCTCTCCTGTTTTTCCTTTCTGCCTTCTGACCATTGCAGGAAGCTGGTATGAAGCTTCTCCCGCAAATTGGACAGCAGGTCACCCAGCCTCCTGCAATGGTTAAGTACATGCATGTTGTCGAGGTGGTCGATCTATCGTCGTTTTAATATCCCCATCTCTCCAAGACTACGATGTTCATTTAGAGTGACACCAATGAAACCATCTTGCCTCCTTTAATTCCTTAGTAACTAGTCTAGCTTCAGGTATCACTGCTCTTAGCAGAGTTCTTCCTTCTGGTGTGCGGTCTCTTTTGCCATGTTTTCTGTTGACTCTTGGGTTTTGTTTTAACTTCTCTGGAACCAATAGTTCTTTCGTTTTGTTTCCTGAAATGATAACTGGAATAGCTCTGTTTCAGCAGTTGTATTGGTTTCCTTGCGATTGGTCTCTTATGTCCAAATCCTTGGGTGGCGAGTATGTAGCATGCCATTTCTCAGCCTCGTCCTGGTATATATTCCCGTTGACCTTTATTACATTCCATTCCATCTTGCGGGTTATGTAGGCGATCTTTCTATGTTTAGTGTTGTGATAGTAGCATAGTGGTCACTAGAGATCACCGTGTCTACTTCACACTTCGCCTGATGTGGCAAGTTAATAGTCAGTCATACTTCGCCTGTTAATCGAATGCAGTTGCGATTAACTTTAAAACCTCCTTGAATGTATGGGGGGGGGGGGGAAGGTTCTTCAGGGTTGAGAAGTGTAAACTCGGGTACTTCTCGCAGAACGTTAGCTAAATGGCTTTCATTTGCATTGGCTGGCCCAGTCACATCTACCTCCTGATTATAAGCATTAAAATCCAAGGTAATATTTATATCATGCATCTCCATGACAAGCACTTACTTCCTCTGCTAGTTTACATCTAGGGGGGCTTGTAGGAGTTACATACGAAGAGCTCAATATTAGCCACATTCACTGTTACTGCTAATACCTCGACTCATCACCACACGAAACTATTTTCTTGCTTGGTATGGTGTTACTTTGAAGAGGATTATTAACCCTTCGTCCCCCTGTTCATGCGGTATAATAATTGGTAACATCTAGCTAATTTGAAGGATTTCATGGCTCGGTAGACAGTTTCTTGCAAAACTGTTACTTCTGCTTTGGTGCCGATTGCAGCTTCATAATGTTTGTGTTTTTTATTTCCAAGACCTTGTTTGTTCTAATGCACATTTCGCAATGAGCAGATAACGGTTTCTGTTGGTGTTTCCTTTCCTAGTAGAACTCCTCTTGTGAATCGGCAACCATATTCTCCACTTCGTTAGCAGTGTCGCTGCAAATCGGACCGAATGATTGTTTATCGTATCTCTTGTATTACAAGTTTCCGTTTATCTTGTTTCGCCAGTTTCCTGCAGTTTGTGGATCTTGTTGACCTGATGTCGTGACTACCCGACTGTTATTGGTTGTCTGTATATCCAGGTGTTTGTCCTCTTGTGGTCATTCATGTTTTGTACTGTTTCTTGTGTAACTGTGGTCTGCTGCATGATCTTCATTATTACACAAGCGATTACTCGAGTCTTTCGTTGCGAGGCATTCAGAGTCATCTGTATGCAATTGGTAATGGTCTTGGCCATGATCTAAAGTGTTTTCTGCTGGACCTCCGTAAAACTGTAAATCTGACTCCGAAAGTAATTGTATTTTGTTCCAATGTTGTATTTCTGCAGTGGGTCTGTGCATTTTCTGATCTGGAGTTGCTTAAATTGTGTGATGAATTGTGTTCTATGAGCGTGGGTATCTGTTGAGGCTGTGCACGAGTGTTTCTGACGGTGTTGCTGTATGTATTGCTTGTCAGTGATTATCCTGACCAAAGTTGTCTGAACCTTTTCTTTCAGTGTGGTTGTTCTCCACGAAAGATATTTACTCCAACTTACACATTTAGGCTGTTGTGGTCTAGCTTGCCTTGTGCTTGGCTCTACAGTTTTTGGTTGGATGTCTGGATGCCTCAGGGTATTGATGCCTGGATGCCTCAGGGTATTGATGCCTGGATGCCTCAGGGTATTGATGCCTGGATGCCTCAGGGTATTGATGCCTGGATGCCTCAGGGTATTGATGCCTGGATGCCTCAGGGTATTGATGCCTGGATGCCTCAGGGTATTGATGCCTGGATGCCTCAGGGTATTGATGCCTGGATGCCTCAGGGTATTGATGCCTGGATGCCTCAGGGTATTGATGCCTGGATGCCTCAGGGTATTGATGCCTGGATGCCTCAGGGTATTGATGCCTGGATGCCTCAGGGTATTGATGCCTGGATGCCTCAGGGTATTGATGCCTGGATGCCTCAGGGTATTGATGCCTGGATGCCTCAAGGTATTGATGCCTGGATGCCTCAAGGTATTGATGCCTGGATGCCTCAAGGTATTGGTGCCTGGATGCCTCAGGGTATTGGTGCCTGGATGCCTCAAGGTATTGGTGCCTGGATGCCTCAGGGTATTGATGCCTGGATGCCTCAGGGTGTTGATGCCTGAGTCTGGGTGTTGATGCCTGAGTCTGGGTGTTGATGCCTGAGTCTGGGTGTTGATGCCTGAGTCTGGGTGTTGATGCCTGAGTCTGGTGTTGATGCCTGAGTCTGGGTGTTGATGCCTGAGTCTGGGTGTTGATGCCTGAGTCTGGGTGTTGATGCCTGAGTCTGGGTGTTGATGCCTGAGTCTGGGTGTTGATGCCTGAGTCTGGGTGTTGATGCCTGAGTCTGGGTGTTGATGCCTGAGTCTGGGTGTTGATGCCTGAGTCTGGGTGTTGATGCCTGAGTCTGGGTGTTGATGCCTGAGTCTGGGTGTTGATGCCTGAGTCTGGGTGTTGATGCCTGAGTCTGGGTGTTGATGCCTGAGTCTGGGTGTTGATGCCTGAGTCTGGGTGTTGATGCCTGAGTCTGGGTGTTGATGCCTGAGTCTGGGTGTTGATGCCTGAGTCTGGGTGTTGATGCCTGAGTCTGGGTGTTGATGCCTGAGTCTGGGTGTTGATGCCTGAGTCTGGGTGTTGATGCCTGAGTCTGGGTGTTGATGCCTGAGTCTGGGTGTTGATGCCCGAGTCTGGGTGTTGATGCCCGAGTCTGGGTGTTGATGCCTGAGTCTGGGTGTTGATGCCCGAGTCTGGGTGTTGATGCCCGAGTCTGGGTGTTGATGCCCGAGTCTGGGTGTTGATGCCCGAGTCTGGGTGTTGATGCCCGAGTCTGGGTGTTGATGCCCGAGTCTGGGTGTTGATGCCCGAGTCTGGGTGTTGATGCCCGAGTCTGGGTGTTGATGCCCGAGTCTGGGTGTTGATGCCCGAGTCTGGGTGTTGATGCCCGAGTCTGGGTGTTGATGCCCGAGTCTGGGTGTTGATGCCCGAGTCGGGGTGTTGATGCCTGGATGCCTGAGTCTGGATGCCTGGATGCCTGGGTATTGATGGTTTGGATGCCTCAAGGCATCCAACCAAAAACTTTGTATATTTTTATGCGCCACAGTTTTGCATTAAAGATTTGCCTGTGTTCTAGTTCTGGATCCAGTGCAAAGTCGAATGGATATCCCAACAGCACAGCTTGTGCGTCTTTCTGAAGGGTCCAGCTTTCCGAAGCATTCAGGTTTTCTTTGCAGGAATGTTACCGGTTCCAGGTAATTTGCAGTCTTTTGGTCGGGTTGTCATTATAATTTATCCTTTCACGTTGACAGTGATCGAAATTTTGAACTCTGGTTGCCTCTTCTATTTCAGTTACTACGCCATATGCTGTAGATAAGTTTTCTATAAGCATTATGGGTTTAGAATTTCGCAATTCTAAGTCTGAGATTTGGGAAGCTTTGCAGAGTTTGACACTGGCTTGGTTTTGACTGGTGTTGTCCTCTCTAGGTACATTATGTCTATACTCTCTAGGTACATTATGTCTGGATTCTTGCTGGTAGAAGTGCTTCGTGTAGCCTCAATAGCGGTTCTTTTCTCTATTCCTCTTCTGTGAACTACCCCTTCTCATTGTCTGAAAACTGCTTCCATTTTCTCTTTCTCCTCGACTTCCTTTTGGCGTCTCCCAGTAGTGAGAGCCGATTCACATTCCTGCCTAATGCCCGAGACAATCTTAGGCCAGGAAAAATTGATTTCCCTTCAACGAAGGTCTTAAAATTTTCCCAGGTGGATTCAGGTATACTTAACACTTAGTTGAGCAGTTTGGCCTAAATTTTACTGTCAAGCTCAGTACACCTTTTAAGGTGCGGCACTGCCCACCTGCTCAGTGATACGACCCTCACACACACGAAAATAACAGATCATTGGGAGCCGGGCGACCAGACCACTGTGGTAACAGTGTGGGTCGCCTGCGTACTGGGGGGAAGGGTGCAAATTTAGACAGGTGGACAACATATTTTACAACGGTATTTATTCAAGAATTGAAGAAAACTGCAACGTTCCTTCCAAACAATAGTGCGGAACGCACTCCTAGCGGGGAGACACGAATACAGTCAACATGCTACATCAACAGCTCTGAGTCTGGGGTATTGATGGGTTGTTCCTCACAAAACTGCGAGAATTTGAGCTGATGGTTGCTCATATTCTGAAGTTCACCAGAGAACAAACCCGTGTGCTGCCTGCTGTACCAGTGACGCCGGCGGCGAGTCTCATGGCTGGTGATCGGCTCATCCTAGTAATGTAAGGCATTATGAGCTTTCTCCACAGCCTATTGTTCTTAGTTACGACTACCTCTCGACTAAAGTCTTCACAACTCTTATTTTTATTATATCTTCGTTCAATTCTTAATGGATAGACCAAGTTATTATGTAATATTTGTACTGGGGTCTTCGCTTTCACACAAACCAAACCTGTTTAATCCCTCCAAATTATTTAAGATCTAGAACACGCACTCCTGGCCGAAAGACACGTATGCAGTCAACATGTAACATCAACAGCTGTGGAAATCTCTTACTTGTATCACTGGAGATTGCTGCAAACCCAGAACGTTTCGTCTGAGAACATTAGATGCTTTGCATGGAATATCTACCAGAGCAGAGAGGGGAGCCAGGTACCATATTCTTACACATGTTCCCGACTGTGTACGCCACCAACAATCTCTAGCAGCTTCAAGCCTCAGTACTACAGGTACAAACGTTACCATCATCCTCCGTGGTTCCTGAACCTCAGGCAGCTGTAAGTGCTTGACCGCAGTGGCCACCCATCTGTGGTCACAGCTACCNGTTCTATTTATCATAAGTCCAGTATCCTGCCTACCTCCGCATATTGGATCGGATGGTTGTCAAGGATGATGGGGTCCGGGTTTCTTTTCGCAATGTGTATTATCTGAAACTTTGTTGGTGCTAATTTCCCATTGCTTCTCTAAGTTGTTTGAGTTCAATTGCTGCCTTGGTCTTGTCGGCTAGTAGCGGCTTTGATGGTCCCGGTTGGCAAATTATTTGGGTGACATCGTCAGCGTATGTGATGTATTCTCCATGTTGGGGTTGGGGTAGGTCAGCTGTATATATGTTGAATAGAGTGGGGGAGAGGCAGCTTCCTTGTGGTACTCCACTTTTCAGTTCTATTACGTCACCCAAGTAGCTGCCGATATTAAGCCTAGCAGTTCTATTGTCTATAAAGCTGCAGAGAGTAGCAGTAAATCTCTCGGGAAGCCCTAGTTCAGATATCTTATATTTTAGGCCTGTGTGCCACACTTTGTCGAAGGCTTTCGAGACGTCTCTAAGCACTATATTACACTGATCTTTTTTCGACACAGCATTGGCTATATGCTCGTAGATCAGGGCTATTGCTGTATGGGCCCCTCTGCGGTTTCTAAACCCATGCTGCTTGGTGTTATACTTCCCTTCCTCTTCCATGTACTTCACAAGTCTCTGATAATTTTTTAGAATATTTGCCCGGTACTTCGAGGAGGGAAATTGGCCTGTAGTTTTCAGTTTGGGTTGGGGGTTTACCTGGCTTGGGGATTAATCTTGTGGCATTCTTGAAGTATGTGGGGAATAGTCCAGATGCAAGAGCTGCATTTATGATAAGTGTATTGATGGAGTGCAATCACTGGTAGGTTGGATAATACCATCTTATTGCTGTTGCCTGGCGCCTTGTTCTTGAAACCCATAATTGTTTATGGACCTCTGCAATGGTTGTTTCATAAGGTGGCAGTCATCGCGTATGTTGTTAAGGTCTATTGTTTGCGTCGGGAGTAGTGCTGCAGCTCTGTTATCGACTTGAGTTGTAATTTCCCTTTCATTAATTGGGCAAAAATTTAAATTTTCTTCCGGGTTTATCCTGAATATTTTTTCCCAGAACTTCGTGAATTCCTGCTCTTGTTCTCTCTCCTCATAGTTTATTTCCTGAGGCGTCTATGATGTAGGGTGTTTCCTCAGAAGAGCTTCCCATCAGGGTCTTTACTTTTTTCCAGAACTTTCCTGGGTTTCTGTAGTCGACTTGGATTTTGCTTATTAGGTCATCCCATTGTTTGGTGTACTCTGTTTTGCATAGATCTTGCAGCTCATCTTGTAGTTCCCTTTGTAGTCTTTTGCGCTCATCCGTCCACCCGTGTTGTGTTATGAGTTGTAGAAGATTGTTATATCTGGTTTGCAGTGTCCTGAGCGCCTCAGTGGCTGGGGGGGTGGGAGCGTTATGTGGTGAGCTACAGGGATGTGATCAATCATGCATTTTTCTATGGTGCTAATCCATGTATTTAACTCTGCGTTTATGCATGATGTTTCCTTTCCATTAAAATCTGTGACACTGATTTCCTGTGCACTGCTTTTGAACGCTTCCCAGTCAGTTTTAGTGTATTGAAGTCTTGGTGGTGAGGGTTTCTGAATGGGGTTAGTTGACAGCGTCATTATTATTGGTAGGTGGTCGCTTGTGCTCACAGGGCCCCTTACTATGTGGGTGTTTAGGAAGTGGTGATTGTTTGACAGTATTATGTCTGGTTTACCACTGTTGCCTTGTCTGACGTAAGTTGGGAAGTCTGGGCCCAGGTGGGTTAGATTTCCGTTCCTTATCATATTATGGATGGCTTCTCCTGCTTGGTTGTTCCTTCCATGTCCGTGTTCTGTGCTTGGCGTTCAGATCACCCAGAACCCTCCTAGCTTTCCCATTCAGGATCCTCCCAGCCCCTTTTCACCCCAGAAGCCCCAGGTCCACATTCCTAGGCCCACCCACCCCGGACACGCCTTGCCCCTCAATTCCAGTGAAACCAACAGAAAATGAGAATTATAGTCGGTTTCAAGGTAATGTACTCGAACATAGTTGGGATTACAAGCAAGGCAAGTGAACTTAGGGGAAAGGGCACAAGGGAACCCGGATGTAATTGGGCTCACAGAAACAAAACTCAGGAATTATAACGGATGTGGTGTTTCCCCAGGAATACACTGTAATAAGGAGAGGGAGGGAAGGAAAGAGAGAAGGCGGAGTGGCCCCTACTGATAAGAAAGGAGTGGAGTTTTGAGGAGATGGTTATCCCAGGCTGTGAGGGGATCAGAAATTACATAGCAGGTACCATGACGATACGAGGTCCAAGAGTAGTTATAGCAATGATATATAACCCTCCACCAAACGACAGAAGACCCCAAGCAGGAGTATGACAAGCATGGCAGTCAACACCATAATTGCAAGAGTAGCCACTGCTGCCTGTAAAAATAGATCCCATCTGCTCCTCATGGGGGGGGGCAATCACGGAAGAATAGACTGGGAAAACGAGGAAGTGCATGGAGGTGAGGAAACATGGAGAACTAAACTGCTGGAAGTGGCGACAAGAAACTTTTGGCCAGCATGTCAGGGGACCCATAAGAATGAGAAGAAATGATCAACCACCAAGACTCGATCTAGTCTTCACTCTAAATGACTCCAATGAAAGGGAAGCTAGGTTTCGAAGCCGCTGAGAGAATGAGTGTACTGATGTTTGAGTATTTGGTCAAAGAAGGGTTATTGTACACAAGGGCGTGCCCAGAAAACAAATGCTGGCATTCCGAAAGGGAAACTATGAAGAGATAAGAAATTCCTAACAGATATAACTTGAAGCAAAGTTCGGAGGAAAGACGGCCCAAGGCATGATGGACTACATCACACAGAAGTGAAAGGAGGGCAGACAAGTTCGTCCCAGTCCAAAAGAGAACAAAATTTAGTCCAGATGAGAATCCCATGGTTTAATCAGAGATGTAAGCTAACAGTGCAAGGGCATGGAGAAACTGTTGAAATAAAGACACTAGAGAGCAGAGAAAGTGTCAGGAATGAATGTTAGGGTGTGAAGAGGCAGAAAGGCAATATGAAAATGACATGACAAGCAAAGCAAAGACTCAACCTAAATTACTGCACAGCCACATCAGGAGGTAAACAGTGAAGGAACAGGTAATGAAACTGAGCATGGGGGCAGACAGATTAACTACAAACGACAAGGAAGTGTGTGAGGAATTCAATTAAAAATTCCAGGATGACTTCACATTAGAGCGAGGAGTCCCAGAGATGAGAGAGAATAGATAATCAGGCACTGCTAGAGGACCTTTGGAATACTAGTGGGGAGGTGAGGTAGCTTTTGGTAAAGTTGAATGTGACAAAGGCTATAGGCTCGGATGGAATCTCACCATGGATACTAATGAGCAGAAGCACTGTGCCTGCCACTCTACATAGTGGCAGGCACTTTTAACAGAGGCGCTGCCAAAAATTGACTGCTAATGTAGTTCTATATACAAAAAGAGGGATAGGCAGGAAGCACTAAACTACAGGCCAGTGTCCCTAACTTGCATCCCATGCAAGTTTATGGACATGATTATGCGAAAAAAGCTAGGGGAACATCTGGAGCGAAAGAACTTTGTAACACATCAGTAGCATTGGTTCAGGGATGGCAAAACATGCCTCAGAGGATTGAGTTCTATGACCAGGTAACAGAAATCGGGCAAGGAAGAGAGGAGTGGGCAGACTGCATATTTTGGATTCAAAAAAAGCACCTTCATGCAACAGGAGTAAAGAAAGTAAACAGTACCACACATGACTAGTGCACAAACTGGAGATGCAGTCAAGAGTGAAGGTACTAGAGTGGATAAGGGAGTACCTAAGCAACAGAAGACAGTCACCGGGAGGGGCGTGGTCTCAGATTGACGAAGTGCCACCAGTGGAGTCCCACAGGGTTCAGTCCTTGGATTTATACTGTTTCTGATATGTAAATGATCTCCGAGAAGGAATAGAATCGTTCCTCTCAATGTTGCTGATGCAAAAATTGAGGAGGATTAAGGCAGCGGAGGATAGTACGAGGATAAAAGATGATCTAGACAAACAATGAATGGTCCAACAAATGGCTTCTACAGTTCAACCCGAGAAATTGTAAGAATAAACTAGGCAGTGGAAACAGGATGCCACAAACATCATACCGAATGGGAGATGAAGTGCTTCGTGAAACGATAAGAGAAAGATCTAAGAGTTGATCACACCAAAACTGCCTCCTGAAGCCCACATAAAAATATCGGCGGCGTATGCAAGGCTGGTTAACATCAGAAGTGCCTTCAGGAACTTGTGTAAGGAATCAGTCAGGACCTTGTATACCCCGATATAAAACCATTCCTGGAGTATGCGGCCCTAGCATGGAGCCCGTACCTTGTCAAGTACAGGACTAATCTGGAAAAAGTTCTAAGATATTCCACTAGGCTTATACCAGAACTAAGGCATAAGTTACGAGGAAAGGCTGCATGATATAAACCTAACGTAGCTGGAAGATAGGAGAGCTCAGGGAGACATGACCACTACTTCAAAATTCTAAGAGGAATCGACAGGGTACATAAAGGTAAATTGTTTAACACGGGGAGGGGGTACGCGAACAAGGGGACACAGGTGGAAACTGCGTACCCAAATGACCCACAGGAAGTTAGAACTTTTTCAGTGTCAGAATAATTAACAGATGGAATGCATTATGCAGTGATGTAGTGGAGACAGATTCCATACACAGTTCCAAATGTAGATATGATAGAGCCTAGTAGGCTCAGGAATCTGTACACTAGTTGAGAGACGAGACCAAAGAGCCAGAGCTCAACCCCCGCAAGCACAACAAGATGAGTGTACACACACATACCTAGGAAGGGTAGCTCCTTCATGTGTCTCTCTTGATCGTAAATTTCAGGTCTGGGTGAACCTTGCCCAATCATGGACGGCTTGAACTGTAGTAAACTGTAGTAAAAGCAGCCTGTGCTAATTTCCAAATGAGCGCCAAAGGCTAAATGCTCATTTGCAGCATCCCGTCCTCAGGCCAGGCTCGTAGTTGTGGCCGTCCCTACCATCCACTTAAATGCATTAATCAGTTTTAACATTTTGTAATTAAAATTGATTTCGCATAAGTAATAATATAATTTCAATTTCAATCTAAAGTTAGGTGTAGGTTAGATAAGGTGTTAAGGTTC
>WNGS01039078.1:46671-85728 GCA_020271785.1 Procambarus virginalis
GTATGATATAAGATACAATATAAATTGTATTTATCTTATACAAGATACATATCAAATTGTATCTTTAACTACTCGACGCCCTCACCGAACCTCATTGGGTCGTCTCTTCGTTCTGCCTCTGTCTGCTCATTACATATAAATTGATATCTATATCATTAATTGTATGGTATATATGCCAGAAATCTTATTTTCCAATTGGGTGTAATAATTTTTACACAAAATCACCAAGATAGTAAGAGTGACTCTTCCCTTTATAATACATATTCATATATAACTGGATCCTTTAACACTTACAGTGGGAAATATTCCCCAATTATACATAATTAACTACTTAAAACTCACTGTACCGCGAGGAGAATTTTTAGCTTTTAAGACTAACTACAAATTAATATTTAAATGTAGGTATTTTGAGGATTATTCACGTTATTAAAATATGATTATAAGTTTAATATTGCTGCCATATCTGTGACGTCACCGCGAGGATTGAGTAACAACTATTTTCTTTGGCCTCGTAAGTGAGATAAAATCTAACAAATCATATATTAAACAAATCAATATACTCAGTTCTGATACGAATAAAACAGTCCAACTCCTAATTTTAAAACGGTTTAATTCTCACATGAACGGCAGCGTGCGTGTGGGGCCATTTTGGTTTGGACGGCCAAGAGACGTGACGGTTTGGCCGGCCAAGAGAACGTGACGGTTGCCGGCCAAGAGAACGTGACGGTTTGGCCGGCCAAGAGACGTGACGGTTGGCCGCAAGAGAACGTGACGGTTTGGCCGGCCAAGAGAACGTGACGGTTTGGCCGGCCAGAGAACGTGACGGTTTTGGCCGGCCAAGAGAACGTGACGGTTTGGCCGGCCAAGAGAACGTGACGGTTTGGCCGGGCCAAGAGAACGTGACGGTTTGCCGGGCCGAGAACGTGACGGTTTGGCCGGCCAAGAGAACGTGACGGTTTGGCCGGCAAGAGAACGTGACGTTTGGCCGGCCAAGAGAACGTGACGGTTTGGCCGGCCAAGAGAACGTGACGGTTTGGCCGGCCAAGAGAACGTGACGGTTGGCCGGGCCAAGAGAACGTGACGGTTTGGCCGGCCAAGAGAACGTGACGGTTTGGCCGGGCCAAGAGAACGTGACGGTTTGGCCGGGCCAAGAGAACGTGACGGTTTGGCCGGGCCAAGAGAACGTACGGTTTGGCCGGCCAAGAGAACGTGACGGTTTGGCCGGCCAAGAGAACGTGACGGTTTGGCCGGGCCAAGAGAACGTGACGGTTTGGCCGGCCAAGAGAACGTGACGGTTTGGCCGGCCCAGAGAACGTGACGGTTTGGCCGGCCAAGAGAACGTGGCGGTTTGGCCGGCCAAGAGAACGTGGCGGTTTGGCCGGCCAAGAGAACGTGGCGGTTTGGCCGGGCCAAGAGAACGTGGCGGTTTGGCCGGCCAAGAGAACGTGGCGGTTTGGCCGGCCAAGAGAACGTGGCGGTTTGGCCGGGCCAAGAGAACGTGGCGGTTTGGACGGCCAAGAGAACGTGGCGGTTTGGACGGGCCAAGAGAACGTGGCGGTTTGGACGGGCCAAGAGAACGTGGCGGTTTGGACGGGCCAAGAGAACGTGGCGGTTTGGACGGCCAAGAGAACGTGGCGGTTTGGACGGGCCAAGAGAACGTGGCGGTTTGGACGGGCCAAGAGAACGTGGCGGTTTGACGGCCAAGAGAACGTGGCGGTTTGGACGGCCAAGAGAACGTGGCGGTTTGGACGGCCAAGAGAACGTGGCGGTTTGGACGGCCAAGAGAACGTGGCGGTTTGGACGGCCAAGAGAACGTGGCGGTTTGGACGGCCAAGAGAACGTGGCGGTTTGGACGGGCCAAGAGAACGTGGCGGTTTGGACGGGCCAAGAGAACGTGGCGGTTTGGACGGCCAAGAGAACGTGGCGGTTTGGACGGGCCAAGAGAACGTGGCGGTTTGGACGGCCAAGAGAACGTGGCGGTTTGGACGGCCAAGAGAACGTGGCGGTTTGGACGGCCAAGAGAACGTGGCGGTTTGGACGGCCAAGAGAACGTGGCGGTTTGGACGGCCAAGAGAACGTGGCGGTTTGGACGGCCAAGAGAACGTGGCGGTTTGGACGGCCAAGAGAACGTGGCGGTTTGGACGGCCAAGAGAACGTGGCGGTTTGGACGGCCAAGAGAACGTGGCGGTTTGGACGGCCAAGAGAACGTGGCGGTTTGGACGGCCAAGAGAACGTGGCGGTTTGGACGGCCAAGAGAACTTGTCCCTCGACACGAGGAAAGGAAGATTATGAGCCAACAATGGACCCAACTGAAATACTCTAAAGTTGAAGTAATCATACTGAACTCTTTTTTTTTCAAAGAAATTTTAAAATTTAGGGATGATATAAGTACAATTTCTCTGATCATGGAAGTTCATATGATGATTACATCCTTAAATGTAGGTATGGATTTTTTTTAAATAAATGAATTCTTTTAAAAGTCTTTGACTAAAGGTCAAAAATAATTTTGACTTTAGTCAAGGACTCAAGGCCCCCGCACCACCATCTGGACTCTGCCTTGGATTACCAATCAGGGCTCTGATTTGAATTCCCCTGCAAGAACTCTGCCTTGGATTTCCTATCTGGACAAGGATACTTAAACTATTACTGTCGAACTAAAAACAGTCCGTTAATAATGCGCATAAATTTTAAACAGCAAAACTTTTTAAGAAGAAGCATGAGATCAGACAAATATATGAATTGCCCCTACCCCCTTCCCTCATCTCAATTCTGATAGTTGTGTTTAGTGTGACTAAACACATATCTTTTTCCTTAACTTTTCGTCGGCCTGTGACGGCAGCTGTGATGCTTTTCTCGTTGCCTAAGATACCGTCGGTACTTTGCCCGTTTTGGGCGGATTCTTTATGCGCGGATGAACGCCAACTGAACGGAATGTGGGCAGAAGGCAGTACTCTACTCACTCCCCTCCAGTTGATATGGTGTAGTCTTGTGTGTGTGTGGCTTATCTTATGAATGAGAGACGTCTCGTATGGGCCAATTGTCCTTCTGCAGATACCTTTTGTTCTTACTTAACAAATGTCCTCCCATTTCTTCCTCCGCGCTCTAAGATTCACGGCTTGGTTCCTTGATTCTGAAATTTTCTTTAGAATCATTCTCTCGCCTTGGTTACCCTTTACATTTTTATCACCTTTGCCTATTCTCAAGCTAAAACTTTTTCATCCTAAACCTACTACCACCACTAGTTGCAATGGGCTTTGTCTTTCCTTCATATCTGTACTTAAAACTGTTACCAATACCTTTCGTTCTCTTGATATAAAGTTCGCCTAACACTTTTCGTAGCGATCTAGTTCACACTGCTCCTCAGTCTGCTGATGTAATGACAGACTTAAGGAACCCAAGTGTTGTCTGCAGACAAACAATGCTCTTTTCTGAATCACCTTGAAAGTCTGGCTTTGTTGCTGTTAAATTTTCCTTTTAACAGTATATACCAAATGTTCTAAATTTTCTAACACACGTGACCTAACATAAGCCAACCATCCTTTATCTATCTTTTTTCTCTAACGATCCCTTTCTTACTTAGACCTTACCTTCCGGACGTGTTGCCTTGCTTTTTCTTCCTTTACGATTTCCTTTGCCTCACCTCTTGNGGGAATGAGTTAGGGAAGGAGGGCATGAGGGTTAACTTGGTGGGCTTGGGGTCGGGGGAGCAGGTGGTGGGGCTTTGTCTAGGGACGGTCTCTACTGGTGGGGTGGGGGGGGGCTTAGTCTAGGGACGGTCTCTACTGGTTGGGTGGGGGGGGGGGCTTAGTCTAGGGACGGTCTCTACTGGTTGGGTGGGGGGGGGCTTATCTAGGGACGGTCTCTACTGGTTGGGTGGGGGGGGGGCTTAGTCTAGGGACGGTCTCTACTGGTTGGGTGGGGGGGGGGGCTTAGTCTAGGGACGGTCTCTACTGGTTGGGTGGGGGGGGGGGGGTGGGGGCTTAGTCTAGGGACGGTCTCTACTGGTTGGGTGGGGGGGGGGGGTGGCTTAGTCTAGGGACGGTCTCTACTGGTTGGGTGGGGGGGGGGCTTAGTTAGGGACGGTCTCTACTGCTTACTTGTTGGGTGGGGTGGGGGGGTGGCTTAGTCTAGGGACGGTCTCTACTGGTTGGGTGGGGGATGCTGATCATGGGTGAGCTTATGGGAGGTTTCCGTTATATTCCTCCCTGGGGATGCTGACCTGCTGGTGAAAGGATTAACCATATTTACACCACTAAATGTTCAAATTACGGGCCAGAAGAATGTTTACCACTCAAGTGGTTAATGCATAGAGTACTTTACAACATACCTATTAGAAGATCACCGCTTCAAGATATAAACTATCACAATTATTAAACGTGTTCCCTTCACCTATTGTACTTATGTGGGAAAATATATATATATGCTACATAATGACCAACTGCAATCCGAGAGTTTCCTCCAAATAATTTTAGTCTTCCATACCTGCTGTGCCGTTGTACGAGACCAATTTCTTGGGTCTGGTTGACCATACCTGCAGTGCCATTGTACTGATGAACCCTCATACATACCTGAAATTACACATTATATTAAATACCCCCTAAATACTAAATTGAACACATCTTTATGAAAAGTTTAAGAAATATCCCGCTAGACAATCGATCATGTCAGACATTGGATGAACTAAAGTGCCGACTTAACACAGAATGGCAAAAGCCAACCACAGATGAGACAGCCCATTCTCAACAACGGCCAAGTGGTCGTTAACCCGGCAGCCAAACATGAACGTTCTCAACAACGGCCAAGTGGTCGTTAACCCGGCAGCCAAACATGAACGTTCTCAACAACGGCCAAGTGGTCGTTAACCCGGCAGCCAAACATGAACGTTCTCAACAACGGCCAAGTGGTCGTTAACCCGGCAGCCAAACATGAATGTGAAGAACGCTTCACATTTAACGAGTCTTCTGTCTATACTCGTTCGTACACTGACCCACAACAGTTCATACATTTTAACACAAGAATTATTTAAAATGGTTTTTGATACGTGAACTATTATACATTATTTATTAAGCGAGGAAGACAGGTTGGAATACACTCACGTGCTATAATTTCCTTCAACTATCAGACCTATGTACAATATAAATATACATTAATATTTACTTATATTCGACAAAATATAGTACTTGGTTACACAGGACGTTAATGTTAATAAAGGCGTCTCTGGGGTTGGCGGCAGCGTGGACGACACTGACTCAGGATGGTTAGTGTCATAGGGGGGGGGGGTGTATGTGACGGTTGATAGATTAAAAATCTTTGGTCTGTATTTCAAGGATTGAAATCTGATAGTTCACAAGAAATTCTTTATAATTGTCAGAATTTAACTATTAATTTCTTAAATTTTTTTCCACCTGCTTTTGGTCGAACGGTCAATTTCACTATTTAGTCGAGACACGAGCGGCTGTTATGGAACCGTTAATCTCTCATCAGACGTTTTAGAAGTTAATTTTATTTTAATAAGCTTTACCAAAAGTCTTAAGGTAGGTAAAATTCTCTACTAATAGCCAAAGGTATATTATTCAATATGATTATATTTACAAATGAGTAAACCGGGGATAAAGCTTTACTTTAAATAATTAACTTAACATCTCTAACTATCCTTATTTATAAAATGAACAAATATAGACTATTCTATCAATAATACAAAGTGATAAAATAGTTAATCATCTAGTCATCAGTAACTTACCTGTAAGCCTGGCGCAGGTAACCTCATGCACAGGACTGTCCAGGTGACTAATTTAAGACAACCAATGAGGCGGGCACTGAGCAGCACCTCTCCCCACGCCGGCCCGCGCCACACTGCCCGCCGCGCCTCTTGACTAGCTTGGCCTGATGGGTCAACTACCTGTGACGTCATTCACCCACCTGACATGAGGCCGCCTCACATACAAATAAATCACAAGTCACTTCAACAATATTAATATAGTTTATTTCTATTAATGTGAAGTATGAGCAAGTGTGAGTATGTATTAAAAGCACATACTTCACTACTGGACATTAAACCCACTACCACACCCACCTAGTAGCTTGGAAGCTCCATAACGCCTTCTGCAACTGTTATGTTGGGGTCTAGGCCAGGGACCAGGTACAGTAACCGGTTACGGTGTTCAGCGTCGTGTGTGTGTGTATTTACTGTGTGATTGTAAGATCGAACTCTTAGCTCTTGGACCCCGCCTTTCTAATTTTCGGTTGCTTAATTTAGAGTCAAGAGCTATTTTTTCCATCTGTCATATAAACTACATAAACACCTTCCGCTAAATGCTCCTTGCTAGGCTCCTACCCCCCCCCCCCTTCTAAACATTCTTAGATTATTGCAATGTCTCCTTTTGCATGCATTTATCATTTACATTTAAAACTTTCAATTTAATTAACATAAAAGCCTTTTACATGTTACATGTTTACATGCTGGACACTTCTGCCAGGGTGTAGCTGGAGACACGAAGTGGAGTATTTTGGACACATTGACGTTACGATGCAGGACTGGACCATTTTTTGTTGAGTAGGGTAAACTCGCCAGTGTGAGGACCATTGAGCGTGGGTGACGTATAGCAGAAGATGGTGGACTCACAGGGATAGAAGGCAGCATAATTTATCGTATTGGTGTCCTGTGCAAAAGTGACACTTGCAGTGTACATGTGTGTGTATAGTGGTTATATAGTATATATTATATTGGTGAAAGTGTTGATTAGTATTGTTTACCCCTTTTCCTTTCACTATTACTTTCACTATTACTACTATGCTGACTTGCTCTATACCGACTACTCTATAACTTACTATTGACTTGGGGTGCGATCAATGAAGAGACATCAAGCCCATTAGCAGTGATTGAGATAAAGAACCCGGTTACTGACTGAGTGAGGCAATAACACCTTTCATATCAGGCATTGACTGTAATGTACTAGTGAATAAATAGGCATAACAAGGGAAATATTAATAAGTTATTAAATATTTCACTCTTTAGGATGCGAAATAGATATAAATAGAACAACTTTAGATTTAGGAAAGACTTTGGTAAATTCTGGTTTGGTAACTGGGATGTCGACATTTAGAACAAATTACCGGGTTAACATAACAGACGTAGGATCTCTTTAGTTTGGGTGGATATAAATAGGAGCTGCTACGTATGGGCCAATAGACCTTGCTGCAGTTTCCTTCATACCTATGTTCTTGTGTTTATTCTTGCTGCCGATATATTCATGCTCTTTCAAAATGATTCCAGTATTACGAGAATCTTATATACTGGAATAATATACACACGGCTTTAAAAACATGTCGTATACCACTACTATTCACTTTAAGGAATATTTAATAAATTAATATTATGTCCGCTTGCCCTTCACTATGCTTGTGAAAATATATTTAGTTTCCTTAATAATGTTCATAAATATTTTCAATAAATATTACTGTCGTTGTCAGTCTTTGAACATTATCAACAGCAGCATCTTCATTTATATAAGACTAGTAGAATCTCTCCAAGTTCTTTTGTTGATGTTTAATACACTATGATACGAAACGTCCGATTTGATGTTAATAAAAAACAATTGTTGGACTCAATTTTTTCAATCTTACATCAGTTATACACATATCATACCTGCAATGTGTTCCTGTATTGTAACCTGAGCTTTCTCACACATCTGTAAGCGCTCTCACACACACCTGCAATAGAAAGGCCCTTTTAAGTATGTTTCGAGCAAATTAACTAGGGCATAAATTTAAAGTATCTATACAAGTTCAAATATGTAAAGGACATTTGCAGACGTATTCTGGAAATAGGAAAGTGTTAGAATGCAGTTATAACCATCCCCAAAAGGGTCAAAATATACTAAGGAAAAGAAAATGTCGCTTTGTATTAACATGTAGATTTCTCCATCCTGACATGTGAGAAACTTCACTCAAGGAAATAAAATGCTTCGCCCTCAGCTGCTCTTACTTTCACGTGGAAGGCACAGAACGCTAAATATTGAGTGACAAGCAAGAAAATGACTTTGGAGGAAAGCCAACTTTACATTCAGGCGAAAGAGTTTTCAAAAGGTTGAACTGTATGCATGGAACTGGCTGAAAGACCCACTTGCATACCAGAATCACACATGCAGTTACACCCCACAACAAAGACAGCTACGATAGGTAACAACCCTGCAACAATCAGTACTGGTCAAAACAAAACCGACATGCCCACACAATGGACCTGCCTGAAAAATCTTCAAATTATCCCAGAGTAACCTCGTTCACCTTTGCCAACTTACAAGGTCTGAAAACCAAAGCAAAATCAAAGTTCCGTTAAGAAGTTGCCTCCTCGCGAGTCAAATACAGTATTTGGACTTTTCACAGAAACCCATGCAGGAGAACTGACAGCGAGATCTTGATACCAGAATATTATCTATATAGATGTGATAGGGTAAATAGATCACTTGGAGGTGACCTATTAATTTACCACAGTTGACTACTAATGATAAATAGGTGGTAGTTAACTCTGCTGGGAGTAAAAAAAAGTAAACTTGGATATTATTGTAATATAAAAACGGCTAGATGCACCGGCTGAGGAATTCACAAATCAGATAAACAAGAAAATTAGTCTTGATAATCTGGCAAACCCAATACCTGATATCTTCCTAGGTGACTTTAACCAGCCCACTCTAAGATGGAGAATAGTAAACAAGAATATTATACCAGGAAATCTTTCTGGACATAACCAACTCAGATTAGAGAACTAGTAAGAGTGAAAAATTTTCACTCAACCAGCAGATAAGAGACAACCAGGAACGAAAATACTCTATATCTGAACTTAACAAAGAAGACAATCAGGGACACTACAATCGCATACCACTTACTTAGATCACAAGCTTAGTGCAAACTAACTTAGTGCAAACTAACAGCAATACCTGTAATAGGCTTAAAACAATGATCAAGTAAGAGGGGTTATTCAATAAATTAAATTTTAATAAAAGGATAGACTAGGAAAAATATATACAGGGAATTAAAAAAATATCCATTGAATGTTTGTAAGTAATAATAATCCCACACAAGGCATAGAACAAGAATATGAAGTCTGTCTAAAACTAGTTCCTTTGTTGAAAGTCAGAAAGAGGACCAACGTAGAATGAAAACGTTGAAAAAACATGCAGACGGCACTAGGAAAGAAAGAAAAAATATACCAGAACTGCCAAGGAGACAAGACCTTCCCAACAAAAAAATAATTTAAACGGAGTTTGAAGAAATCTAGAAAAACTGAAGCAATCATATCAGATTGAAGAAATGCCTTTAGAACATAAAAATGGCATTCAACAGAAGAAAATCAAAATATTCCTTCACATATGTGAAAAAAACAAAACCACTATTGGACCTATTCTTACAAATGAAGGTTCATACAGAGGATGACAAAGAAATTACTGAAATCCTAAAAAAACACAGGAGGGCGGCATGTTTAGCATCCTAATATATAGCATGAAAGTGGAAGATCCGGACAATTTCGTTATGCGTGATATCCAAACTCCTGATAATATAACTGATATGAACACAAATGCTGCCGATTTTTGAGAAATTGGCAATATGCCCATGCACTCAATATTTATAAAGAAATGCAAAGTGCCGGTAGCATAGTGTGGAGAAAAGAGCTTGGACATAAGGGAGATACCAGATTAGCTTATATTAATAAATTTCAAAGATTTTGTTCCTCTTTACACGGGAGGGAGCTAAGCAATGACTTAGAATTATAGACCAGTCGCACTAACGTCACACATAATAAAAGTATTTGATAGAGGGATCAGGAGGCAGGTTTCCAGTTTCATGGAGACCAATGACCTCCACAACCCAGGTCAACATGGATTTAAAGTGTGAAGATCATGCCTCTCGCAGCTACTTGACCACTACGACAAAATCACCAAGGCATTAGAAGAAAGACAGAATGCTGATGTAGTACACGCTGATTCAGTAAAGAATTTGATATATATATGACTGTGGATATTAAAATTTCTGGGGAACACAACACAGAGCAACAGTCAAGCAAATAAATTAGAGTTCAAGCT
Source organism: Procambarus virginalis (assembly GCA_020271785.1). Taxonomy (NCBI): domain Eukaryota; kingdom Metazoa; phylum Arthropoda; class Malacostraca; order Decapoda; family Cambaridae; genus Procambarus; species Procambarus virginalis. The sequence continues at coordinate 56,748 of WNGS01039078.1, forward strand.
CAGTTAAAAGCTCTACCTCAGAGAATAGTCCTTGTAGCACTTTTTTACTTATTCTCTTAACAGATATAGACTAGTCACAGCTTCGTATCATCTACAGATGACAAAAATCAGCATGAAAGTTAATTTTGTTGAAGACATTGATAAACTAAAAACAGATATTAAGTTTTCGACTGGGCGTTAGAAAATAACATGTTATCAATGATAAATTCCAGGTACTCTGGTACGGTAAAAGTGAGGACATTAAACAAAATCAAATCGGCCCGTAGTAGGAAAGCATAATGTAAATGATCTGGGAATAATAATGTCTGATGGCCTAACGTTAAGGGAGCATAACCCAGCAAATTTAGCATCAGCCACAAAAATGATAAAATGGATTATGAGAAACATCCAACCCAGGAATCCATCACAATGGTTGTACTATTCACATCACTTCTGCTGTCCCGTCTTTAGTACTGTTCGATACTCGCTTCCTCCTTCAGAGCAGGAGAGATTGCTGAAATAGAGGTAATACAGAAAGCATATACGGCATACATAGACATGCTATAGCACCTAAATTATTGGGATCGTTCTAGTGTTCTCCCTAGTAAGGAGACGAGTAAGGTATCAAATAATGTACATATGGAAAATATTGGAAGGCCAGGTCCCAAATCGACACAGTAAAATAACAATATACTGGAGTGAAGGATATGAAAGGAAATTCAGAATAGAATCGTTGAAGAGTATTCCCATAGGCACAATCAGAGAATATTATATAAACGTCAGAGGTTCACGGTTGTTCAACATACTCCCAGCGAGCATAAGAATTATTGACATAACAAACGTGGATATCTTCCAGAGAAAACATGATAGTTTTCTTCAAGAAGTGCAGGACCAACCAGACTGTGGTGGATATGTGGGCCTGCAGACCGCTCCAAGCAACAGCCTTCTGGACCAAGCGCTCCTTGGTCCAGGGGAACAAAAGAACTTCAAGAACGCCATCCAGGTACAGTACAAAATTTGTAATATAAATAAAAGCTCAGGATTATGTAAATACGCTCTAGTCAAATGCAGTCGTGTGTCATTGTCTGGTTAGTAATTATTCTTGGAATAATGGCACCCACAACGGCCCTGTGTGCTCTATCCCTTTTGCTCTACGCGAGGTTTCTGTCCACGCTGAGCTGGCCTTAGGACACCACTGCCACTGCCTGGAGATTAGGGCAGATATTGACAGGCTAATGAAGCAGGTGAAACCATAATGGAGGGCAAGGTGTCTCACAAGGATCCAAAGGGGAAGCTCCATCGAGATAGCTGGCGAGTGGTGGATAAATTCAGTTAAGACGGCAAAGGACATCAAAGAAATCAAGAACACTGGTTAAAACGTAGAATCACTTCAGTTGAATGGGGTAAAACCATGTGCGGTAACTAAGCAGAGAAGCTGAGCATCACAACAAAAGTCTGGACATTTGTTGGGGGCTTGGTGCATGCGCTGGATAGGCAAAACCTTCTGCTCCATAAATACAAGCGTTTGGGAATGTTCTCCGCGGGCAAGGGGTAAAGTTAATAAGAAATAGTGTGACGCAATATGATAAAGCCCACCGTCTGTATCTCGGTAAACAATATTTACCAAGACAGATGCACAGGGGTATTTAAATAGTGTAACTATGACTTAAAAGATATTGTAAGAGTAATGTAACTCCATTAATGAATAACTGGAAAGCTTGCATTTGCAAAAAAAAACATGTATGCTAGTTACACAATATACTTTTCATGGTAGGCGTGGGACAGCTCTTGCAGACAGAGTTAAGTGCGTAGGACTGTTGTAGGCAACACAGCAAGTGACATGATTATGGTCATTGGAAGCTGCGGCTGCTGTTGTAGCCGCTTCAACGTGAATTAGTTCGATGTACTGTCAACATGTCCTCTTACAAATTACGTCTGAATTTGGCCGTTGGTCCGTATGGCTGAAAATGGACGCAATATGAAAATGAAAAAAATTGAAAATAAATTTTGTTTTTTTTTCCAAAACAGTAAGTTAAGTGTCCTCTGGTAGGTTAGGTGGGCATGAAATTCTCCTAACGTTTAAAAACGTCATGAAAAACGTCACTTGAAAGTCTCTCCCCTAACCTAACAGACTAAGCCAGAGGACCCAAACGTAGGTCTAGTCCGTTTATTGCCAAGGGTGCCCAGTTAAATCAAGTGGGAAATGTTATATTGTTAATTATCGTCAGTATTTTAAATAATTACATTAGAAAACCCGATGGCCTTTAATTACTTTCCATATATTCTCAAGCGATTTTCCATTACAAACCTATTGCTATGCCTCAAGGGTCTGGGTGGAGAAAATAGATTGGATGAAGTTAATTTCACGAGGCTAATGATATACAGTAGAGTAAATATTGTATTCAGGATGAATATGGGTTTTAGAGTTTACGACAGTACACAAAAAATGAAACTACTAACAAACGCCAATGTATGAAGAAAACATGGAACAATTAACAAAATTATAGGATACCAATTACTTTACACTAATATATTTCAGTCGAGGATGGTCAGTGGCAATGCGTCAGAGTATTAAATGCAGTGTGAAAGTGGGACTGAAAACTGAGCTCCACAAACGGTTTGGAGAGAATTAAATGGAAAATGATCTACCTAATGATAGGAGTTACACATAATCCACCAAACATTTAGAGAAAAGAACAGCTTTTATGGGAATTATTATCTAAGAGCTTCTGTGTCTAAATGAACATTATGACTAATTTTAAAACAAACTTTAATTTCCTGTACGGCAAATATTTTTTAAATTTATGACCGTTTCATTAAACAAAATAATATTGTGCCAACACAGTAAGATAATACAAACCTGTGTAACAGGGAGACACTGATAAGTAGCATCTTAAACGGGAGTGAGGGAACAGTGATCATGAGAAATTTTCATTAAACTAGACACGGAGAAGTTATTTGAGAGAAACTTATGGTGCCAGACTTTTCTCACCTCGGATTCATATATTTAGGGGTACTTTGTGAATTATAAATTTGGCAGACCTGAACATGGGAGTCTGACAGTTCTTGGGCCTCGTCTTGTTCACATCATAATCAAGTTACCACGCCAGAAATGTTTTACAAATTACAAATAAATCCCAAGAATGTGGTACACTTTAGATTATTTCAAATAGTAGTGACCCAAAAATGGATAACCCTGTCACTAAAGAACATAATCAGAAAACAGGATGCTTAATACAAACGAATTATGACAAAATATTTCAGAAAAAATGTATGTATTACCGGGCAAGCAAAGAAAGCCTTCAGTGTTTTGCCAGATGAAACAAAGAGTGCAGACAACACCTGGCTATTAAAAAATAAGTCAAATAAATGATAAGAAAAATACCTAATTTAAATTACAAAATTCGGTAAAGTGCCAAAACTTTATGAATATAGAAGAATAAATTCACGTAGAATGTGCAGACAGCATCCTGACAAGTTTAATAATTTCCTTTCTGGTAACCACTAAACTAATATAATAGGATGCAGTGGCGATCACAGGAGGAGGGGGAAGCAGCAACAGCCACGAGGTCACGTGACCTTCAAGGCAGCCAGGATGTTCCCTAGGGACATCAGAGTCAGAGTTAGCAGGTATTTCAAATATAATTTTTATAAGGAAACCTTCAAACTGTTTAAAGTAAAAATAAACAGTTTCCTATAATCATCATAGAGTTAAGTGAGCAGTATTTTCGAGTTTTTCATGCAGCCTTCCATTTTTTATGAAAAATATAGCTAAAAATATATAAAATTTGGGATGTGGTTACAAACATGTTTTTTCTCTCTTTAGAGCAAGCTTTAATCAGGAACTTGCCCCCGTCTACAGCAGTGTGTGTTCGATCCCTAGCAATGATTCGGACTTGGTAATGATCCCTAGTAATGATCCGGACTTGGACTTGTACCCAAGATTAACCATGTAATGTATCAATTATACAAAGTATGTATGTGGTGTAACTATATAACCTGAGCTTATAAAAGCACCTTCATCACCTTCAGGGATTAAGTGCTTAATTTCACACTAGTTTCTCTATTATCTATCTCACCCTGTCAGAGTAAAAGAGACAAATGTATGTGAATGCATGTTTGTGTATATATATGTATGTATATATGTATATATGTATATGTGTGTGTGTATATGTATAAAGTATATATGGAAGCTGATCAGAATTACATTTCACATTTGTAAATGCACATTAATGACACTATGTAAAAGACACAACGAACACTTTATGTAGGGCATACGTAAATCTGTGTATCTATGTATTTACGTATGTAGGTTAGCTTAGCATTTTAAAAGCACCGAATCACCTTCTGTGGTTGATTGTTCAATAAACCCTTGAACTATATGTTTAACACATCTCTAACCCTGTCCATGGAGGACAGAAGAAAGTGTATATATGCTTGTTAGAATTGTAAATGTGTGGCCACGTCTGTGGTAGAAAAAAAATGAGTCGGAGTGTGAACCTTGGACAAACTGGAAAACCTTTGAGTTCGCACTTATCTCAACACTGTGTAATTAGAATGGGCCCAACAATCTAGTGCATTGCATTTACATGCCAGTTTATATAATCATAATATTAATTAGAGCGCCAAAACATATTGCTAAGTGCAGGAGTTTTGATGAACGAAATTTGATCAAGTCAGCCCTAATTACCCAATGTCCCATTATTTTTAATGTTAGCGCTGACCTGTACAAACTTGATCATATTTATATATATATTGTAGTTTCAAATTGTAACTACCTACTTAGTGAAGGCAAGCAGGCTCGTGATTCGTAGATTGTTACCCGAAAACAGTAAAGCAAGTAGCGACACTGGGTGAGTGGCAAGGGGGGGGGGGGTCAGTCTCAATTTCTCTCTAAGTGCTTCACTCCCTCTATCCCAACCCATCTCGATAAGACACATGCACATCGCTCCCTCAGTTACTCATTTAGTACAATGCGCCCAAGTCCCCCCCCCCCCCCATCCACGATATGACTGACTTTCCTAACCATCATTTTGAAATTATAAGCGTCAGAAGGACATAGTGATCTCGTAGCAGGAGCAAGGAAAATTTCTAAAGATGACAGGAATAATGGAATAATGAACCAGAGGATAACCCTACTCACAATGAGCCACCATGGCAAATTGTAAGAAAAGGAAAGGCAAATAAACGAAATAAAACAGATTATACGCCCGAAGAAACCAATTTAGAAGCCAGCAAGAACCCAAGAGCAGCCCCAAAACCAATGCCAAGTACCATTATCAAACCAAGAAACCAGTAGATGGTCCCACTTAAGCCCACATTGCCGTACTGGAAAAAGATCATCCCGGATCACATCTTAGAGCCAAGCCTGACATTAGAGGCAGATATTCCAGATATAATTACTAACCTCAGGAATACAGAAGACCCAGTTGAACTGTCAGTGGAAAAAAATCAAGAAAATAATGCAACATATCACGGTTGAAGTTCATGCAAACAGACTCTTAGAATGCCCAAATGTTACAACGGCGGAAAGGTGTAAGCACGACAATGTAGAAACAAGACAGGTCCTTCTAACAATAAATGGTCGTCGCATCAACGCAATGCTGGGATCTATGGACAATTCAGTCTAAGGCTGTACAATCCAGAACCCATGCGCTGTTACAGATGTCAGCGTTACAATCACCATAAAGATGGCTGCGGAGGCCCAGAACGATGAGGAGTATGTAACGAGCTCAACAACACCGACATATGCAAAAATCTGCATAAAGAAGGCAAACTAACGAAAGCAAAATGTCCAAACTGCGGGGACACACATCACGGCTGGAACAAACGATGTCCAGAAACGGGAAAAAAGAAATACAAGCTTTCGGATCTACCCAGCAACCCAAAGCCACAACTAGACCACAATCGACCAGACTCAGTTAAAAGCCAGTGGTACACTCTTCGGCAAGTCTGAATAAATGAAGATACAAATCAGCAACAGACTGAATCACCAATTTCTTCTAGCCTGAGCAAGAATAGGGCCTCCAATAACTGAAGAAAACAGAGCACTACTCCACAAGGCAACAATAACCGAATAGATCAGGGCAGCAAAACGAACACACCTGCTATTGCCTTCAAGACCTCCCAAGCACGAATGACGACTTCTACATCAAATGCCCCAGTAGCTGGATGTAGCAAAGACCCTAGGACCCAAGAGTTTTCTCACCTACCAATAAAAAAGAAAGGCAGCCAAAGGCGTATCAAGTGACTAATGTTCCAATGGTTATCTCCTCCCTGACCGACCTTCAGTATAATGCTTGCAAAGCATTCCCAGCACTGGAACAGACCAACCCACAATCAAGGAAGGAAATGTAAAAGTTCAAAAAACAATCTACTGAACTTATTTCTTCCACATATATACAAGCCCTGCCTAAAAGTCGAAGGTGACGAAACTTAATTGTTTCAACAACCATTGACAGTCTCCACTCCAACCAAGACAAGCCGTCGGAGAAATCATCACTTTAGAAACTCTCTTTCCTCAGAAAAATGAACGGCTGAGCGTCGACTTAGTCGGCCTAAGGTGTTTTGACACAAGTGTCATTTTCATAAAGATTCACTAGTCACAGAAGCTGGTCGATCTGCGGCGGGAGATTATTGACCTCCTGGACAAGCACGGTCTATGCCTACAGAACTACAGTTTTGCACCCCACGTCACAGTATTTAAGCGACGGTGGGTGAATGATAATGAACTTGCTCATTTTAGGACACCCAGGGTTCAAACCCAACATCGGGAAATCATAAGACAACTGATAGAATCTGCAAACATTCCCTCCCGAACGAAAATCGTTATTCCAAGGGTAGGCTTTAAGGAGTACACCCTGAAGTATGCTGCCCAATCTATAAACATGCCCATGTCAAACAGGCACTTTGCTAATACCCAGCCACCCTTGGAAAATACCAATACCGTATATTCCTATATTGTGGCTCGGATGAATGAACCTGAAACAAACACACAAACACCATTTAGACGAGAAAGAAAGTCTCAGACGACGAAAAAGTTTGTTGATTCCTCAGACGACGACTGAAACAACTGAAACAGCCAAGGAGGACAGCTAAGGCGACGCCAAAGCTTCTCATAATTATATGTAAATTATTTTATATTTATAAATTATAAAGTAAATTATAAATAATGTTTATTTGTTTTTATTAACGAGAACTGTTAGTTCGATGACCATTACTAAAACTGAATTTGTCTTCATTCAGTATTTTTATAAACATGATATAATATGATATAATACATGATTTATGAAATGTATTCTGTTTTGATATAATACAATATATATGATATATACAATGATATGATATAAGATACAATATAAATGTATATACAAGATACAATATAAATTGTATCTTATACAAGATACAATATAAATTGTATCTTGAACTACTCGACGCCTCACCGAACCTCATTGGGTCGTCTCTTCGTTCTGCCTCTGTCTGCTCATTACAATATAAATTGATATATCATTAATTGTATGGTATATATGCCAGAAATCTTATTTTCCAATTGGGTGTAATAATTTTTACACAATAAAATCACCAAGATAGTAAGAGTGACTCTTCCCTTTATAATACATATTCATATATAACTGGATCCTTTAACACTTACAATGGGAAATATTCCCCAATTATAACATAATTAACTACTTAAAACTCACTGTACCGCGAGGAGAATTTTTAGCTTTTAAGACTAACTACAAATTAATATTTAAATGTAGGTATTTTGAGGATTATTCACGTTATTAAAATATGAATTATAAGTTTAATATTGCTGCCATATCTGTGACGTCACCGCGAGGATTGAGTAACAACTATTTTCTTTGGCCTCGTAAGTGAGATAAAATCTAACAAATCATATATTAAACAAATCAATATATTCAGTTCTGATACGAATAAAACAGTCCAACTCCTAATTTTAAAACGGTTAATTCTCACATGAACGGCAGCGTGCGTGTGGGGCCATTTTGGTTTGGACGGCCAAGAGAACGTGACGGTTTGACCGGCCAAGAGAACGTGACTGTTTTTGCCGGCCAAGAGAACGTGACTGTTTTGGCCGGCCAAGAGAACGTGACTGTTTTGGCCGGCCAAGAGAACGTGACGGTTTGGCCGGCCAAGAGAACGTGACGGTTTGGCCGGCCAAGAGAACGTGACGGTTTGGCCGGCCAAGAGAACGTGGCGGTTTGGCCGGCCAAGAGAACGTGGCGGTTTGGCCGGCCAAGAGAACGTGGCGGTTTGGCCGGCCAAGAGAACGTGGCGGTTTGGCCGGCCAAGAGAACGTGGCGGTTTGGCCGGCCAAGAGAACGTGGCGGTTTGGCCGGCCAAGAGAACGTGGCGGTTTGGCCGGCCAAGAGAACGTGGCGGTTTGGCCGGCCAAGAGAACGTGGCGGTTTGGCCGGCCAAGAGAACGTGGCGGTTTGGCCGGCCAAGAGAACGTGGCGGTTTGGCCGGCCAAGAGAACGTGGCGGTTTGGCCGGCCAAGAGAACGTGGCGGTTTGGACGGCCAAGAGAACGTGGCGGTTTGGACGGCCAAGAGAACGTGGCGGTTTGGACGGCCAAGAGAACGTGGCGGTTTGGACGGCCAAGAGAACGTGGCGGTTTGGACGGCCAAGAGAACGTGGCGGTTTGGACGGCCAAGAGAACGTGGCGGTTTGGACGGCCAAGAGAACGTGGCGGTTTGGACGGCCAAGAGAACGTGGCGGTTTGGACGGCCAAGAGAACGTGGCGGTTTGGACGGCCAAGAGAACGTGGCGGTTTGGACGGCCAAGAGAACGTGGCGGTTTGGACGGCCAAGAGAACGTGGCGGTTTGGACGGCCAAGAGAACGTGGCGGTTTGGACGGCCAAGAGAACGTGGCGGTTTGGACGGCCAAGAGAACGTGGCGGTTTGGACGGCCAAGAGAACGTGGCGGTTTGGACGGCCAAGAGAACGTGGCGGTTTGGACGGCCAAGAGAACGTGGCGGTTTGGACGGCCAAGAGAACGTGGCGGTTTGGACGGCCAAGAGAACGTGGCGGTTTGGACGGCCAAGAGAACGTGGCGGTTTGGACGGCCAAGAGAACGTGGCGGTTTGGACGGCCAAGAGAACGTGGCGGTTTGGACGGCCAAGAGAACGTGGCGGTTTGGACGGCCAAGAGAACGTGGCGGTTTGGACGGCCAAGAGAACGTGGCGGTTTGGACGGCCAAGAGAACGTGGCGGTTTGGACGGCCAAGAGAACGTGGCGGTTTGGACGGCCAAGAGAACGTGGCGGTTTGGACGGCCAAGAGAACGTGGCGGTTTGGACGGCCAAGAGAACTTGTCCCTCGACACGAGGAAGGGAAGATTATTAGCCAACAATGGACCCAACTGAAATACTCTAAAGTTGAAGTAATCATACTGAACTTTTTTTTTCAAAGAAAGATTTTAAATTTAGGGATGATATAAGTACAATTTCTCTGATCATGGAAGTTCATATGATGATTACATCCTTAAATGTAGGTATGGATTTTTTTTAAATAAATGAATTTCTTTTAAAAGTCTTTGACTAAAGGTCAAAATAATTTTGACTTTTAGTCAAGGACTCAAGGCCCCCGCACCACCATCTGGACTCTGCCTTGGATTACCAATCAGGGCTCTGATTTGAATTCCCCTGCAAGAACTCTGCCTTGGATTTCCTATCTGGACAAGGATACTTAAACTATTACTGTCGAACTAAAAACAACAGTCCGTTAATAATGCGCATAAATTTTAAACAGCAAAACTTTTTAAGAAGAAGCATGAGATCAGACAAATATATGAATTGCCCCTACCCCACTTCCCTCATCTCAATTCTGATAGTTGTGTTTAGTGTGACTAAAACACATCTTTTTCCTTAACTTTTCGTCGGCCTGTGACGGCAGCTGTGATGCTTTTCTCGTTGCCTAAGATACCGTCGGTACTTTGCCCGTTTTGGGCGGATTCTTTATGCGCGGATGAACGCCAACTGAACGGAATGTGGGCAGAAGGCAGTACTCTACTCACTCCCCTCCCGTTGATATGGTGTAGTCGTGTGTGTGTGTGCTTATCTTATGAATGAGAGACGTCTCGTATGGGCCAATTGTCCTTCTGCAGATACCTTTTGTTCTTACTTAACAAATGTCCTCCCATTTCTTCCTCCGCGCTCTAAGATTCACGGCTTGGTTCCTTGATTCTGAAATTTTCTTTAGAATCATTCTCTCGCCTTGGTTACCCTTTACATTTTTATCACCTTTGCCTATTCTCAAGCTAAAACTTTTTCATCCTAAACCTACTACCAACACTAGTTGCAATGGGCTTTGTCTTTCCTTCATATCTGTACTTAAAACTGTTACCAATACCTTTCGTTCTCTTGATATAAAGTTCGCCTAACACTTTTCGTAGCGATCTAGTTCACACTGCTCCTCAGTCTGCTGATGTAATGACAGACTTAAGGAACCCAAGTGTTGTCTGCAGACAAACAATGCTCTTTTCTGAATCACCTTGAAAGTCCTGGCTTTGTTGCTGTTAAATTTTTCCTTTTAACAGTATATACCAAAATGTTCTAAATTTTCTAACACACGTGACCTAACATAAGCCAACCCATCCTTTTATCTATCTTGTTTTCTCTAACGATCCCTTTCTTACTTAGACCTTACCTTCCGGACGTGTTGCCTTGCTTTTTCTTCCTTTACGATTTCCTTTGCCTCACCTCTTGCCTATATATTGCAGATAGTGTTATTTTCAATGCAGATCGCATCCAAAATGTCTAATTGGAAAGCTACCCACTGCGCCTATTTGGCCCTGCCAGATAGTGCGAAAACAGACATGAAAGCCCTGCAAGGCTGTCTCTGCAGAGAGGCTGAGCCATACTGCAGCCGACGCAGACTACGGGCACATCAGCCTCGGCACCTTCGTATTAGACAGTGGTAAGGAGTTGGGACAGTGTTAGTAAATAAGTAGTGAAGACGAGTTATCGACTTGAGAATGGTCCAGGACGGACCGAAACGTCGTCGTCCCTTCACCTTCTAATGTGTGGTCTGGTCAACATACTTTAGCCACGTTGACTCGTCGCCTGCACACGACATGAAGGAACTGAAAGATTCTCTCTGCGAGGAAAAGCCAAGAAGATGGAACATTTTGCAACCGACCCAGACTATGGCACAACCCTGGAAACAAACCGAAACTGTCTATTTTCCGCTTGTTACAACTTGTAATAAAGTTGTTACATCTTGGCTTAACGTGTTTATGACGTATTAGAACGTTGTTACAACTTGCTATATTGGTTGTTATAACTGGTTAGGAGGTGTTAAAACTTATTCGAACGTTGTACCAACGTCGTAGTTTCGGTGTGTGTTTGGCGGGAACAGACGAGGGCACATCACCCTCGGCTACTTCAAACTAGACAGAGGTAAGGAGTTGGGACAGTGTTAGTAACTAAGTAGTGAAGATGAGTTAGGAGAATTGGTCAGTGGGAAATTTGTCAAAGATCAACAGATTGTCCTCCAAACTAAGCTACTTGTCTTTTAGCTTGTAGTGAAAGCCAAGTTAGGTTCTTATGTTTTTTGTTCTTGCTTTAAATCACAAGTGATTTATATGAGCTAAAATATGGAGGGACTGTAATGGGATTGAACTCTGGTCCCTACACATGTACAACCAGTTGAACCGTGACTAAAATACCTCGAGTATAGTTACTTCAATTTTTAAAGATACCAACACTAGCGACAGTATACATGTATCGGTAAAAAAACAACGTTTATTTGTTTAAAAAAAATTCTGAATTTGCGTATATACATAAAAGGTTGAGTATTAAATTTATAAATCTTGTAATTTCACAGATAGGGAGGGGTTAATGAGCTTGACCAGACATGTTGCGGACATCATTCCTCAAGTAATTGAGAAGTTCATGGTAAGTACAACAACCTCTTGGTTATTAAATTGCTCGATAAATGCAAACTAAACCGCCATAACTGAGGAATGATGTACAGGTTTCGTAAATGTTCGATTAATCCTCGTCCATTTCGTATCACTTAATGTCTCCCGCAGTCAAAAATTTAGCTTCATTGCACGTATTAACGTCAAGAACATAAGAATTAGTAATTGCAGAAAGCCTATTGGCCCATACGAGACGGCTCTTGTTTATATCCACCCAATCTCATTCTTATATATGTCTAACCTACGCTTGAAACAATCTATATACCCCACTTGTATGTTACGCGGTAATTAGTTCGCACAATTTCAACAATGTTACCGAACCAGTATTATCTCGTTACACAGAAATCACAATAGCGTGATTCACCAAATGAACAAATCCATAAGGGCCGTGATGAGGGTTCGAACCTTTTCCCTGTAGAAACTGCGGGAGGCTTGTGAGGGCGGTTGCACTAAAAGTTTATTTTTTTTTTACCATGTCGCGGCGCAGTCGAATAAGGCGCGTCTGGGATCATCCCAGTCGTAGGTTCGAACCCTATTCACGGCCTTTTTTTTCTCCTTTTAGATAAATTACATTCTCTAGAAAGGCGAAGAATGAATTAAAGCTTCGTCGTTCTTTAAATGATTTATATATTTAATTACTATTCGTGCACTGTATCCATATTAACGCTTTCTCTTATCCTCGGAAAAGTACGCCGAAGCTGGACGTCGCCTTACAAATCATGGGAAGTTTCGATAACAATGTCATATATGTAAAGGTTCAGAAGTCGCCGGAGCTGTTTGATCTGAGAAAGGAGCTAGTTGCCCTCCTGAACAAGAGGTCTATGCCTGCAGAGAGTTTTTACCCCTACGTCCTTATTTAAGCGACGCTGGGTAGATAAGGAACTTGGCTATTTCAAGCAACCCGTCCTCGACTCATGTCCATTACATTCAGCGGTCGACCCCACAGACGCATTCATAAATTTTAACACGCTGTTCATTCAAAACGGGAATTTTCTCAAGTATAAATTAATATTATAATATATTGGCATATTGTGTATATATAGGCATAGGATAGGTTAGGTTAGGTGTTTAGGTTCTGTTGGCGATTATTTGTATTTGTAGTACGTGGGTGAAGCATTTATAGCGTTGTGATTCGAACAAAATTCGTCAGTGAAGCACTTGTTCCGGATATGTTCGAACGCCAGCAGTTGTGAGTCGTGTGTAAACCGCTTTTCATTCATAAACAGGGGGTTTGGCGGGTGCATAGAATCACTTTTGGATCTTTGTTTGGAGGACAGGCTGATTTCAAGACGCCCAAGGTTCTCTCACCAACATAAATCAATCTTAAACATATGAAACTCTGCAAACATACCCCGCCAAACCAATATCGGTATACCAAGGGTGGCCTTCAAGGTGCATACCTCTAAGAATGCTGTGGAATCTAATAACATGTCTATACCAAACAGCCTGAATAATACCCAGCAACCTTTGAATAAAATCATTACCCTGTATTCCTACAGGGTAATTCATTCCCTGTATATTGAGGCTACGATTAATAAAACAATCTAGACAACACAATCTAGACAACAAAGCTTGTTGATTCCTCCTAGGAAAAATGAAATAATTGAAACGAACGGACAAACACAATCTAGACAACCAAGACAGCTTCTCATAATAATAAATTATATGTAAATTATAATTTGTTTTTAAAGTAACGAGTAATGGGCAGTTCGATGAGTTACTAAAACTGAATTTGTCTCTACTCAGTATTTTTATAAACATACATGTTATACAAATTGTATTTTATATCATTAATAAATTGTATATACCAGAAATCTTATTTTCCTATTGGGTGCAAAAATGTTTACACAATAAAATAACAAAGATAGTAAGAGTGACTCTTCCCTTTTATAATACATATTTATAACTGGATCATTTTACACTTACAATAGGAATTATTTCTAAATTATAACAATTAACTATTTAAAACTTCTAATAATATACCGCCATGAGAATTTTTAGCTTTTAAGCCTAACTACAAATTAATACTCAAATTTAGGCATCTAAGAATATTCACGTTAATAAAATATGAATTAAGTTTAATATTATTGCAATACTTGTGACGTCACCGCAAGGATAGAGTAAAAACTATTTTCTTAGGCCCTCTTAAGTGAAATGAAATCTCGCACATCTTATCTTCTTTAAATCTTATACTTAAATCATAGTTCTCACATGAACGGTGGCGTGCGTGTGGGGCCATATTGGTTTGGACGGCCAATAGAATTTGGCCGTCCAAACCCTCAATCGAACCTCACGGGTTGAACGGCCAAGAGAACTTGTCCCGCGACACGAGGATTCCCGATTATGAGTCGACAATAAACCCAACTGAAATACTCTAAAGTTGAAGACATGGATGGATTAATTTTAAAGTTTAGGGATGACATAAGTACAATTTCTCTGATCATGGAATCCCATATATGATTACATCCTACAAGCATGAGATCAGACAAATATATGAATTCCCCCTAACCCCCTTCCCCTTCCTTAAAACTAATCTGATAGTTATGTGATACAATATGTAGTTTTACGCGATTACTGAACATCAAAATACAAAAATATGAAGTCTTCTCAACACACACCTATTCCTTTTCCTTAACTTTCCGTCGGCCTGTGATGGCAGCTTTTCTCGTTGCCTAAGATACCACAAAAGCCTTTGATAAAGTTTGCTATCATGTTCTTGTTTCCCGTAACTGCAAGTTTCCTATTCCTTTGCCTCTTTCTTTTCCCCTCTAAGCACTATCTATATAGTATTGTTCCCGAGCCGTTATAATTTACATTACTGTTATTTGTCCGTTAAGGATTCTGAAGTCACTTTTTTGAGAGGCCGGGCCGATACCGCAATTAAAATATAAAACCTGGAAAATATATAATTTGTTTAAATTGATAACAGCCGATTCTCATATATGGTTTTATCAAAGTATATATACTTTTTGAGACGCCCTGTATTTACAAATTTTAAAGTCAATCTTCAGTGTGTTTTTCGAACTTCAACATTAATAGAAGAAACTCAATTCATAATAATATTGAAACACAGAATTTAAAAAATGGCAAGCATTATTCTCTTGATAGTGTTTGTCTTACAAATATGCCTTCAATGAACTCGACAAGTATTTAAAGCAGTGGAAAGTAGATAAATATTATTCAACTTGAATTTATTGAAGATGTTGATGGTATCAGAATACAAACATTAAATATAATTAAAGCAAGGCTATAAGATAGAAATCACAGTTCTTGGAAAGTTCATAATGTTCAAGACTTTCATCCGAAGCATCTAATAGATTTTCTCGCTTTCCAACACTGTGATACATTAAAAAAAGTCTAGATCCAAAGACAATGGTCAGAGACAAACGCAAAGCTTTACTCTAACTAGTCTTCCAGATTCCCAAACTCTCCAACTTCATCTGTTTAAGAGTTTAAAATAGGTACGATTTTAGCAAGGTGTCCCAGCGCCTTCTTTCCCAGGAAACTTCCTGGATTCTATATCTCGAGACTTAAACTTCAGTAGTTTAATATCACATAGCGGAGCGTTCGACATATCCCAGGAGGCCAATAACGCATCTTTCAGCTCCTCGATCATTCTTGGAGGTCGCTTGGGTGGTGTTGTTTTATGCAGTGTTTTTGTTTGCCTTTCCCATCACTGCCATCATGCCTGGCTCACCATTTTCTTGCCCACCTCTTACCACCACCATCTTGTCCACCTCTCACCACCACCATCTTGTTATCTTCATACCTCTCTAATTTTATGTCTTACAATTAATCTGCGTTGCTTTGCAATTTCATCTCTGTTTACATTCCACGCTGTTTGGGAAAGTAGGCTTATTTTTATTTTCCTTAGGCTTATCCTTATTTTTTAGGTTAATTAATATTTTCACTGTTCATTCTTTGTATTTATTCATCCACCATCATATATTTCGTCCAATAAATTGCAAGATATTTTTTACTGAAATTTATCCCAATTGCAAAAAATTACATCTACATCTAAGCATGTTTTGCCCGATATATATAAAATAAAATAAATAGTATACATGTGGAAGAGTTCTTACATTATTGTAAAGCCACTAGCACCAATAGCGTTTCGGGCAGGTCCTTAATCTGAATTTTTCCTGGAATACGACCCGCTAAATCGTTTAAGAACTATGTACCCATTCACTGCTGGGCGAACAGACGCTACAGTTAAGGATTTGTATCTAGTCAATCTTCCCCGGCCAGGATACGAACCCAGGTTAAATCGCTCGCGAACTTCAAGTCATTACAAAAGGACTCTCGATCTCAACGACGTTATAGCAATAAATTGTGTAAACAAAAGAAGCGGCAAGAGGTTTTTGTTCGTCAATCTCCCTTTAAGACATCTAATTCCGTCTCGCTGACATGAGAGAACAGGTATAATCTTGTCATGCTGGGCTGTCAAACTACATATAAGAATTAAGAAACAGCAGAAGGCTATTGGCCCATGTGTGACAGATCTTATTCCTATTCTCCCCAAACTCATATATGTCTAGACTACGCTTTAAACTATCAGATAATCCCCTCCCGTCTATTAAATAACCCGGTAATCAGTTCCACATATTAACAACAGTGTTTCTAAACCAGTATTTACCCAAAGACAAAATTTGGCTGTAGAAACAGATTCAATAATGTTCCTATTGAAAATACTTTTACAGTTCGTTGTTGTAGAAGCTTCTCCCAATCAATTTGGTGAGAACTTTGACAAATGAACAATGAAAGCTCTCACCAAATTCAATAACGAATAATAAAAACATTTTCAATAGGAACATAAATGAATGTGCTGTAATACAGATTACAAAATCATGTAATTTGAATATTAATAGTGGTTTGTAATCATGTAATTTGAATATTAACAGTGGTTTGTAATCTAACCCGTCCTCGCAAATTCGTATAGTCAATATTGACTTATTAAATACGTGTATAGGTGACATACTAAACATAAAAATTTACCTTGAAAAGCTTCATAGAAAACACCGACCTTACCTAACCTTGTTAGTATGTTAAGATAAGTATCTTATAGCTTCGTAATTACAATTGTTACTTAACCTATTATAGGTATAGGTTAAGTAATAATTGAAATTACGAAGCAATAAGATGCTTATCTTAACATACTAACAAGGTTAGGTAAGGTTGGTGTTTTCTATGAAGCTTTTCAAGGTAAACTATTATGTTTAGTATATCACCTATGTACGTATTTAATAAGTCAATATTGACTATACGAATTTGCGAGGACGGGTTGTGTAATCATGTAATTTGAATATTAACAGTGGTTTGTAATCATGTAATATGAATATTAACAGTAGGAATACTAACATTGAATTAACAGTGGTTTGTATAATTTAGATCTATTTGTGATTGATGAGTTAAAGGGCGATTTGAGTATGATCACACACATTTACCTCAAGAACACCTTATTAACACCTTATTGACAAAGGGGATATTAATAGGGTATTAAAAGTATCACCACAAGACAGAACACGAAACAATGGGTATAAATTGGATAAATTTGAGGTACATTAAAGACATTGTACCTCACCTCTTTCCTGACTATTGGGGGTTGGCATGATTTACCACACCCAGTGACGTACTCCAGCATTGCAAGAACAGGTCGCAGGTCTCCAACGTAGCAGCGTTCAACAGACACGAGTGACACAGCAAGACTTGGGGCATCAGTTGAGGTAGAGAGCTGGTGAAGAGTAATGATCTGGCTTCGACCTGCCTTCGACCACCTGCCACTTTCTTCTCTTTCCTCCTTTGTCTTGCAAACAATCAATCACCTTGCCAGACGTCACGCCATCCCCCACTCCCTCCCTCCAATATTACTACCACTCACAATCCTCCTCCTCCTGCAGTTGTTGTTGCTGCAGCTGTTGCTGCAGCTGTTGTTGTTGCTGCAGTTGTTGTTGTTGCTGCAGCTGTTGCTGCAGCTGCAGCAGGTGTTGCTGCTGCTGCTGTTGTTGTGAGGGCAGTTACACGCAAAGTTGCCATTTTTTTTACCATGTCGTGGCGCAGTCGAATAAGGCGCGTCTGGGGTCATCTCGGACGTAGGTTATTCACGGCCCTTGTGGATTTGTTCATATTAATTCATTCTTCGCATTTCTAGAGAATGTAATTTAAGCTTTTTTATTTAAGCTTTTAAGCTTTAAATAATAGTTCTTATATATTTACTTACTATTCGTCCATATTAACAACGTGTTCTCTTTTTACTCCGAAAATGATCGGCTGAGCGTCGACTTAGACGGCCTAGGGTGTTTTGACACAAGTGTCATTTTCATGAAGATTCACGAGTCACAGAAGCTGGTCGATCTGTGGCGGGAGATTATTGACCTTCTGGACAAGCACGGTCTATGCCTACAGAATTACAGTTTTGCACCCCACGTCACAGTATTTAAGCGACGGTGGGTGAATGATAATGAACTTGCTCATTTTAGGATACCCAGGGTTCAAACCCAACATCGGGAAATCATAAGACAACTGATAGAATCTGCAAACATTCCCTCCCGAACGAAAATCGTTATTCCAAGGGTGGGCTTTAAGGAGTACATCCTGAAGTATGCTGCCCAACCTATAAACATGCCCATGTCAAACGGGCACTTTGCTAATACCCAGCCACCCTTGGAAAATACCAATACCGTATATTCCTATATTGTGGCTCGGATGAATGAACCTGAAACAAACACACAAACACCATTTAGACGAGAAAGACGGTCTCAGACGACGAAAAAGCTTGTTGATTCCTCAGACGACGACTGAAACAACTGAAACAAATAGCCAAGGAGGACAGCTAAGGCGACGCCAAAGCTTCTCATAATTATATGTAAATTATTTTATATTTATAAATTATAGAGTAAATTATAAATAATATTTGTTTTTATTAACGAGAACTGTTAGTTCGATGACCATTACTAAAACTGAATGTCTTCATTCAGTATTTTTATAAACATGATATAATATGATATAATAATACATGATTTATAAAATGTATTCTGTTTTAATACAATATATGTATATATAATAATGTATGATATAAGATACAATATAAATTGTATCTTTAACTACTCGGCGCCTCACCGAGCCTCAGTGGGTCGTCTCTCCGTTCTGCCCCTGTGTCTGCGCATTACAATATAAATTGATATCTTATATCATTAATTGTATGGTATATATGCCAGAAATCTTATTTTCCAATTGGGTGCAATAATTTTTACACAATAAAATCACCAAGATAGTAAGAGTGACTCTTCCCTTTCTAATACATATTCATATATAACTGGATCCTTTAACACTTACAATGGGAAATATTCCCCAATTATAACATAATTAACGGCTTAAAACTCACTGTACCGCGAGGAGGATTTTTAGCTTTTAAGACTAACTACAAATTAATACTTAAATGTAGGTATTTTGAGGATTATTCACGTTATTAAAATATGAATTATAAGTTTAATATTGCTGCCATATCTGTGACGTCAACGCGAGGATTGAGTAACAACTATTTTCTTTGGCCTCGTAAGAGAGATAAAATCTAACACATCATATATTAAACAAATCAATATATTCAGTTCTGATTCGAATAAAACAGTCCAACTCCTAATTTTAAAACGGTTAATTCTCACATTACCGGCAGCGTGCGTGTGGGGCCATATTGGTTCGGCCGGCCAAGAGAACGTGGCGGTTCGGCCGGCCAAGAGAACGTGGCGGTTCGGCCGGCCAAGAGAACGTGGCGGTTCGGCCGGCCAAGAGAACGTGGCGGTTCGGCCGGCCAAGAGAACGTGGCGGTTCGGCCGGCCAAGAGAACGTGGCGGTTCGGCCGGCCAAGAGAACGTGGCGGTTCGGCCGGCCAAGAGAACGTGGCGGTTCGGCCGGCCAAGAGAACGTGGCGGTTCGGCCGGCCAAGAGAACGTGGCGGTTCGGCCGGCCAAGAGAACGTGGCGGTTCGGCCGGCCAAGAGAACGTGGCGGTTCGGCCGGCCAAGAGAACGTGGCGGTTCGGCCGGCCAAGAGAACGTGGCGGTTCGGCCGGCCAAGAGAACGTGGCGGTTCGGCCGGCCAAGAGAACGTGGCGGTTCGGCCGGCCAAGAGAACGTGGCGGTTCGGCCGGCCAAGAGAACGTGGCGGTTCGGCCGGCCAAGAGAACGTGGCGGTTCGGCCGGCCAAGAGAACGTGGCGGTTCGGCCGGCCAAGAGAACGTGGCGGTTCGGCCGGCCAAGAGAACGTGGCGGTTCGGCCGGCCAAGAGAACGTGGCGGTTCGGCCGGCCAAGAGAACGTGGCGGTTCGGCCGGCCAAGAGAACGTGGCGGTTCGGCCGGCCAAGAGAACGTGGCGGTTCGGCCGGCCAAGAGAACGTGGCGGTTCGGCCGGCCAAGAGAACGTGGCGGTTCGGCCGGCCAAGAGAACGTGGCGGTTCGGCCGGCCAAGAGAACGTGGCGGTTCGGCCGGCCAAGAGAACGTGGCGGTTCGGCCGGCCAAGAGAACGTGGCGGTTCGGCCGGCCAAGAGAACGTGGCGGTTCGGCCGGCCAAGAGAACGTGGCGGTTCGGCCGGCCAAGAGAACGTGGCGGTTCGGCCGGCCAAGAGAACGTGGCGGTTCGGCCGGTCAAGAGAACTTGTCCCTCGACACGAGGAAGGGAAGATTATGAGCCAACAATGGATCCAACTGAAATACTCTAAAGTTGAAGTAATCATACTGAACTCCTTTTTTTTCAAAGAAAGATTAATTTTAAAATTTAGGGATGATATAAGTACAATTTCTCTGATCATGGAAGTTCATATGATGATTACATCCTTAAATATAGGTATAGATTTCTTTTTTAAAAGAAATGTATTTCTTTTAAAAGTCTTTGACTAAAGGTCAAAAATTATTTTGACCTTTAGTCAAGGACTCAAGGCCCCCGCACCACCATCTGGACTCTACCTTGGATTACCAATCAGGGCTCTGATTTGAATTCCCCTGCAAGAACTCTGCCTTGGATTCCCTATCTGGACAAGGATACTTAAACTATTACTGTCGA
Organism: Procambarus virginalis; assembly: GCA_020271785.1. Taxonomy (NCBI): domain Eukaryota; kingdom Metazoa; phylum Arthropoda; class Malacostraca; order Decapoda; family Cambaridae; genus Procambarus; species Procambarus virginalis. The sequence goes on from WNGS01039078.1 coordinate 77,722, forward strand.
ACTAAGAACAACAGTCAGTTAATAATGCGCATAAATTTTAAAACAGCAAAACTTTTTAAGAAGAAGCATGAGATCAGACAAATATATGAATTGCCCCTACCCCCCTTCCCTCATCTTAATTCTGATAGTTGTGTTTAGTGTGACTAAACACACATCTTTTTCCCCAACTTTTCGTCAGCCTGTGATGCTTTTCTCGTTGCCTAAGATACCGTCGGTACTTTGCCCGTTTTGGGCGGATTCTTTATGTGCGGATGAACGTCAACTCCACCATGAGGTAGAAGGTCCTGTGTGGGACCCGCACTCTCGCCATGCGCCTCAGGGATCATATGCCATCCTGTTGGGTTTCCCTCTACGTATGTTTCATGCGGGCCAGCCCCGGACATGTTTCAGGTGCAGCCTCCCGGGGCTGCGGGGTGTGAGGCAGGCCAGGTCAACCCTGTTAACCTCTTCCGGGAGGAGTATTTTCCCCGTTGTCGGCCCCGGACCCGTCTCCTGGTGCTGGCATGTGTGTTGATCCCCTGCCGTCTGTTGTCCCAGTGTCGGATCCTGCAGCTCGCCGGGTGCAGATGTGGGGGTTGGTGCAGCCCAGCCCACGCCGCCGGCTTCCCCGTCTTAGCCGCCCCTGCCTGCTACGTCCATGGATACGGTGTCTGGCTGTCCACGATGAGCTGTCTCCTGCCGTGTGTGGTCCGGTGCCCCCGGTTGTGGAAGCTGCGGTTCTCAGGGGTAAAGCGTGCTCGCCCTAGGGTTCTGTTGTGGTGCAGGAAGAAGGGAGTGATAGTTCGGACGACCGGCAGCCTGTCTCAAAGCGATCGAGGCGGGCTAGGAGTGTCTCCCCTCCCCGGTGTTCCTATGGCGGGGGACCGCCTGTACCAGGGTGTTAATGTGTGCCGACAGCTGTAGTATACAGAGCATGTATCTCTTAAACTTGTAGCCACTATATCGTTTGGCTTCACTTTATATGCAGTAAATAATCCCCGCTCAATGCACACGAAATAGCCATGAAATTGGTATTTGGTTGGCTTGATCTTTGGCTTGTGATCCGTTATTAATTCGATTGTAATTATTGTCTAAATCTCCCGTCAATTTCTATCGATATAGGGCATACACACTAAGTTTTTTTTAATGTACAAACAAAAAACTATTGAGCAATAACAAAAAGAAAATATATTCATATATGTTAAGACAAATATAAGACACATTCACCTCTATGCTGCAACTCTACGACAATTACAGAAAACTTTTTTGAAAATTAAAATTGTTTTCATTGTGAGAAAAAAAGGCTATTGTTCAAGTTGCCGCTGACCCCCATTTCCCCCCCCCCCCTCCTTCCTCCTTCCCATTCATACTTTTCCTTCCTCTTGCCCCCCCCCCTCTCTCTCTCCCTTCCCCGTACAATCACATTCCATCCCTCCTACGCCCCCTCATCGAGAACATTTACCCCCTCCCTCAATAACCCCATTCAACTCGTCCCATCACCTCAGGAGTCCCATTTTTAGCAAAATCGACCGATCCGCAGAACACGGGGCCTGGAGTGAACGTTTTAAAATGTACACAATTGTGTTAGTCGTTTTCTATGCGTCGATAGGTTGGGGGGGGGGATTCTTTAGATTCAAACGTTTCTAATGTGGCAAAACAATTTCATTTTTCACTGTTTCATGAATAACTGAAATTTGCTTTGGTGTGATCGAGGTTAAAAAACTAAATTGTTGAGTTTTCCTTCTTGTTAATGAAATAAAACGCAACAACTTCGTCGTAATAGCCTGGCACTTTCTCCTGATAGTTATCTTCCTTTCTTGTTAATGGTTGATTGATGAAGATTAAGCCCCCCCCCCCAGAGTCATGAATACGGGCATGAATAGCCCGTAGTTGGTAGATGTTTGGAGTGAATGTGATGTTTAGTCGTGAAGTTAATGGCTGTTGTGGGTCCCCTTTTATGGGGTGGGAGTCTAGGTGAAAAGATAAGCAAAAGCCGAATACCAATTAAAGACAACACAGCGTTTGTTAAAATACACGCGGCCAAAAAAAATATTCAAGTAGTAGCACTAAAAATATATGTAGTTTCAATATCACTAGTTAGTAACCTCAGTTGCGTTGTTTTGTAACCTTATTTGGGAGATTTAGTTAGTAGCTTTATCTAATTAATAACGGGATTGATAGCTTTGATATTTTGTAACTGATAAATTACAAGGTGGGTCAAGAACCATATCCTAGACAACCGGCTGCCCAGGCGAAAAGGTGGTTAAAGCCAGCCAGATTGGTGAGAAAACAGATCCGTGGCGATTCGTAGTCCCCATGGGGAAGTGGTAACACACTTCCTTGGCATATCGCGAGCGCTTTGACCTTGGTTCGTATCCTGGCCGGGGGAGAATTTACTGGGCGCCAATCCTTAAGTGTAGCCTTTGTTCATCCAGTAGTGTACAGGTACCTATAGTCCGAGTGAGAATGGTCCAGGACGGACCGAAACGTCGTCGTCCCTTCACATTCTAGTGTGTGGTTTGGTCAACATATTTCAGCCACGTTATTGTGACTCCTCGTCTGCATATGGGTACCTAGTTGTTAAAGTATATAACGGGTCGTTTTCCGGGGGAAAATTAAGATTAAGGACTTGCCCGAAACGCTATACGTGCTAGTGGCTGTAAAGAATGTAACAACTCTTGTATATATATAAAAGATAAAAGAGAGAGAGACAGCCAGTAAAAGCAGTGAAGGAGTATCTAAAATCAATGCTTACACCTGGTCGTCTCCCACTTGAGTGAATGGGTCTCCAGCGGCTCCAGAAATCACTCGTCAGCACATTCTCCTTTTAGATAAAATACAGAGAAACACATCACTAACATATTTACCTTCGTGTTGCTAAAGCAAAACACAAAAATTGCGCTGTGCACAAAAACACATAAGAACACAGACACGCCCACTCGGACTAAAAGTGCGCAAAGAAAGCACTTATAACGTTCAACGACCACACGTGGCAAGTGATCTGTTACATGAAATGCAAGATGGGTGCTGGGGCAGGAGGCCGGATATAAGGTAATGAAAATGGGTGCTGGGGCAGGAGGCCGGATATAAGGTAATGAAAATGGGTGCTGGGGCAGGAGGCCGGATATAAGGTAATGAAAATGGGTGCTGGGGCAGGAGGCCGGATATAAGGTAATGAAAAAGGTGCTGGGTCATGAGGCCGGATATAAGGTAATGAAAATGGGTGCTGGGGCAGGAGGCCGGATATAAGGTAATGAAAATGGGTGCTGGGGCAGGAGGCCGGATACAAAGTAATAAAAATGGCGGAAAGGAAAGTGTCCGGATACAAGGAAGCATCTGTAAGAGAAGACGACGACTTCAACAGTCAAACTCATTGGGAGGTTTCTGCCAACAGCGCCCAAACATATCCCACAAGCCACACACATATACCGAGTTCAATCAGCGGAATATGAAAGGTTAGACAATATAAGCAGGCTATACTGCCTTCAGGAATCTGAACTGTAATCGAACACAATCCTTATCTAATGAAGCAAAGACAAGTATACCACATGGTATAACCAAAAAAAAAACAGTACACCAACCAACAAAAGTAAACCACATAAAATAACCAAAAAAGAGTACATTACATTGAATAATACAAAAAAATAGTAAACCACATGGTATACAGTCTACACCGGGAGATATAAACATCGCTCGGAATACATGCCAACTGATAACGGTACTCCGCACTACCCAGAATGTCACAACATTAACTTCACAAACAGACAAACTAAGAGATTTATCCATCAAATGTAGTCACTCTTTGTAGTGGGACAGAAAGCTATTTGGCTTATCAAGGTTTCTCAAGGCTAAAAACTTGACATTTTCCAGAATACAATCCACAACAGTCGCCTGACTACCGTGAATTTATTCACTACGAGGGGGAGCAGAAGCATTGGGTTAAGGAAACGTGCCCAAATGATTTTGTTTTCCATAAAACCTCACCAATATACAGAACAACGACAGATCGTCGTATCCACAGCAAAGTGTGGTTCAACCGTTCACAGTTTAGTTTAACCAAACATGGAAAATCTTATAGATTCGCAACGCAAAAAATACAGAAAGGTTCTTCCGTAAAAGTAATAGGCTATAGAAATCATCGAACTGTAAGTGAATTAACTGAGAACGAGAGAAAGAACGATAATTGTTTCAAAATTGCAGTGCTCACTCAGTAAAGCTCAGGGATGAAAGTAGTAAGAAATTATCCAAAGAAGGCACCAAACCGGGAAGGCTATGTAGCACCATCAAATGTACGGAATAATCAGAGGGTGCTAAATATCACCAAGGATGCCAATACGAGAACAAAAACGCACAAGGCGAACGATATCAAAAGTATCAGAGTCGCCAAGAATTCTAGTTAGGGACAATTGACCGCGAGGGGCGGTCGGAAAGCAAGACATACGCTCGTCCCGGAAGTGAGGACATTCAAGAAGGACATGCACAACCGTAAGAGGGACAATGCAATTAGGACAATAAGGAGCAGGGCGGCGCTCCATCAAGTGACCATGGGTTAAGTGAGTATGGCCAATACGCAACCTCGCTAGAGTAGTTTCCCACCGCCGGTTACGGTGGTAGGAGGATGGCCACGAGGAAACAACATTTAAGAGTACGGAGTTTGTTACCAGTAACAGACGACCAAGAAGCCTGCCAACGGGTAAGGATGGAGGAATGGATAACCGGGTAAAAGTCGGAATAAGGAATACCTTTACGAGAGATGGGACAAGAGTAGACAGCTTCCTTGGCGGCAGCATCCGCACGCTCATTTAAAGACACGCCAATATGGCTGGGAACCCAACAAAACTCAACAGACTTAAACCTACTGTGAACAAGAAACAGCCAATGCTGGATCTCGACAACTACTGGATGAACCGGATTAAAGGACCCAAGAGCCATGAAGGCACTACGAGAGTCAACAACAACCACAAAAGAAGACCGACAACGAGAAAGCAGGAGACGAAGAGCAGAGAGAATAGCATATAGCTCCACTGTAAAGATGCTAGTTTCCGGAAGTAAGCGACACATAAGTGCGATCAGGAAAAACAACAGTAGCCAACACCGTCCGCAGACTTAGACCCATCGGTGAAGACAGAAACGGAGGGGAGTGAGAAGAAAAGTGCTCAAGGAAAAGGCGTTTTAGAACCGTAGGAGGGGTAAAAGCTTTAGTGACGCGGGTCAAGGACGTACAAAACTGCGGAAGGGGGACTCTCCACAGGGGCAAAGAAGGAACAACACGAGGAGAAACATTAGAAACTCGAACGGAAAGAGAATCCTGTAAGCGAGATAACCGGACAGAAAGAGGGAGGTGGTGAAGAGGAACAGGAACCGCAGGAGGAGTAGAAGTTAAAGCACGACAGAGGCGAGAGGAAGGATGTTGCAAGGACCACGCAAGATAGCGAAGGCAGTAGCGATCACGGCGGTCCTGGAGAGATAGGAAGCCAGTGTCAACATACAAACCAAGGACGGGAGTCGAACGAAAGGTACCAGAACTGAGGCGTAGCCCAGTGTGGTGCAAAGCATCAAGACGGCGAAGAGCAGAAGGAGAAGCAGAAGAGCAAGCAGGGCAACCATAATCGAGCTTAGACAGGACGAGAGAGGAATGCAAAGCAAGGAGTGCGCTCCCCATGAAGTATGGGACGACACTCGGAGGGTAAGGGCTTTAGAGCACTCAACACGAGATATGGGGAGTAAGAGATACCATATCTCTTACACGAGTAAGAGATATGGGGAGACCAAGACAAACGAGTGTCAAGGAATATCCCCAAAAGCTTCGCGGAATCTTTGTAGTCAATGGGATGTCCATAAAGTGACAAAGAGGGACGAAGAACGACCCGTTTCCGAGTAAAAGACATGGCACAAGTCTTAGAAGTAGAGAACTTTAAACCATGATCGGTGGCCCAAGACGACACGGCATCAATCGCAAGTTGAAGCCGGCGCTGAAGGAAAGGCGAATCATCACCCTGACAGCAAAGGGTAAGATCATCGACATAGAGAGCGGAGAAGACACCTGAAGGAAGAGAGGAAAGAAGACCATTCAGGGCAACCAGAAAGAGAGTAGTGCTCAGAACACTACCCTGGGGCACACCTTCGTATTGCTGAAAAGAGGCAGAGAGAGCAGTACCAAGGCGCACCCGAAAAGAACGACGAGAGGGGAAGCTGCGGAGAAAGAGGGAGATGACCACTAAGGCCAAAAGAATGAAGCTGGGATAGAATATGATATCGCCAAGTGGTGTCGTAAGCCTTTTCCAGGTCAAAAAGGACGGCAACAACGGAGGTCCTCGCAGCAAAAGCAGTACGAATATAGACCTCTAAGTTCACCAGGACATCTGTCGTGCTGCGGCACTTGCGGAAACCAAATTGAGAAGGGGAGAGGAGGTGATGATGTTCCAGGAACCACATCAGACGAACGTTAACCATACGTTGAAAGAGTTTGCAGACACAACTTGTGAGGGCAATAGGGCGAAAGTCCTTATTGGAAGTTCCCAGAGAGCCTGGTTTGCGAACAGGGCATCGAGCCAGTCCTCAGGGACTGACGACGATTCCCAGATCCGATTATACAGACTCAGTAAAGACTGAGACGTCCATGGAGGGAGATGGCGAAGCATCTCATAATGAATGCCATCGGAGCCAGCTGCCGTAGAACCGCAGAGGGCCAGGGCAGAACGAAGTTCATGGAGAGAAGGGACCGTTATAGGGAAGTCGAAGACGAGTGTAGAAATCTAAAGGACGTGATTCAACGTCAGGTTTACGAAGAAGGAAAGATTGGGGAAGATGAAGACCAGAGCTAGCAGAAGAAAAGTGGGAACCCAGTTTGGTAGCAACCTGCAACAGGTCCGCCACAAGAGTACCACGGAGGTGAAGGACCGGTGAAACATAGGGAACGAACTTACCCGCTATCTTGTGGATACCCTTCCAGATCTGTGGCAGAGGAGTTTCGGACGTAATGGTAAAGACATAAGATGCCCAACATTTACGTTTAGCCATACGAATGGTCCTACGGGCCATTTTTTTCCGAACGAAGAAAAAAAATCGGCCGTCTGCCGACGGCGGTGTCTCATCTAGGATGCACGCTTACAGCCCGAGCACAGTCTGCATTCCAGCAGGGAACGCACTTCCGCTGACCCCAAGAGGAAGAGCGAGGAATAGAGCGGAGGGCAGCGTTGAAGACAGTGTCATGAAAAAGGAGGAGAGCGCGAGGGAGAGGCAGAAGGGAGAGGTCAGAGAGAGCAGCACTGAGGGTAAATAGGTTCCAGTCCGCTTTAGCAAACTGCCACCTAGGAAGAGAGAGGGAAGGGCGAAAAGAGAAAAAGGAAACAAGGATAGGGAAATGATCACTACCATGGAGGTCATCAATAACCTGCCACGTGACATCTAAGTAAAGAGAAGAAGAGCAGAGAGAAAGATCAAGACAGGAAAGGGTGCGAGTCGAGAGTCCAAATGAGTGGGCTCACCAGAATTCAGAAGAGACAGGGAAGAAGAGAGGAGAAACGGCTCAAGAAGGCGACCCCGGGTATTCGTCAAAACGTCACCCCAAAGAGAATGACAACAATTGAAGTCACCCAGCAGGAGCACAGGCTCCGGCATGGAGTCCAAGACGTGTTTCAAGTCAGGAAGAGAAAGCGGGACACTCGGGGGGAGATAAATGGAACAAACTGTGTACCATTTCCCCACAAAGATACGAGCAGCAGAACAATGGAGGGACAAAGGAAAAAGTAAAGGAACAAAGGGAACATCAGCGTGAATCAAGAGAGCAGAAGAATTAGGAGCCCAGCCAGTGGGGGGGGGGGGGGGGGGGAAGAGATAAGAATAGCCACGAAAACGACCAGGACGAGCACCAAGCATCGGCTCCTGGAGACAGACACAAAGGGGCGAAAACCGCGAAATTAGAAGTTGAGTTCGAGATAATTGGCGTAATAACCTCGAACGTTCCATTGAAGAATAGACTGCGACGAGAAGAGAAGAACAACAACAGAAAACAAGGGCGAAAGAGCA
>WNGS01039079.1:0-14905 GCA_020271785.1 Procambarus virginalis
ACGTGGTTGAAAGAGGATACTACTCAACTCTTTAAGATGCCTAACAACTCGGCAATTCACAACTGTCGTCAAATTCAGAGAGGTGGTGGTACTGCTCTTTACTACCACCAAGAACTAACATGCTTAAAAATAATTAGAACTAGAGACTGCTGTGGGGAGTATATCTTTGCCAGTTTCAGAGTCAAGGGTGCCGAGTCTGTCCTGTCTGTGGGTGCAGTCTATAGAATTCCTAACACTGATGTGTCGGAATTCAATTCAAACCTTAGAAATCTAATACTCGATAACAGACTGAACAAAAACCATCTAATTATCGCAGGGGAGTTTAATATTGTGGGAGTATGTCTCCCAAGATGCTCCCACAGCTGACTTGAATGGCATTGCAGTGCACAGATCTTCGTGCACAAAGCCTATCTCTCTTAATCCTGGATAGTGACCTAGCATGTTGGGTATCTCCAGAATGCCCACTTAACCAGGAACACTGTTAAAATACGTAGGCCGCCGTATGTCTAGGCAGGAAGTAGATACAGGGAGCTAAGTATACTTGCTACCAAAGGGTCAGTGAGTACATGGCCTGGAGGAGAGTGAGAGGGGAAGGCGCCAGCAGCGTCTGACCTCTGGGGTCAACCTCAACCGGCGCATGGAGAATAACAGCTATGACGTGTTCATGACGTCACTCCTGCTACTGCTCATCGAACGAGCTAATATGATTGGTTCCCGCTCATTTGCTGCAATGCTATTGGTCAAATTGTAACTTCTTTTGTGTTGTGTGCCACGAGATGCCCGGCACCCTTGCAAACTCATTCACGTGAGAGCGACCATACCCAGAGGACGTGTTCTGTTCTACCGGCCAATAGACTGATCACCGTCTATCCCTCACCGTCAAGTTAACTCAGCGTCTTTGCGATATACCACACACTCGCCAGAATCACGAGTGCGAATATATTGTTTAGAAGCCTAAAGTGACAAATCTCCAGAGCGAAACAGACTGGTATCAGGTAACCCCTGGTGACAAAGATCGTTGTGAGTGACTCAGAGTGAACTAAGGCAGTGCCGCCGCCTAAGTAATCTGTGTGTGACTTTACCACAGTGTACCTGTACCACAGTGTACAGTGTAGTGCATGGTACTGCCGCCAGCCGCCGCCAGCCGACGCCAGCCGACGCCAGCCGCCGCCAGCCGCCGCCCTCACTCTGACGTGACGTCACCACCTTAGCACCGCCAGTGCCAGTGTGTGCGCGTGTGTCTGTCTGTTAAGCATACAGCACGCCCTACTCACGAAATCATCTCAAGATACTGCGAGTACCCTCCGTGTCTACGAGCGAAACCAGCTATCAGGCCACCTACGAGTGCTTGTATAAACGAGTCTGAGTGAGTGCGTAAGGAAAGGTACCTTATCTGTAAGTACAAGATCTTGTCATTGTTTTATTGTGTCTGTGTTGATCTGAGGGATCAACCACAGTTCTCACCTTCTTATACCTGTCGCAGGTTATAGGTGAATCGACGGTGAATGCGTGTTTATCTGTGTGGTATCACTGCATTTCACTCGTCTGTGGATGTGAGCTTCACATACACCACACATTTAGTTATTGTGTGATTATTATTGTGTTTATTGCATATCATCATTACCGAGTATCCGGTTGGAACTCTTGTGATCCCTTTGCATACCGGCAGTTAGGTTGCCGTGTTAGTGATTGGCTGTCAACTGTGTTAAGTTAGGTGTTTCTCCACGAGTGGATACGAGTCGATTAGCCAGACGTCAAGAGTCTCGCTAATACAACCATAGCTTTGCTGACGCCAATCGAAAGTAAATCAAGCACCCTGTGTATTAGTGGTTAAGTTAGTAAATAAACTACTGTTAAGTTTATGCGGTGTTTCCGTTGAACCACTTCTGAATACTGCCAATATTACTCAAGCCTTCAGCTCTAAGTGTCTTCAACACCGAGTTGCCTGTAAGTCACTAAACTATAAATTTGATGAGGACCCTAGGAGTCCCTTAAAGTGTTACATCATTGAGGAGATTCCAACGACCAACGTGGAGCAGGACCAGGTGAGGCTAGTCTGAGAAGAGACCCACAAGGACTCTAACTCGACCTTGCTCCCAGGCCCTGTACGGTTGCTCTCGTATTTTCTATTTTGCTAATTCCGACAGCTTCGTGAAGCGTCTGCCACATGTACATTGGCGACGTACGCATTGCAGTCGTGACAGCAAAAAAAAAAAGAAAAACCCCCACAAATATTGACCTCTGCGAGCCTGAACACCCTACTGCTGTTAGCTTCCTCAACTGTATGAATTCCTGCTTCCTCATACCCTTAATCACTAGACCTACTAGAATCACTGATAGTACTGCCACGACTCTTGATCACATTTGGACCAACATAACCTCCCCGCTTACTACAGGTATAATCACCGATAGCACTACAGACCATTACCCCACATTTCTCTTAACTAACATTAACAAAACACCTCTTGAGTCAAGGGAGTTAAGCTTTAGGCTGCACAATGAAACTGTTATAGACAATTTTATAACTGCTGCTGATAATGTCAACTGGGAATCCGAGTTAGGTAACATAGGGGACATCAACCTAGCAGTGCAATCTTTTCTTCAAAAAACTCTTAACCTTTATAACACCCACTGTCCTAGGCTTACAAAACAAGTCACAACCAAAAGGCTTAACAATCCTTGGCTTACAAAGGGAATCCATTAATCCATTAATAAAAAACATGACCTTGAGAGAAAGTATAGGTTAGGAACCGTCTCCAAAGAATTTTCAAAGAATTACTCGTTATTGCTATCTAAAATAATTAGACGAGCCAAAACAAAATTCTACGAAGATAAATTTACCCAAATAAAGAGCAACATTAAAAAAACTTGGAGCACAATCTCACAAATATTGGGATCAAAGAAGATTTTAAATAACAAACCAACACTCCTATCCAATAACGATGGTCAGCTTTCAGCCTCTGATTCTGCTATTGAGTTCAATAGGTTTTTCTCTTCCATTGTGTCATCCCTTGCAAATGATTTTCCCTCTTCCAGTACTGATGTTAAGGACTATCTTACAGGTAACTATCCACAGTCTCTGTACCTAAAGCCTACTAATTCCACTGACGTCAATGAGATAATCCTTTCCCTTAAAACCAAGTCTAGTGCCCTTGATGAGATACCAACTTTAATTTACAAAAAAGCCTCCAGATCTCTAGCCCCTGCTATTGCATTGATCTTCAACAAGTCACTTGAACTCCAAACCATTCCAGATATTCTAAAGAAAGCGAGAGTAACCCCTGTCCACAAATGTGGTGATCTCACAGATGTTAACAACTACAGACCTATATCAGTCCTGCCTAACTTGTCAAAAATATTTGAAAACTAATCTACAAGCAGCTTTGCTCTTATCTAGCCAAACACAATATACTTAGCTCTTGTCAATATGGCTTCAGACCCAAAAAAAGCACTAACGATGCACTTATTAGTATGATTAACTTGATTCATGCAGCTCTTGATAAAAATGAGTTCCCTGTTGGGTTATTTGTGGACCTGCGTAAGGCTTTTGACACTGTCAACACCAAAACCTTCTTCTTAAATTACATATTATGGAGTCAGAGGACACTCCCTGCAATACCTCAAATCTTACCTTACTGACAGGCTCCAGTACGTTTCTGTGAATAATTCAATTTCTCCCACCCTACCCATCAACATTGGTGTTCCTCAGGGCAGCATACTTGGCCCTCTCCTCTTTCTCATCTACATTAATGACCTTCCAAATGCCTCCCAACACCTCAAACCAATTCTATTTGCTGACGACACAACCTTCATTTACTCCAGTCCTGACCCCCTTGCTCTAAATGCCACAGTAAATACTGAGCTAAATAAAGTCCATCTTTGGCTAACTGCCAACAAACTCCCCTTAACATTGACAAAACTTTCTATATTCTGTTTGGCAATAATTCCTCTAATCAAATAAATCTCAAAATAAACAATACCCAAATTTGAAACAAATTAGATGGCAAGTTCCTTGGCGTTCTCATTGACCACAAGCTGAATTTCCAGGGACACATTCTAAATATATCAAAAAAAGTTTCAAAAACTGTTGGCATTCTTTCTAAGATCAGATATTATGTACCCGACCTGCCCTGGTGACTCTCTATTACTCCCTCATCTATCCATATCTCAACTATGGTATTTGTGCTTGGGGTTCTACTACCCAAAATCATTTACGTCCTCTAATTACTCAACACAAAGCTGCTATTAGGACAATATCCAACTCTGGCCCCAGACATCACTCGGTACCCCTACTCACATCTCTGAATATGTTAGATATTAAGTCACTGCACATTCTCTCATGTGTATTATACATATATAAAACGCTGAACTGTAATGCCAATCCTGAACTCAAAAGCTTCATTGAAGGTTGTAACAGAACCCATGAGCACCACACCAGAAATAAATACAGTTTTGATATTCCAAGAGTACGACTTAATCAAACTAGAAATGCTCTACCAATCAAGGGACCCAGAATGTGGAATGACCTCCCCAAAGACTGTACCTCTCTCAACCAGTTTAAGATTAAAACTAAACACTACCTAATAAATTCCCTGTAACCTACCTTACCCCTCTTGTGTCAACCCATGTCTGTTATTTTTTTAATCAATGCTGTTTGTCAACCTTTTGTATTTGTGCTGCTTTTTCAGTCATGTTCCCCCTTTTTTTATCTTTATTTGTATTTGTTCTCAACACATTTTATTCTTTATGCTCAATTAGTATTAAGTTCTAGATATTAATGTTCTTCCTGCCCGAAACGCATTGCGTAATAGTGGCTTTAGGCATTGTATGTACTAGCTCTATCTATAAATCGATCCATTAATGTAACATCACTTGTATGTATGTACCTTACCTGAATAAACATATTTATTTATATTTATTTATTTATTTATTTATTTATTAGTTGGAAATCTTATATTTCCACCATTACATCCGTTACTCCTCTACCGCAGATTTGGAAGAAGATCCGCAAGATTGTAGGCAAGTTCGTTCCGGATGTCTCGCCAGTTCTCCACCTCCGTGGGACTCTTGTGGCGGATCCAGTGAAGGTCGCGGCCGAACTGGGTTCCCACTTTTCTTCGGTTAGCTCTGGTTCTCATCTTCCTCAATCCTTCCTTCTTCGTAAGCCTGTTATTGAATCTTATCCTTTAGATTTCCACACTCATCTCTGCCTTCCCTATAACGATCCTTTCTCTCTTTCTGAACTTCAGTCTGCCCTGGCCTTCTGCGGATCTACGGCAGCGGGCTCGGATGACGTTCATTATGAGATGCTTTGCCATCTCCCTCCGTGCACGTTTCAGTATTTACTGAATCTGTATAACCAGGTCTGGGAGTCGTCGTCCGTCCCTGAGGACTGGCTCGATGCTGTTGTACTCCCTATTCGGAAACCAGGGTCTCTCGGTACGTCTCCTCAGGACTTCCGCCCTATTGCTCTCACGAGTTGTGTTTGCAAGCTGTTTGAGCGTATGGTAAATGTCCGTCTAATGTGGTTCTTGGAACACCATCACCACCTCTCTCCTTCCCAATTTAGTTTTCGCAAGTGCCGCAGCACGACTGATGTCCTGGTGAACTTGGAGGTCTATATTCGTGCTGCTTTTGCTGCGAAGACCTCCGTTGTTGCTGTCCTTTTTGACCTGGAAAAGGCTTATGACACGACTTGGAGATACCATATTCTGTCCCAACTTCGTTCTTTTGGCCTTCGTGGTAATCTCCCTCTCTTCCTTCAAAGCTTTCTCTCTCGTCGTACCTTTCGAGTCAGGCTTGGTGCCACTCTCTCTGCCTCTTTTCGGCAGTGTGAAGGTGTGCCCCAAGATAGTGTTCTGAGTACCACGCTTTTTCTGGTTGCCCTCAATGGTCTCCTTTCCTCCCTTCCTTCTGGCATCTTCTCCGCTCATTATGTTGACGATCTTACTCTTTGCTGTCGAGGTGATGATTCGCCTATCCTTCAACAGCGGCTTCAACTTGCGATTGATGCCGTGTCCTCTTGGGCCACCAATCATGGCTTCAAGTTCTCTACTACTAAGACTTGTGCCATGACTTTTACTCGGAAGCGGGTCGTTCTTCGTCCCTCTTTGTCACTTTATGGTCATCCCCTTGAGTACAGAGATTCTGCAAAGCTTTTGGGGTTATTCTTTGAGACTCGTTTGTCTTGGTCACCCCATGTCTCTTACCTCCGTGTGGAATGCTCTAAGGCTCTTAACCTACTGAAGGTTTTGTCCCATACTTCTTGGGGAGCGGATAGGCGCATGCTCCTCTATTTGCATTCCTCTCTCGTATTGTCTAAGCTCGATTATGGTTGCCCTGCATACTCTTCTGCTTCTCCTTCTACTCTTCGCCGTCTTGATCCTTTGCACCATACTGGGTTGTGCCTCAGCTCTGGTGCTTTTCGTTCCACTCCTACCCTCAGTTTGTACGCTGACACTGGCTTTCTGTCTCTCCAGGATCGCCGTGATCGTTACAGTCTTCGCTATCTAGCACGATCCTTACAGCATCCTCACTCTCGCCTCTATCATGCTTTGACTTTTACCCCTCCTGTAGTTCCTGTTCCTCTTCACCACCTTCCTCTTTCTGTCCGTTTGTCTCGCTTACAAGATTCTCTTTCGGTTCGTCTTACTAATGTTTCTCCTCGTATTGTTCCCTCCTTGCCCCCGTGGAGGGTCCCCCTTCCCAAATTTTGTACTTCTCTGACCCGCATCACTAAAGCTTTTACCCCTCCTACAGTTCTGAAACGCCTCTTTCTTGAGCACTTTTCTTCTCACTCCCACTCCGTTCCCATTTTCACCGACGGGTCAAAGTCTGCTGACGGTGTGGGCTACTCTGTTGTTTTTCCTGACCAGACTTATATGTGTCGCCTTCCTCCGGAGGCTAGCATCTTCACAGCAGAACTCTATGCTATTCTCTATGCTCTTCGTCTCCTGCTTTCCCGGGGGCAGTCCTCCTTCGTGGTAGTAATTGACTCTCGTAGTGCCCTCATGGCTTTAGGGTCCTTTAATCCCGTCCACCCTGTGGTCATCGAGATTCAACATTGGCTGTTTCTTATCTCCAGTAAATTTAAGTCGGTTGCATTTTGCTGGGTTCCCAGCCATGTTGGTGTCTCTTTAAATGAGCGTGCAGATACTGCCGCTAAGGACACTATCCGCACTTGTCCCGTCTCCCGTAAAGGTGTTCATTATTCCTACTTTTACCCAGTTATTCATGCCTCCATCCTTGCTCGTTGGCAGCATTGTTGGTCTTCTGTTATTGGTAACAAACTGCGTACTCTCAAGAGTCGTGTGTCCCAGTGGCCTTCCTCCTGCCACCGTAACCGACGGTGGGAAACGGCTCTAGCTAGGTTACGTCTTGGCCATACCTGTTTAACTCACGGTCACTTAATGGAGCGCCGCCCTGCTCCTTATTGTCCAAATTTCATTGTCCCTCTTACGGTCGTACATATCCTTGTTGAATGTCCTGACTTCCAGGACGAGCGTATGTCTTGTTTTCCGACTGCCCCCCGCAGTCGTTTGTCCCTCGATAGAATTCTAGGCGACTCTGATACTTTTGATATCGTTCGCCTTATGCGTTTTTCTTCTCGTATTGGCATCCTTGGTGATATTTAGCGCCCTCTGATTATCCCGCATATTTGATGGTGCTACATAGCCTTCCCGGTTTGGTGCCTTCTATTGATAATTACTTACTTACTTGAGCAATGCTAATTTTTTTTTTTAATAAATTGTGAGGCATAACACATCGTAACTGAAAGTCCATAATATAAAAATTTTATATAGCCAGTGTTTAGAGTAGAGTAAAACAACAGCACTAAATAGGAGCTGACTTGAGCATTAAATGTCCAGAAACAACAATAACAGCACTACCCAATATATAAACATAGGCATGGGGCGAAAGCAAAGGTAAAATTGCAGTAAATATTTTAGCGTGAGGAAGCATGCCATGACTAACAGTCAGATTGTAAAGAAGCACTTATATAAGAACATAAATAAATAATAATTAACGGCTACAAAATAAGTCGCCCAAGCGGCAGACCTCACGTCGACTGGGTGAGGGAGCTTAAGGTAGGGCTGAGCAGATGGAGGGGGTGGGGAGGTGGACAGGCCTCCTCCCGATTGTGCTTCAAATAACAGCCACCTACTGGAGAAAAACCCAGTGCCTCAGAACAACACTGAGGGTCACCTCCCCCTCTAGGTCCACTGCACCTGCATTTGGTCACCAAGGCTGAACCAACAGGCGTGCTTCAGGGGCGCGCCACGGAGGGACCTTGTCGAGCAACCACGGCTGAGCGCCCTGGAGAGAAGCAGCTAGGCCTTCCGGCTCGGCTAGGAAGGGAGGAAACACCTAGGAGCCACGACACGTACCACAAGGGACACGGTGTTGGGCACACGCCAAACACTGGGGCACCCATGAACCCAGGGGGGGGGGGCTCCACGCTCAAGCGTGGGGGGGGGGGTAAACACAGACACAAACACTGTACCTTAGATGTTGAGGAGGGCAGGACGCCCCTGACGGGTCGTTCTGAGTCGTTGTCGAAAGGAACTGGTGAAGGGTCCATGCTGGGGGCATAGTTGATCAGGCTAAACTTATGTGTTTACGTTTGTAAGTGAGCAGCTGCTTGCTTGTCGGGAAGAGGGGCCCAGCAGTCTGCAGGGCGGGCTTATATAACCTCGTCCCATTGCGCGTACCGCTTGGGCGGTTAAAGTTAGATTCGAGACATACGTTTTCTCTTTCTCAGAAAACCCACCGTTTTTGGGGAAAAAACAGTGTTCTTTTCTGATCGGGGAGAAAAACACGAGCCAGAATAGGGGGACCTATTTATTAACTAATGTATAAAGACAACTGCTGTACCACAATATAAATGATGTCGTATAACATGACTGAGTAGAATGCCAGTACTGCAAAGATGCAACTAAAAAAATAAGTCGTAGCACAATATTAACAGAGGCTAGTGCCAGTTAACCAAAGCAATGTTACTAAAGAAATAAGTCGTATCAGATTATTAACAGAGCCTAGTGCCAGTCAGCCAAAGCAATGTTGCAGTACTCACAATCAGCTTAATGCTATAATTAAAGACAACACCAGAGTTGTAAATTGAGTGGCACAGCCAGACAGGAAGTATAAAAATATATTCTGTATACACAGAAGGCATAGAAAAGATCGATAAGAATTTCCAGGGGTAATGATATGCTAGTGCCTAGGTTACATGTAAAGTCTGCAACCCCCAACTTGCACTACAAGTGTGCACTTGACATATGGTAAGTAGCTGCGGGCAGCCCTAGACTTGGGGATCTGGCGCAGCACCCCCCAAATTTGTGGATAGTAGAAAAGTGTGCATAAAAGAAAGCGTGAGGAGCTCTAATAGGCATAGTTGTTCTGCAGTCAAGGGAGGAGGGCGGGTGTTTCGAGCGAAACTGGCCGGAGCTGGAGCGTAACAGATGGGGAGACTCCTCGTGCGTTTGCTTTGTAGCGAGTAGATTATCCCAATAATATACTCGCTCCAAATGCATTGTTAATATTCTTGTCAACCTTTGGAGATGAATGAGGTGAGGTGTTGCCCAAGCATATAAGCGGCAGAAATAGCAAATAGTAACCAGTCTACTTTCAAGTGTGGTCTTGAGCAGACACTTGCGAGATACTGTACCGACGCTCAGTACGCTCTCCCACATAGAGCTCCGCGACTCCAGCCTCACTCAGCTCTCTGCTCTGCTCCAGGCTTCGTCTCAACGTCTACGACACTGCTGTATCCAAGACTACTAAAATATATATGAAACACTAAACACTGTGTATTTAATCAACCCAACAACGTAACATAAACGTACGTTACATTGGTGACCCAGTGAGTGAAAAGAACACCTAGTCACAAACTAGATCTTCGTCATGGATTTATCTACCAGGTTTCCAGCATACAACGCAGATGAACCAGAATTTTGGTTCATACAGATGGAGGCTATTTTCGACCACCACGAAATTACGACTGAGAAAGCCCGATATGCCTGTACCCTGCCAACACTTCCCTCGGAGGCTATGCACACTGCCTCGGCTATCATCACCGCACCATCACCAGACGCCAGGACGTACACCGCATTGAAGGCCGCTCTTCTACAGGCAGCGATGAAACGCCGAATTCAACAAAGGGATCAACTCCTCACTGACAAAAAATTAGCAGACAAAACACCAGCCCAGCTTCTGCGGCATATTCAGTATGTGATGCATACTGCAACTGGCCCAGCCCCCAGCGAGATTGTGAGATCACTCTGGATACAACTCTGTCCAAAACACATTCAACCGGCCCTATTCAGTATGGCTGACGACACGCCATTAGCCCAGCTGGCTACACTGGCAGACCGGCTTCATACAACGTCTAATAATGCTACGCTGTCCCACCTCAGTGATACACAGCAGACTACAGACACCCACCAACTCGACGTCCGCCAGAACCGGCGTTTCTTCCGCCCAGGGAGGACGTACCAAGCGAATCCAGTATCAGGATCTAGGCGACAGCGAGAACACCGAGGAGAGCTTTGTATTTATCACCAGAGGTTCGGACACCAAGCCCACAACTGTAGGGCTCCGTGTTCCTGGTCGGGAAACTACTTCGGCGGGGACTGTTAACGGCCAGTAACCCCGCCATTTCAAACACTACACTGCTCTACATATCTGACATCATAACCAAACGCCGTTTCCTCGTTGACACAGGTGCAGCAGCTAGTGTGGTGCCTCCCCCACTGGTCAAACCGAGCCGCACTCCTGGTTTGGACTTACGGGCTGCCAATGGTACGTCCGTCCGTACGTATGGGACCTGCACCCTGGTTCTCGATTTCGCCTCTCTGGGTCGCTTTACGTGGACTTTCCTCATAGCGGATGTGGAACAACCCATTCTTGGATGGGATTTCCTGCAACACCATCGACTTATTGTGGATCCCGCAGGTGCAGTACTTCGAGCCTCCCCTAGTACCTCTACACAGGTTAACACCGTCACCCCAGTCGCATCTACGGAACTTCAAGCACTCCTGGATGAATTCAAAGATGTGACCCAACCCGCCAGCCCTCGTCCAGAAGTGCAACATACGATTACGCATCACATTACTACAACGGGAGCACCTACCTTCGCCAGACCACGCCGCCTGGCACCGGAACGATTGGCGGTAGCACGTGCTGAATTCAACAAGCTACAGGAGGCAGGAATAATCCGCCCTTCGAACAGTCCATGGGCTTCACCTCTCCATATGGTCCCGAAAACAGCCCCAGGGGAATGGCGCCCTTGCGGGGACTACAGGGCTCTCAACGTTCGTACTCTGCCGGATCGCTACCCAATACCACACATCCAGGATTTCTCACAGGGATTGAGCAACGCAACCGTTTTTTCGAAAATTGACCTTGTGCGGGCATTTCACCAGATCCCTGTGGAACCGGCAGACATTCCGAAAACAGCGATCACAACACCTTTTGGACTGTTTGAATTCGTCCGGATGCCTTTTGGTCTACGGAATGCAGCCCAGACATTCCAACGCTTCATCGACCAAGTAGTTAAGGACCTGCCTTTTTGCTACGCCTACATTGACGATCTGCTGGTGGCCAGTACATCACCGACAGAACATCTGCTACACCTCCGACTCCTTCTCACCCGTCTGCGCAACTTCGGCTTGCAGCTCAACTCCGAGAAGTGTATTTTCCATGTTCCAGAGCTGGATTTCTTGGGGCACCGTGTGTCAGCAGCAGGGGTCCAACCACTAGAGAAGAAAATCGAGGCAATCAAGGAATTCCCGCGCCCATCCACTCCAAAGAAGTTGCAAGAATTTCTTGGCGTGGTGAATTTTTATCATCGATTCATCCCACATTGTTCGGACATCTTGCGACACTTGTACGACCTCTTACGTGGTCGGAAACTCACGTCCCGTCTTCCGTTGGAGTGGACTCCCCAGGCAGAGACAGCATTCACCGACATAAAACACAAACTGGCGGAATTCACCTTACTCGCACACCCAGTGTCTGACGCTCCCACCAATCTCTCTACCGACGCTTCAAACACAGCAATTGGTGCTGTACTACAACAGCTCATTGAAGGAGAATGGCGCCCAATTGCATTCTTTTCAGCGCGCCTGTCACCCACTGAAGAGAAGTACAGCACTTTTGATAGGGAACTGCTCGCCATCTACTCAGCCATACAACATTTCCGGCACTTTCTCGAGGGGCGGAACTTCCACATCCTCACAGACCACAAACCTCTCACTTATGCACTGGCGGCCAAGGGTGATGCTCACTCTCCTCGAGTAGCCAACCACCTGGGATTTATCTCCCAATTTACCTCGGATATCCGCCATGTCAAAGGAACTAATAATGTCATAGCCGATGCACTGTCTCGACCCACCATAAACCACGTCGTGACAAACCCAGCTCAGGTGGACTATTGTGTAATCAGTAAGGCCCAACGGGAAGACCCTGATCTGCAGCAATTACGAACATCTGACACAGCTCTCCGGTTCATCGAGATTCCCATGGAAGGTGGCGGAAGTATAATCTGTGACACCTCACGGACGGGAGCACTTAGGCCCTACATTCCTGCTCAGTTTCGCTGGAAAACGTTCTCTGTATTTCACTCCCTAGCACACCCAGGAGTACGTGCTTCCCAGAAACTACTAACGGAGCGTGTCGTATGGCCAGGAATCAATGCTGATGTTCGACGATGGACTCGCTCATGTCTCCAGTGCCAGCGAGCGAAAACACATCGTCACACAAAGAGTCCGCTTCAACAGTTCCCGTTACCTTCTGACCGTTTCGAGGTGGTGCATGTAGACATCGTTGGACCATTACCGTCGGCAAGAGGATATTCTTATCTACTCACCTGCATCGATCGATTCTCCAGATGGCCGGAAGCAATCCCATTAATCAACATCTCAGCTGAATCAGTAGTCCAGGCTTTCCTCTCTGGATGGGTCGCCCGTTTTGGTAGCCCCTCTGTCATCATCACCGACCAAGGACGACAGTTCGAATCATATCTATGGAAGGAACTTATGGAATTCCTCGGCACCATACACAACCGAACCACAGCATACCACCCTGAGTCGAACGGAATGGTAGAACGCTTTCATAGACAACTAAAAGCTGCCCTAAGAGCTCAAGCACGCCCTGATGATTGGATCGACAACCTTCCATTAGTCTTGCTTGGCATTCGTTCGGCCACGAAGGAGGGCAGTGGATTCTCGGTAGCAGACTTAGTATACGGATCTAGCCTGCGGCTTCCGGGCGAATTCTTAACCCCGACGCCACTCATCACACCCCCAGACCCCACTTTTGTCCAGAAATTACGGGCGGCCATGACAAGCATTCGGCCTACACCACCACGCCAACCGACAACTCGTGCTACATATGTGCCTCATGAGCTCCACACAACTGAACACGTGTTTGTAAGAGTCGACGCTGTTCGACACCCTCTACAGTCACCTTACGAAGGACCATTTAAAGTGGTTTCTCGAACACCGAAGTTCTTCACCATTGAACGCCGAGGACAGCAGGTAAACATCTCCATCGATCGCCTTAAACCAGCACACTGTGACGCTGCCCCAGACATCCCTCCAGAGGCACATCCGCCGACTACGCCGTTCACTTTTCGACCACAGTTACCAGCAGCACCGCCACCTACGACAACGGACGATCCTGTACGACCTCCCACCCTACACCCCCAGTTACCAACTGCACCACCACCTGATCCTACGACGACGGACGATCCAGTGCGACCTCCTACCCTACGACCCCAGTTAGATGACATCAGCGAAGAGGAGGAAGTTAACTTTGAGGGTTATACAACGCGAGCAGGGCGTACAATTCACCGACCAGCTAGGTTCCTTGATCAAGTATTTTTCCTTTCATCCCCTGGGAGGGGGAGTTCTGTAGCGAGTAGATTATCCCAATAATATACTCGCTCCAAATGCATTGTTAATATTCCTGTCAACCTTTGGAGATGAATGAGGTGAGGTGTTGCCCCCCAGCAACCGGTGAGGTGTTGCCCAAGCATATAAGCGGCAGAAATAGCAAATAGTAACCAGTCTACTTTCAAGTGTGGTCTAGAGCAGACACTTGCGAGATACTGTACCGACGCTCAGTACGCTCTCCCACATAGAGCTCCGCGACTCCGGCCTCACTCAGCTCTCTGCTCTGCTCCAGGCTTCGTCTCAACGTCTACGACACTGCTGTATCCAGGACTACTAAATATAAATGAAACACTAAACACTGTGTATTTAATCAACCCAACAACGTAACATAAACGTACGTTACACATCGATCACTAGCCGTGAGCTCCAAACAGCGACGAAATGTTTCTATTCTTTTCAGGGTTGTAAACTCCACACTTGTTCTACAGCGTTAAATTTGGTATCACTGAAATCGCAATAAAATTTCCTACACGTACATATACATATAAATGTAGAATCATGATCGCGCCCACCCTCAATAGTGTTTGAAGTGGATGAAGTATTACCCGTTACCGCACATCGACGAAATTAGTATTGAAAAGTTTATTTTTTTCACTGTCCTGACCTTAATTTTTAAAATACGTATTTCATTTTTGTGTCAATGTGTTCGCAATAAAATGTTCTACAAGAACAAATGTATAAAATGTCACACAAGGATGCGTTAGACCGGCAATAAACAAAAAAACCTACGTCGATTAATTACACTCGTCGTGTCAACAATACAATAGTCTTGCCACGAAGATCCAATACAATGCCGTTTTCTCAAACAGGCTATGTGACTATTAGAGAAAACGAAAATTTTATGGCAAATATGTTCATAATATCTCCAAGTCGATCGGCGTGTGAGAGTTGAGACCACTGACAAAAGTTTCCCAGTCTGTCTGCCTAGCTCTACCATACGTTCCCTGGCC
>WNGS01039080.1:0-14740 GCA_020271785.1 Procambarus virginalis
ATACCTGATGAATAATTAGTGTATTTCCCATTCCCTGGGCCTTCAGTACTAGCCAAAATTAGCATAAAATCTACTTCATGCAAATAAGCGTTCATTATGGTTGGTGAATGCTTGGCTGTATGAGGTTCTCACATAACAGGAAAATTCGCGTAAATTCTAATGGGTTTTACTTGTGTAACACCGCCATATTGTACCCAGGACGGATGATGGCAGCTATATTCTTAGGTGTCTTGTGTTTGTTGCTATGTTCTAAGGTGCTCTTGTGTTTGTTGCTATGTTCTTAGGTGCTCTTGTGTTTGTTGCTATGTTCTTAGGTGCTCTTGTGTTTGTTGCTATGTTCTAAGGTGCTCTTGTGTTTGTTGCTATGTTCTAAGGTGCTCTTGTGTTTGTTGCTATGTTCTTAGATGCTCTTGTGTTTGTTGCTATGTTCTTAGGTGCTCTTGTGTTTGTTGCTATGTTCTTAGATGCTCTTGTGTTTGTTGCTATGTTCTAAGGTGCTCTTGTGTTTGTTGCTATGTTGTAAGATGCTCCTGTAATTGTTGCTATGTTCTAAAGTGCTCCTGTGTTTGTTACTATGTTCTGAGGACATTTACAATTGTTGACCACGTCAGCCTGTGTGTACCCCAGCCTGTGTGGCGGTGTCTGGCTGATCTCCTCTGAGTAGGAGGATGAGGAGAAGGAGGAGGACGAGAAAGAAGAGAACGAAGAGACGGAGGGTGATCGGAAGAAGGATGTTGATGATGATGATGATGTCGAGGCCATTGATGAGGAAGAGCTAATGGAGGAGACAGGGGGGAAAAAAACAGGAAATAGATGAAGGGAATGACAATTCTCTCTCATATATTTCTCCTTATATATATATATATATATATATATATATATATATATATATATATATATATATATATATATATATATATATATATATATGTAGGACTTCCCTAGGTGTCCTGTTTGCGAACTTCTACATGGGGACCATCGAGAAAAAAGTCTTAGTCGACATGAACTTGAAACCGGCCATATACTGCAGGTATGTTGACGACATTTTTACACAGGTACCTGATGTCAGACATCTGCAGGAGCTGAAGGAGGCATTTGAGCAGAATTCTGTGTTGCGTTTCACTTACGATATGGAGAAGGATGGGAAACTACCCTTTCTAGATGTAACAGTCATGGAATGGAGCGGAGTGTTCCACATTGCAGTCTACACTAAGGAAACAAACATAGGAATGTGCCAAAATGCCAACAGTGACTGCCCAGACAGGTACAAGAGGAGTGTTGTTAACGCTTATGTCGACCGTGCTCTCAGCCACAGCTCAGGATGGAAGCAAGTCGATGAAGAACTCTGTAGGGTAAGGCAGGTCCTAGTCAACAACGGCTTCTCCAATGGTTTCGTTGAAGACATCATAAAAAGGAAGGTGAAACGCCATGCAACTTCTGAAGAGACAACTAACACAACACCTGTTCCCCCCTATTAGACTATTTTACAGGAACTTCTTTTCCACAGCTCATAAAACGGAGGAAAGGGTCCTGAAAGCTATTGTTAATATAAACGTTATCCCTACAGACAAAAGTCAGAAGATACAATTGACGATTTCCTATAAAACCAAAAAGAGGCCAACTTACTTATGAGAAACTCTCCAGACACAAAGCAGAACGCTTTGAAAGAGACCAATGTCGTCTATGCCTTCAAATGCCCACTTGGGGACTGTAAGGCTCAAAGAACTCAGTATATAGGCAAGACAACAACATCTCTTTCCAGGCGATTAGCGATGCATAAGCAACAGGGCTCCATTAAGGAACATATAATCTCTTCCCACAACCAGACCATCACCAGAGAAGTCTTAAAAATAAAACACGGAAATCATCAATAGATACAGCGATAGCAGGCGGCTTGATATCTGCGAGGCGCTACACATTAAGAAGTCAACACCAGCAATCAACAGCCAATTAATACAGAACTATATTCTACCCACTTCAAGACTCCGCACCAATATAAAAGCATCAAGAAATATGGGTCAATAGGCCCTCTGCAGTTACTTCCATTCTTCCCCTTTAACTTTACCCAAAATATTACCCCGTATTTCGTGTTCTATCCTGTGTTGAAAGTTTGTTTTCACCTCATCCAAAACTGTTGTAACATATCACCTCACCCAAATGCAGGTATATAAAATGAAAAGCCGTTTGAATTATAGCATAGTAAGAAATCTGTTTAGTGTTTGCCGGTTATAGTTGTGTGTGTGTAAAGTAAAGTCTTTGAAAATGTAATAAGTTATTACGAAACGCGTTCAAGTGTCGCGTCAGACTAGAAATAAAAATTAATTTTGGAGAACTGATTTTTCAATTACCATCGACAGTGAAAAGAAACATAAGAAATATCGAGAAAATTCGTGTTTAAATTATTAATCTTACTTTTATATATATATATATATATATATATATATATATATATATATATATATATATATATATATATATATATATATATATATATATATATATATGGCCTTGTACCCTGCTTGTAATCAATATTGTAACTTTTTTTGTGTAATGACATCTTCACTTCAAATAAAGTTAGATATTATTGTGAGAACATACAAACATACCAAAAGAATAGGGGTGGTAGGAGAAGAAAATATCAAAGTGTTCAGTGAGGATCCACAAGGTCTTCTCTAAGTACTCTTTATTTTCTTCTCCGAGGCTATGGGTCCCTACACTTGCACCAGAGGTGGTACCCCTTCTCTCTCTCTCTCTCTCTCTGTCTCTCTCTCTCTCTCTCTCTCTCTCTCTCTCTCTCTCTCTCTCTCTCTCTCTCTATATATATATATATATAATATATATATATATATATATATATATATATATATATATATATATATATATATATATATATATATATATATATATATATCGTCGGCATCCGACGACCTTGTGAAGGAAATTCTACCTGCCCACTTACATCAGCTGGCAGGTGTACATGATCCCAATTTTACACGCTGTGCCACAGAGTGGGCCTCTCGTGCAGGCTCATCACCTCAACCACCATCCCCAAAAGCCCACAAGCAATCCAGCTGAGATGGCCCCATTGTAGACCAAGTTGCTGTAGAGTGCCTGGGTGCTGCAACAACACAGCACGACATTGCTCGTCTCACAGCAGTAGCAGCCCCACATGCAGGGGATTTCCTGTTAGCAACCTGAATGTCGGCAACTGGCACGCGTCTCACACCACACGCCCTCCGAATTGCTGTGGCCCTCCGCCTTGCTGCCCCAATCCACACCAGATATAGGTGTATATGCGGCGAGGTGGTGGTTGACAGGTACGACCACCATGGCCTACTCTGCCAAAGCACAGGGGGCTGGCACTCGAGGCACAGTGAAGTTAACGACATCATCAAGAGGAGCCTCACCACAGCTGGATGCCCAGCTGAAAGAGAGCCCCGTTACCTAACGCCCCGTAACTCTGATGTTCTTATTGGTCGCCCGGATGGTATCACAGTGAACCCCTGGAAGAATGGCAAGCAGTTGGTGTGGGACTACACGTGCGTATCAACCCTGGCTAACACCTACATTGACCTCAGAGTTGCACAACCAGGTGGCGCTGCCACCCACAGGGAAGCAGCCAAATCCCGTAAGTACAGAGAACTGGATCACCACTACAATTTTGTCCCCATTGCTTCTGAGACACTCGGCGCCTGGGGTAAAAGTGCTATCAGTTTTTTGAAGGAACTGGGTTCTAGGCTCATTGAAACAACAAGGGATCCTAGAGCTGCCAGCTTTCTTTTCCAGCGCCTCAGCGTGGCGATACAGAGGGAAAATGCGCACTGCATTCAGGGTTCCTGCCCACCATCTGAGGAGCTGGAGGAACTCGACAACCTATGATAACCATCTTTGTACCCTATATGTAACTCCTTTTTTGTAACAAAGTTCAAATAAAACAAATATATATGTGTACATACAAAAGATTGGGGGTGGTCGAAGAAGATAATATTAGTGTTCAGTGAGAAACCACAAGGTCTCCTCTGAATACATTTTATTTTATTTTCCGAGGCTATGGGTCCCCACATTGGCACCAGAGGTGGTACCTTCACAAACTTTTTATATATATATATATATATATATATATATATATATATATATATATATATATATATATATATATATATATACATCGCTCTGCCATCAGCCGACACCATTTCAAACCCATTAACTGTTGGTAAATCTGAGGTCTACAAAGCAGCCCTTTCTTTTCCACCTGGGTCAG
Source organism: Procambarus virginalis (assembly GCA_020271785.1). Taxonomy (NCBI): domain Eukaryota; kingdom Metazoa; phylum Arthropoda; class Malacostraca; order Decapoda; family Cambaridae; genus Procambarus; species Procambarus virginalis. The sequence goes on from WNGS01039080.1 coordinate 4,262, forward strand.
CAGGCGGCTTTACAGGATTAAAACCTCCACACTACAAGCAAATGTTAAATCCTGCGGTTGGTGATGCTGCACAAGATCTTCTTATGGAACTCACAAGGTTCGTCAACATGTGCCTGGCTGGTGATATACCTGAGGTCATCAGGCCCCTAATTTTTGGTGCCTCCCTCTGTGCTCTCAAAAAGAAGGACTAAGGAATCAGGCCAATTGCTGTTGGTAACACTCTCTGACGCCTGATTGCCAAGGCTGCTACGAGGGTTGCCAGCCAGCAAGCGGTTGAAATGCTGAAACCAATCCAGCTAGGATTTGGAATCCCTCAAGGCTGTGAAGCGGCTGCCCATGCAGCACGAGCATACATCACCAACATTTCTGATGAAAAGGTCCTGCTCAAACTGAACTGTAAAAATGCGTTCGACATGGTCAGAAGAGATGCAGTACTTTGTGCCGTACATCGCCATTTCCAGCCCCTCTACCCGTTCATACTATCGTGCTACAGTGGTGAGTCAAAGCTGCTCTTTGGTGAACATGAAATCAGATCCTGTGAAGGTGTTCACCAAGGTGATCCTGTTGCTCCCCTTCTTTTCTGCTTAGTCTTAAAAGAAATCACTGAAAGCTTGTCCAGCAAATTCAGCATCTGGCTTTTGGATGATGGCACTATAGCTGGCACCCTAGACCACCTCTTGGGAGATATCAGGAAAATAAGGGAGCAAGAAGAGAGCCTGGGTCTCTTCCTGAACCCTTCCAAGTGTAAAGTAGTCTCCTCCAACGCAGACATCGTAGCTAGAATAAGGTCTGCCTTGCCTGGAGCCCATGTCATTAGGGCCCTCCTTGGAGCCCCCCTCGGATCTGACGCCATTGAGGAGATCCTTGACAAGAGAATCACAGACCTTAGGAGGATGAAAGACAGAATAGGTGACATCGATGCCCACGATGCTTTTTATCTCCTCACGAAATGCCAATCCCTTCCGAGGCTAACCTACTTTCTGAGGTGCGCCCCATCTTACGACAACCGAAAGCTTGAAGAGTATGACCTCCTACTGAAGACCATGCTAGAAAAAGTTGTTAACCTCTCCCTCAACGAATGCCATTGGAAACAAGCCACTCTTTCTGTCAGGCTCGGTGGCTTAGGTGTCCGCACTGCCACCCAAATTGCTGTCCCAGCCTTCCTGTCTTCCTCCTCAGCATCAGATGACCTGGTTAAGGAAATTCTACCTGACACCCTGAATGACGTAGCAGGGATACAGGACCCCCACTACACGGAATGCGACACGAAATGGGGTGCCATGGCAGACCCAGCACTCAGAACAGCCATACCGAAAGCCAAGAAACAATCCAGCTGGGACAGCCCCATTGTAGACAAAGAAGCCACAGTTTTGCCGGAGGCAGCAACAACCCCCAGTGATCGTGCACGCCTCACAGCTGTGCAGGCTCCCTATGCAGGGGACTTCCTTTTGGCAGTCCCTATGTCTGCGACAGGCACACGTCTTGATCCGCAGGAGCTCCGTATTGCAGTCGCTCTCCGCCTTGCTGCCCCTATCCACACTGTTCATAGGTGTATTTGCGGCGAGGCAGATGCTGACGAATATGGATTACATGGCCTGCACTGTCGAAAATCTGGTCGTTTGCTCACTAGACACGACGAAGTCAATGACATCATTAAAAGAAGCCTTGCCTCTGCTCAGTGTCCAGCGGAGAGAGAGCTCCGCATCCTACTGAACCGTGACTCTGTTAGCTTTGCCGGCCGACCAGACGGAATCACACTGCGCCCGTGGAAGGGTGGCAGACAGTTGGCATGGGACTATACTTGCGTATAGTCCCATGGCACGCATAGACGAGATAAAACACCTAAATTATTGGGATCGTCTCAAAGCTCTCCAAATGTACTCTCTAGAAAGGAGACGAGAGAGATACCAAATAATATACACGTGGAAAATACTGGAGGGCCAGGTCCCAAATCTACACAGTAAAATAACAACGTACTGGAGTGAACGATATGGAAGAAAATGCAAGATTGAACCAGTGAAGAGCAGAGGTGCCATAGGCACAATCAAAGAACACTGTATAAACATCAGAGGTCCGCGGTTGTTCAACGTCCTCCCAGCGACTATAAGAAATATTGCCGGAACAACCGTGGACATCTTCAAGAGAAAACTGGACTGTTTCCTAAGAGAAGTCCCGGATCAGCCGGGCTGTGGTGGGTATGTGGCTCTGCGGGCCGCTCCAAGCAACAGCCTGGTGGATCAAACTCTCACAAGTCGAGCCTGGCCTCGGGCCGGGCTTGGGGAGTAGAAGAACTCCCAGAACCCCATCAACCAGGTATCCACCCTGGCAACCACATACATCAACCTCCCTGCCAGCCTAGCAGGAGCCGCGGCAACACACAGAGAAAGACACAAGTCAACCAAGTACAGGGAATTAGATCATCAGTACAACTTGGTTCCAGTAGGGACTGAGACCCTAGGCCCATGGGGAGAGAGTGCAAGAAGGTTTCTTAAAGAACTTGGTTCCAAGCTCATTGACACTACAAGAGACCCTAGAGCGGCAAGTTTCCTCTTTCAGCACCTCAGTGTCGCGATCCAGAGGGGGAATGCCCGCTGCATCCTCGGTTCCTGCCCGGCGGTTGGAGGAGTTCGAGGAAATCTACAGCCTCTAGGAGGCGAACTTTTTCTTGTGTCCTCTCAATGTTCATTTTTTTGTATAAAATCAGATATGTGACTGTATAACCTTGCATTATAAAGTATACACCATGAAAAAGGGGGAGTGGCAGGAGAAGCGAACACTCTTATGTATTCAGAGTTATATGGCAAGTTTTTCTCTGAATGCTCTGTGTTCCCTTCTCTGAGGCTGTGGGTCCCTATAATTGTACCAGAGGTGGTACCTCCCTCTCTATATATATATATATATATATATATATATATATATATATATATATATATATATATATATATATATATATATATATATATATATATATATATATATATATATATATATACATATATATGTTATTAAATATGACCGAAAAAGTAAGATTAATAATTCTAACACGAATTTTCTCAATTTTCCTTATGTTTGTTTTTACTGATGACGGTAAATGAAAAATCAATTCTCCAAAATTCATTCTTTATTTCTTAGTCTGACGCGACACTTGAGCGCGTTTTGTAAAACTTATTACATTTTCAAAGACTTTAGTTACACACACACAGAACAACTATAACTGAACAGAGTTTAAACAGCTTTTCTTTTTTATACCTGCATTTGGGTGAGGTGACATGTTACAATGGTTTGGGGTGAGGTGAGAACAAACACAGAACACGAAACAATGGGTATAAGCTAAAGGGAAGAATAGATCTGTGACTGCAGAAGGCCTATTGGCCCGTATTTCTTGATGTTTCTATATTGGAGCGGAGTCTTGAATTCTACCCACTTCAAGACTCCGCTCCAATATAGAAACATCAAGAAATACGGGCCAATAGGCCTTCTGCAGTCACAGATCTATTCTTCCCTTTAGCTTATACCCATTGTTTCGTGTTCTGTGTTTGTTCTCACCTCACCCCAAACCATTGTAACATGTCACCTCACCCAAATGCAGGTATAAAAAAGAAAAGCTGTTTAAACTCTGTTCAGTTATAGTTGTTCTCTGTGTGTGTAACTAAAGTTTTTGAAAATGTAATAAGTTTTACGAAACGCGCTCAAGTGTCGCGTCAGACTAAGAAATAAAGAATGAATTTTGGAGAATTGATTTTTCATTTACCGTCATCAGTAAAAACAAACATAAGGAAAATTGAGAAAATTCGTGTTAGAATTATTAATCTTACTTTTTCGGTCATATTTAATAACATATGTCTACAGGAAAGACTGCTACCAAAATATACTAATACATATATATATATATATATAAGGGGTGACGCCGAGGAAAATAAGACTCGCGTCCCTACCAAAACAGCATTTCTGTGTCTTCTAACCCAAGTCGGGCCCTTACCAGCCCTATCAAACCCCCCCTACATTACGTCCTCCTTTGATGGAGTGATTGACGGCCGACAGGCCTTATATATATATATATATATATATATATATATATATATATATATATATATATATATATATAGTATATATATATATATATATATATATATATATATATATATATATATATATATATATATATATATTTATATATATATTTATTTATTTATTTATATATATATATGTATATAAAATTATATATCATTGGTGATTCCTAGCATAGGTGTATTATAGGTGATTCACAGGACAGGTTCATGATAGGTGTATGACTGTAAGTGGCAGTGTGAATGGAAGTGTGTCAGTGTCCTGGGCGTCACCTCACGGCCACACTTAACCCCAGAAAATATGTGACACCTCTTAATATTATTTAGTTTTAACTTATAAAAAATATATAATAATAAATATAATTTAATGTGGTTGGCTAATTATTTTATTACGGAAACAATTATTACTAAAATTTGATGATTACTTGCATAATTCTCTCTGTTCTTTTCTAAGACTTTAAAAGCTCATTATCAAATTTGCTGGTTATTCGTTCAGATTTTCTCCACCATTGAAAGCCATTAATCAGATTTGGCAGTTGATTTTTAATCCCAGTTACGACCAGAAAGATTTAACTTTTTTTAATACAGAACGATAATGTTCATTCAATTTTTGTGAATATGATTTTGAAGTTGTTTGTTGATTTTTATTGTTGTATGTATTGAACTTAGTTTTTTAGACAAAATTTAATTTAGAATTTTGTGAATTAGACATTTATTTAATGTCCTGTGTATAGTATTTTGTAATCCTGTGTATAGCATTTTGATGTTCTGTGCATAGCATTTGTAGTCCTGAGTAGAATATTTTGATGTTCTGTGTATAACATATTGATGTGTTGTGTACAGCATTTTGATGTCCTGTGTATAGACGTTCGTTATCCAATGTATAGAAGATCGTTGTCATGTATATAGGAGTTTGTTGTAACAGTGTATAGCATTTAGATGTATATAACAGTTTGTTGTCCTACGTATATAATTTTGTTGTACGGTGTATAGCATTTTCTTTACTGTGTAGAGGATTTTGTAGTCCTATATATTGTATTTTGATGTCTTGTGCATAATACTTTGCTTTCCTGTGTATACAGTTTTGTAGTCCTATTGACTTGCGGTTTAATTTGGTCTGTGTACACAGTTTTGTAGTCCTATATATAGTACTTCGTTTCCCTTTGTATAGTTTGCATTCTCCTGTACATCATTTAGTAATGTTATGTGAATAGCATTTTATTTCCCAATGTACAACATATTATTTTCCTATGTATAGCAAGGGTTTTAATATGAAATTTACCAGTGATTTACCCCAGACTGGCTTCGAAAGTTTTTCTGGTGTATGCTGTGATCACACCTTAGTGTGATATAAGGCAGGGTAACCTAGTATCACTATTAATTTCACTGTGTTCTGCTATATCTTTGATACAATATTACGACATGATATAAGTATCTCTGTATGTGGTGTGTATGCTGTACATGGCTTCTGTATCACTGTTGTATGTAAAATTACATATTAATAAATCTATTCTGAAGTAGAATGTTTAAAGCAGTAGCCTACTGTTACTGATACCTCTGGCTTGATTCAAATTGATATACATGCATTGTGAGGATGCATGTTACATAGCACGGTTTTGAGATTGTTGTGTATATTTCATTTGTATTATTGTATAATTGTGTATTAATGCATATTGTAGTTACGAAGAGTGTTGGCGGTTTGACTTGGCTCATTCTTTTGAATCCTCACCGCCCCCCCCCCCCTTTTCTTACCGGCCGGGCTAAGTACTACCTAGTCTTGTAGATAGAAACTCTTCCTTAATATCTTTGCATATGATTAAATTTTCTCTTGTGTGTTTATATACTGATCTTATGTTACAATAGGAATTGTATTTTGTGATATTTAATTGCATCTGTGTATGCTCGGGGCGGAAAAGAGTTGTAAAGTACAGTGAAAAGAGCCGAGCACTCCAGTTGCAAACTCTGTGAGCAGGAACTACGGCACGATCTCCCGCACTACATCACTGAATGCCCAGTTATTAGACCTTTCAGACCCGTTGGCATGAGGTACCTGGAGCTTTGCAATTACTTTATTCACTCTCGTATTCTTGAAGATATCCTCACAGTGTACCCAAAATTTGCCAGTGCAGGCTACTAAACATATGGCCCTGTATGACTAACCATCCTGCGAGATGGGGACCTTTATTACCACTGCTACCTTATTCAATCTAGTGTTGATGATATCCTCAAAATGCATCCGGAATCTGCCAGTGCAGACTGCTTATCACATGCCTCTGTATGACTAACCATCCTGTGTGATGGGGACTTTCTAGCATCAACTAGTTAGCTTTTTTGACACACTGTACTCCACTTCATATATAGTCCGCCTCCTAACCATCCTGCGAGATGGGGACCTTTATTACCACTGCTACCTTATTCAATCTTGTGTTGATGATATCCTCAAAATGCATCTGGAATCTGCCAGTGCAGACTGCTTATCACATACCTTTGTATGACTAACCATCCTGTGTGATGGGGATTTTCTAGCATCAACTAGTTAGCTTTTTTGACACACTGTACTCCACTTCATATAGTCTAGGGTAGCTGCACTAATGCAGATGTACCTAAGGAATAAAAAAAAAAAAAAAAAAAAAAAAAGTGATAATGTTTGAAAGAGTCCTGACGCTTGATTTGCCGAGTTAGTTCAGTGCGTGTCGCCGCTCGCCGTCCGGCACCAAGCCTCACTAGCCTGTGGGCTGTCAGAAGGAGCAGATGCGCTTAATCTGACTCCCGTTTTGTGGCACATTTTGTGGTCTAAGAAACTTGTAAGCTTTTGATATAATGTAAACAGTGTAGTAGTGTGATGGATCAGGGCAACCAGGGGATCATCTTTTGTTTAATAGGTGGCTACTTTGAATATACATTATATGTGGTGGGTAACTGAGGACGATGGTGATTTACAGTATCCTGGTTGATACTGACTCCTCGCTCCCTTTAATTAATTGTGTCACCTCCATACTGTAGTTCAGACTTTGGAGCATACCAGAATTAGTGTACCTCTGCACTATAATAGGTGCCTAGTGTCAGCTAGTTCTTATTGTGTGTAATTGTAAGTTTCATGATAATGATTCCGAGGTGCTTTGATGAAAGCCTATATTGATGTACTTTTAGGAGTAACAGTTTATGAGAGCTGTATACATATTTTGTACTGTGTCTTGCGTAGATATGCCCCAGTAAACTGGCAATTTTTATGGACTTTTTCCTTAACTCAAGATAATATTATTGTAGGCTAGGTGACTATTGAGATTTCGAAAGGTTCAATGTCGCCAGCGATGCTGTGGAGCATCCAGACACGACATCCGGACAAAATATTTCTTCGAGACATATGGTTGGGGATCGAAACATCGTGGACCTTTGATTTTTTTTATTGCTGGGAATTTCCTTCGCGGGCCTTAAGCCTCTGGCTGGCCCACTAAGTGTTACTCGCTTGTGTCTTACATGGGGGTGTATTGATGACTCGTATAGTTGGCTCCACTAAGATTATCTCCAGTGTGTTAAACAACTTCTTGTTCTATGTCAAATCTCAGTTGAAATCTTATTTGGCGAGTAACTCTGCCCTGTGTTCGATAATGTCCCAGTGGTGTAATAGACCATCTTTATATCCGGACTGTAGTATCACTACTTTATTCGGTTAGCACCATCCCTACTCTTGGCTCGGGGTTTCTCCTTAAATCGTTCATCATGCATTATGTGTCGCCTGACCTTTCAGTGACATGAAGAATGTTGCCTGCATTCCTGAGAGCGCAGTCTGATTGTTCCTGAAGCGGTTCCTGAAGCGGTTCGATTAGTTTAGATGCTTTCCTGACACTCAACGAGCTGTGAAGGATCGCTGAATGTGTTGCATCGTATGTTGCATGTGCGGCAGTGGGAGGCTGACGCTGAGATGAGGGGAGATGATTATGAGGACGACCGATAACGAAGAGAGGGGACGAGGGACAATCAGGAGATGGAGAGGGAACGAGAAACCCCCATTATTACCTGCTTCACGGCACCCCCCACCCCTTTAAAAAAAAGCAGCCCCTCGTGTTTACTATAGGGTAGGCACTTGTGTATGTTCCTACATGAATACATATTGTAAACTACGGTTCTTGTGCATTTAGGTGGAGAAATGCCAAGGAAAGTGTATGCGTGTCAGCTCGATTTGAGAACATGTATATTAGTTGACAAATTTCGACTTTGCGCTATATATTTAATTATATATTTGAATAGCTGGTCCTTGGCTGGCTTGGCCTGGCTTGACCTGGCTGGCCTGGCTTGGCCTGGCTTGGCCTGGCTGGGTGCCGGGAGCTGTAGCAGCGTCATATTGGGTGGGTATCACCCTTCAATAAGTGACTTGCTCTATTTACTGTACTTCCCTCTGCTCCAGCGACCTGAGGTCGAGCTCTCATACCTCGAGATTTAATAATTGTTTGACAAATGACTCGTTTGATGTCTCTTTTTTGCGGACATTTTCAGAATGTCAGAAACAAAAGAATATTATAATCAGCCGACTGACAAATGAGCAGTGTAACTGTGAGCTCCTGGTGCTCTACGGACGACCAGCAGCAGTGTATCTGTGAGCTCCTGGCGGTCTACGGACGACCAGCAGCAGTGTATCTGTGAGCTCCTGATGCTCTACGGACGACCAGCAGCAGTGTGTCTGTGAACTCCTGGCGGTCTACGGACGACCAGCAGCAGTGTATCTGTGAGCTCCTGATGCTCTACAGACGACCAGCAGCAGTGTGTCTGTGAGCTCCTGATGCTCTACGGACGACCAGCAGCAGTGTATCTGTGAGCTCCTGATGCTCTACAGACGACAGCAGCAGTGTGTCTGTGAGCTCCTGATGCTCTACGGACGACCAGCAGCAGTGTATCTGTGAGCTCCTGATGCTCTACGAACGACCAGCAGCAGCAGCAGTGCATCTGTGAACACATATGAGTTATACATGATTTTCAAATGCTAGCTGACTTGTGTAAAACAGAATCGAGTACAAAATATATAACAAGTCACAGCCTAATCCCAGGCCGGGCTTCTAGAGTAGACGAACTCTCGAAGGCTACTGAAGGTGAACCCCATCTCTGACTTGGTGACTTCTCTGCTTAGTGAAAGTTTACCAGTGTCTCTGTGTCAAAAATAACATCACTAGTGTCACGGCTTTGCAATGCAGCAGACGCCCCTCTGCTTCCCCAGCGGGTACACCACCACTCACCCGTCTGCTCCACCAGCGGGTGCACCACCACTCACCCGTCTGCTCCACCAGCGGGTACAACACCACTACTCACCCGTCTGCTCCACCAGCGGGTACAACACCACTACTCACCCGTCTGCTCCACCAGTGGGGACACCACCACTCACCCGTCTGCTCCACCAGCGGGTACAACACTACTCACCCGTCAGCTCCACCAGCGGGTACACCACCACTCACCGGTCTGCTCCACCAGCGGGTACACCACCACTCACACGTCTGCTCCACCAGCGGGTACACCACCACTCACCCGTCTGCTCCACCAGCGGCTACAACACCACCACTCACCCGTCTGCTCCACCAGCGGCTACAACACCACCACTCACCCGTCTGCTCCACCAGCGGGTACACCACCACTCACCGTCTGCTCCACCAGCGGGTACAACACCCTACTCACCCATCTGCTCCACCAGTGGGGACACCACCACTCACCCGTCTGCTCCACCAGCGGGCTACAACAACACTACTCACCCGTCTGCTCCACCAGCGGGTACAACACCACTCACCCGTCTGCTCCACCAGCGGGTACACCACCACTCACCCGTCTGCTCCACCAGCGGCTACAACACCACCACTCACCCGTCTGCTCCACCAGCGGCTACACACCACCACTCACCCGTCTGCTCCACCAGCGGTTACAACACCACTCACCCGTCTGCTCCACCAGCGGCTACAACACCACCACTCACCCGTCTGCTCCACCAGCGGCTACAACACCACTCACCCGTCTGCTCCACCAGCGGCGACAACACCACCACTCACCCGTCTGCTCCACCAGCGGCTACAACACCACTCACCCGTCTGCTCCACCAGCGGCTACAATACCACCACTCACAGTCTGCTCCACCAGCGGCTACAACACCACTCACCCGTCTGCTCCACCAGCGGGTACAACACCACTCACCAGTCTGCTCCACCAGCGGTACAACACCACTCACCCGTCTGCTCCACCAGCGGCTACAACACCACTCACCCGTCTGCTCCACATGCGGCTACAACACCACTCACCCGTCTGCTCCACCAGCGGCGACAACACCACCACTCACCTGTCTGCTCCACCAGCGGGGACAACAACACACTCACCGTCTGCTCCACCAGCGGGTACAACACAACTCACCCGTCTGCTCCACCAGCGGCTACAACACCAC
>WNGS01039106.1:62794-76630 GCA_020271785.1 Procambarus virginalis
CCCCCCCCACCCGTACACGGCACGAGTATATCCGGACATTCCTTTCGACTCATTCCGTTGGCAGCTTCTCTCCGTGTCCTCTTGTTCTACTTCCTCAAGTTGAAGAGGCTGTCTTTGTCCTCTTCATCTTTTCACTTCACTACCTTGTATGTTGCGATCATTTCCCCCTTGTGTGATATAGTTGGTCCTCTCCAGAGGCTCCACCATTCTCGCCTTGTTTACTGTCTCAAGACCTTTACACAGAATACTTGTCAATGACACTATTCTGCACCTTAGTGGTGGTGGTGGTGGTGGTCACCACCACCACCACCACCACCATCACCACCATCATCACCACCACCATTACCTGGTGGTGGTGATGGTAGGTGATGGTGATAGGTACTTACCTAACTAACAGTACTTATCTAATAGTGTCTACGAGGAAGTGAGGTCTATAGCTCTTTTTACGCCCGCCTACTGGTCCTGGTGTGTCGCAACTGAACTATTATGGCATTCAAATTGCTGAATCTGGCCTTAACGTTGTAGCTGGAGGTAGCTTCCCTCAGTATCTCGTATGTTGCAATCATGTCCCCTCTATTTCTCCTCCCGCCCTTCCAAGGTTGTGAAATTAAGTTCCCTTAATTTATCCTCTTAGCTCTGGCACCAGTCTTATGGCAAACCTCTGTAATTTTTCACTTTTGCCTCACGCTACACCAAGAGACCAGGAGGTATGGCGGGAAGTGCAAAGTAGCCGCGCTGAAAAGCAGAGGTGCAATAGATATGCTGGGAGCAGGATATGCTGAGATGGGTATGCTATCAACACCAAGTCCCCGAGACTGTTCAACACGCTTCCACTACACATAGGGACATAACTGGCCGACCCCTCACAGTGTTCAAGAGAGAACTATCAACATCAGAGGCCCGAGACTGTTCAACACGCTTCCACTACACATAAGGGACATAACTGACCGACCCCTCACAGTGTTCAAGAGAGAACTATCAACATCAGAGGCCCGAGACTGTTCAACACGCTTCCACTACACATAAGGGACATAACTGGCCGACCCCTCACAGTGTTCAAGAGAGAACTATCAACATCAGAGGCCCGAGACTGTTCAACACGCTTCCACTACACATAAGGGACATAACTGGCCGACCCTCACAGTGTTCAAGAGAGAACTATCAACATCAGAGGCCCGAGACTGTTCAACACGCTTCCACTACACATAAGGGACATAACTGGCCGACCCCTCACAGTGTTCATGAGAGAACTATCAACATCAGAGGCCCGAGACTGTTCAACACGCTTCCACTACACATAAGGGACATAACTGGCCGACCCCTCACAGTGTTCAAGAGAGAACTATAACATCAGAGGCCCGAGACTGTTCAACACGCTTCCACTACACATAAGGGACATAAGTGGCCGACCCCTCACAGTGTTCAAGAGAGAACTATCAACATCAGAGGCCCGAGACTGTTCAACACGCTTCCACTACACATAAGGGACATAACTGGCCGACCCCTCACAGTGTTCAAGAGAGAACTATCAACATCAGAGGCCCGAGACTGTTCAACCGGCTTCCACTACACATAAGGGACATAACTGGCCGACCCCTCACAGTGTTCATGAGAGAACTGGATAAGCACCTCTAAAGGATACCTGATCAACCAGGCTGTGACTCATACGTCAGGCTGCGAGTAGCCGCATCCAACAGCCTGGTTGACCAGTCCAGCAACCAGGAGGCCTGGTCGAGGCCGCGGGGACGCTAAGCCCCGGAAGCACTCAAGGTGCAAAAATACAAGTCACAGCTTCGTATCATCCTTTGCAGATGACACAAAAATTAGTATGAAATTACCTCGGCTGAAGACATTGAAAAACTTCAAGCTAATATTAATAAAGTTTTCGATTGGGCATCAGAAAATAACATGATGTTTAACTGATAAATAAACATCCAGGTACTCGGGTACGGTAAAAATGAGGATCTTAAACATAATACAGGGTACAAACACAATCAAATCTTCCCATAGTAGGAAAACAGCATGTCAAGGATTTGGGATAATGATGTCCTACGACCTAACGTTTAGGGAGCATAAACAAGCAAATATTGCGACAGCCAGAAAATGATCGATGGATTACGAGAACTTTCAAATCCAGGGATCCCATCACAATGGTTGTACTCTTCAAGTCACTTGTGTTGTCCCGTCTTGAGTACTGCTCAGTACTCACTTCCCCTTCAGAGCAGGAGAGATTGCTGAAATAGAGGGAATACAGAGAACATATACGGCACGCATAGACGAGATAAAACACCTAAATTATTGGGATCGTCTCAAAGCTCTCCAAATGTACTCACTAGAAAGGAGACGAGAGAGATACCAAATAATATACACCTGGAAGATACTGGAGGGCCAGGTCCCAAATCTACACAGTAAATAACAACGTACTGGAGTGAACGATATGGAAGAAAATGTAGAATAGAACCAGTGAAGAGCAGAGGTGCCATAGGCACAATCAGAGAACACTGTATAAACATCAGAGGTCTGCGGTTGTTCAACGTCCTCCCAGCGAGCATAAGAAATATTGCCGGAACAACCGTGGACATCTTCAAGAGGAAACTGGACTGTGTTTTCTAAGAGAAGTTCCGGATCAGCCGGGCTGTGGTGGGTATGTGGGCCTGCGGGCCGCTCCAAGCAACAGCCTGGTGGACCAACCGGGCTGTGGTGGGTATGTGGGCCTGCGGGCCGCTCCAAGCAACAGCCTGGTGGACCAACCAGGCTGTGGTGGGTATGTGGGCCTGCGGGCCGCTCCAAGCAACAGCCTGGTGGACCAAACTCTCACAAGTCAAGCCTGGCCTCGGGCCGGGCTTGGGGAGTAGAAGAACTCCCAGAACCCCATCAACCAGGTATCACCCAGGTATCACCCAGGTATCACCCAGGTATCTACCAGTTATCAAGCAGGCAGGTGATGAAGCAGACTTCAACAATAACAGTGAACCGCAGACGGCAACACAACAAGGAGCAGGCGATGGCAACACTGATCAACACAATTCAAACCGCGACGGTTATCAATAAACGACTCGTAATCTCTCTTTATTCCCTTGCAACATCCGATTCAAGAATGTTAAGAAGGTGGTACTGATAACGCTTGTGTCAATATTGTCTCCGGGTAATAGTCGATAATACTGACCCGCGTTTAGAGGAAATATTGAATGAATATTAAGCGGATTAAAGCTTGGAGTGATGACGTCATCCCGCTCGAGCAGTGGGAGTCATGACGTCATCCAGCTGGCAACACTAAAGATCCATCAAAGGTAAACAAAGGTAAACAACCGCCTCGTTAAAGATGCAGAGGCCTTCAGCAACCTATAATTTGATCAGACAGAACCTGACCGCGGTTTTGTCCGGTTCTGATTCTGGGAACCAATTCAAGGTAACCAAGAGGACTTATCAGAGACCGGGCCGCGGGAACATTGATCCTGGAAACCGCCTCAGTGTAATTTTAAGATGTGTACTTGAGAATACGGGAGGAGAGAGAGAGAGAGAGAGAGAGAGAGAGAGAGAGAGGAGAGAGAGAGAGAGAGAGAGAGAGAGAGAGAGAGAGAGAGAGAGAGAGAGAAGACAGAGAGAGAGAGAAAACATAAATAAAGGTGTGAGAGGGAGATACAAATTAGATATTTGAGGAGGAGCGCCACCCCCTCCCCCAGCAGGAGGGGCGGGGGAGGGGTGGCGCCCCCAGCAGGGGGGCTTGAGGGACTCCGCCCAACAGATCTCCCGTCCCATAGCCAACAAGGCGGGCGTGGGCTCAAGGGAGCTTTATACGCGGTGGGCTCAAGTCTGGGGAAGTTTCGGGATGGCGAGGTCAAGAAATATGAAGATGGTTGATACCTGGTTGATACCTGGTTGATGGGGTTCTGGGAGTTCTTCTACTCCCCAAGCCCGGCCCGAGGCCAGGCTTGACTTGTGAGAGTTTGGTCCACCAGGCTGTTGCTTGGAGCGGCCCGCAGGCCCACATACCCACCACAGCCCGGTTGGTCCACCAGGCTGTTGCTGGGAGCGGCCCGCAGGCCCACATACCCACCACAGCCCGGTTGGTCCACCAGGCTGTTGCTTGGAGCGGCCCGCAGGCCCACACGCCCACCACAGCCCGGTTGGTCCACCAGGCTGTTGCTTGGAGCGGCCCGCAGGCCCACATACCCACCACAGCCCGGTTGGTCCACCAGGCTGTTGCTTGGAGCGGCCCGCAGGCCCACATACCCACCACAGCCCGGTTGGTCCACCAGGCTGTTGCTTGGAGCGGCCCGCAGGCCCACATACCCACCACAGCCCGGTTGGTCCACCAGGCTGTTGCTGGGAGCGGCCCGCAGGCCCACATACCCACCACAGCCCGGTTGGTCCACCAGGCTGTTGCTGGGAGCGGCCCGCAGGCCCACATACCCACCACAGCCCGGTTGGTCCACCAGGCTGTTGCTTGGAGCGGCCCGCAGGCCCACATACCCACCACAGCCTGGTTGGTCCACCAGGCTGTTGCTGGGAGCGGCCCGCAGGCCCACATACCCACCACAGCCTGGTTGGTCCGGCACTCCTTGGAGGAAACCATCTAGTTTCCTCTTGAAGATGTCCACGGTTGTTCCGGCAATATTTCTTATGCTCGCTGGGAGGACGTTGAACAACCGCGGACCTCTGATGTTTGTGAGTACTGAGTACTGAGCGGTAGTGAGTACTGAGCAGTACTCAAGACGGGACAACACAAGTGACTTGAAGAGTACAACCATTGTGATGGGATCCCTGGATTTGAAAGTTCGTGGTCATCTGCGTCATTCAACACCTGCCTTGGTCAACTGCGTCATTCAACACCTGCCTTGCTCAACCGCGTCATTCAACACCGCTCCGCTGTACCGTGGGAAACTGTACCCTGGGAAATACTGTACCCCGAGGCTCCCTGTCTTAAAGGGGGGGGGGGTAGAATAGGGGGAGAAGCACCCCCCCCCCCCTAATAACGTAGTTGGTAAGGGAGGCACCATTTTTGGCACCAGTGCCACACTGAGAGTCGGTAATTAGCGGTACATTTGATGCCGCCTTGAGGCTCACCGCCGCTGAACGGGCTCGTTAACATGTCTGGCACCCCCTGATATATCTGGCACCCCCTGTTATATCTGGCACCCCCTGATATATCTGGCACCCCCTGATATATCTGGCACCCCCTGTTATATCTGGCACCCCCTGATATATCTGGCACCCCTGATATATCTGGCACCCCTTGTTATATCTGGCACTCCCTGATATATCTGGCACCCCCTGATATATCTGGCACCCCCTGATATATCTGGCACCCCCTGATATATCTGGCACCCCCTGATATATCTGGCACCCGCTGATATATCTGGCACCCCCTGATATATCTGGCACCCCCTGATATATCTGGTACCTCCCGGATATATCTGGCACCCGCTGATATATCTGGCACCCCCTGATATATCTGGCACCCCCTGATATATCTGGTACCTCCCTGATATATCTGGCACCCCCTGATATATCTGGCACCCCCTGATATATCTGGCACCCCCTGATATATCTGGCACCCCCTGATATATCTGGCACCCCTTGTTATATCTGGCACTCCCTGATATATCTGGTANTTTCTTGGGGTGTCTTGGGGTGTCTTGGGGAGTCTTCGGGTGTCTTGGGGTGTCTTGGGGTGTCTGGGGAGTCTTGGGGTGTCTTGGGGAGTCTTAGGGTGTCTTGGGGTATATTTTGGGGTTTCTTGGGTGTCTTGGGGTGTCTTGGGGGTGTCTTGGGGAGTCTTGGGGTGTCTTTGGGTGTCTTGGGTGTCTTTGGGGTATCTTGGGGGTTTCTTTTGGGGTGTCTTGGGGTGTCTTGGGGTGTCTTGGGGAGTCTTGGGGTGTCTTGGGTTTCTTGGGGTGTCTTGGGTGTCTTGGGGTGTCTGGGTGTCTTGGGGTGTCTTGGGGTTTCTTGGGGTGGTCTTGGGGTTTCTTGGGGTGTCTTGGGTGTCTTGGGAGTCTTGGTGTCTTGGGGGTGTCTTGGGGAGTCTTAGGGTGTCTTGGGGTGTCTTGGGTGGTTGGGGGTGTTGGAGAGTGTTGGGAGTCTTGGGGAGAGTTGGGGTGTGTTGGAGAGTGTTGGGAGTCTTGGGGAGTGTTGGGTAGTCTTGGGAAGTCTTGGAAGGTCTTGGGAATCTTGGAGAGTATTGGGAAGTTTTGGGGGATGTCTTGGAGAGTCTTGGGTGTCTTGGGTTGTCTTAGGGTTTTTGGAGAGTCTTGGGGATGTCTTCGGGAGTCTTGGGGAGTCTTGGGGTGTCTTAGGGTGTCTTGGGGGTATCTTGGGGTGTCTTAGGGTGTCTTGGGGTATCTTGGGGAGTCTTGGGGAGTCTTGGGAGTCTTGGGGTGTCGTGGGGTGTCTTGGGGAGTCTTGGAGAGTCTTAGGGAGTCTTGGGGAGTCTTGGGGAAGGACAGATCCCCCTGGCATCCGGGTCGCGGGCTGCTTCAAGGATCCTGCTGGATTTCAAGTGTGGCCAATATGTATTTATAGTGCTTGGCTGTGTGGCCCCTTGTTTGTGGCCCCTTGTTTGTGGCTCCTTGTTTGTGGCCCCTTGTTTGTGGCCCCTTGTTTGTGGCCCCTTGTTTGTGGCCCCTTGTTTGTGGCTCCTTGTTTGTGGCCCCTTGTTTGTGGCCCCTTGTTTGTGGCCCCTTGTTTGTGGCCCCTTGTTTGTGGCCCCTTGTTTGTGGCCCCTTGTTTGTGGCCCCTTGTTTGTGGCCCCTTGTTTGTGGCTCCTTGTTTGTGGCCCCTTGTTTGTGGCCCCTTGTTTGTGGCCCCTTGTTTTGGGCCCCTTGTTTGTGGCCCCTTGTTTGTGGCCCCTTGTTTGTGGCTCCTTGTTTGTGGCCCTTGTTTGTGGCTCCTTGTTTGTGGCTCCTTGTTTGTGGCCCCTTGTTTGTGGCCCCTTGTTTGTGGCTCCTTGTTTGTGGCCCCTTGTTTGTGGTCCCTTGTTTGTGGCTCCTTGTTTGTTGCCCTTGTTTGTGGCCCCTTGTTTGTGGCCCCTTGTTTGTGGCTCCTTGTTTGTGGCCCCTTGTTTGTGGCCCCTTGTTTTGGGCCCCTTGTTTGTGGCCCCTTGTTTGTGGCTCCTTGTTTGTGGCCCCTTGTTTTGGGCCCCTTGTTTGTGGCCCCTTGTTTGTGGCCCCTTGTTTGTGGCCCCTTGTTTGTGGCCCCTTATTTGTGGCCCCTTGTTTGTGGCTCCTTGTTTGTGGCCCCTTGTTTGTGGCTCCTTGTTTGTGGCCCCTTGTTTTGGGCCCCTTGTTTGTGGCCCCTTGTTTGTGGCTCCTTGTTTGTGACCCCTTGTTTGTGGCTCCTTGTTTGTGGCCCCTTGTTTGTGGCTCCTTGTTTGTGGCTCCTTGTTTGTGGCTCCTTGTTTGTGGCTCCTTGTTTGTGGCCCCTTGTTTGTTGCTCCTTGTGGCTGTGGGGCCCCTTGTTTGTGGCTGGAGAAAAAGCTGGAGAAATTGCTGACCTGGAGAGCGTGCAGAGATCCTTTACTGCTAGAATCCACTCAGTAAAACATCTAAACTATTGGGACCGACTAAAGAGCCTAAATCTGTACTCCCTTGAGCGCAGGCGGGAGAGATACATAATAATTTACTCGTGGAAAATATTTGATGAACTGGTCGTGTGCTGATGAATCTGCACACGACTTGGAAGCAGTTGCCTTATCCACCACCAAGAGACTTGTTCAGAGACTGGGCTGCGAGGACATTAATCCTCGGAACCACCTTACCTTGAGGTTACCTTGAGGTGCTTCCGGGGCTTAGCGTCCTCGCGGCCCGGTCGTCGACCAGGCCTCCTCTTTGCTGGACTGGTCAATCAGGCTGTTGGACACGGCTGCTCGCAGCCTGACGTACGAGTCACAGCCTGGTTGATCAGGTATCCTTTGGAGGTGTTTATCCAGTTCTCTCTTGAACACTGTGAGGGGTCGGCCAGTTATGTCCCTTATGTGTAGTGGAAGCGTGTTGAACAGTCTCGGGCCTCTGATGTTGATAGTTCTCTCTTGAACACTGTGAGGGGTCGGCCAGTTATGTCCCTTATGTGTAATGGAAGCGTGTTGAACAGTCTCGGGCCTCTGATGTTGATAGTTCTCTCTTGAACACTGTGAGGGGTCGGCCAGTTATGTCCCTTATGTGTAGTGGAAGCGTGTTGAACAGTCTCGGGCCTCTGATGTTGATAGTTCTCTCTTGAACACTGTGAGGGGTCGGCCAGTTATGTCCCTTATGTGTAGTGGAAGCGTGTTGAACAGTCTCGGGCCTCTGATGTTGATAGTTCTCTCTTGAACACTGTGAGGGGTCGGCCAGTTATGTCCCTTATGTGTAGTGGAAGCGTGTTGAACAGTCTCGGGCCTCTGATGTTGATAGTTCTCTCTTGAACACTGTGAGGGGTCGGCCAGTTATGTCCCTTATGTGTAGTGGAAGCGTGTTGAACAGTCTCGGGCCTCTGATGTTGATAGTTCTCTCTTGAACACTGTGAGGGGTCGGCCAGTTATGTCCCTTATGTGTAGTGGAAGCGTGTTGAACAGTCTCGGGCCTCTGATGTGATAGTTCTCTCTTGAACACTGTGAGGGGTCGGTCAGTTATGTCCCTTATGTGTAGTGGAAGCGTGTTGAACAGTCTCGGGCCTCTGATGTTGATAGTTCTCTCTTGAACACTGTGAGGGGTCGGCCAGTTATGCCCTTATGTGTAGTGGAAGCGTGTTGAACAGTCTCGGGCCTCTGATGTTGATAGTTCTCTCTTGAACACTGTGAGGGGTCGGCCAGTTATGTCCCTTATGTGTAGTGGAAGCGTGTTGAACAGTCTCGGGCCTCTGATGTTGATAGTTCTCTCTTGAACACTGTGAGGGGTCGGCCAGTTATGTCCCTTATGTGTAGTGGAAGCGTGTTGAACAGTCTCGGGCCTCTGATGTTGATAGTTCTCTCTTGAACACTGTGAGGGGTCGGCCAGTTATGTCCCTTATGTGTAGTGGAAGCGTGTTGAACAGTCTCGGGCCTCTGATGTTGATAGTTCTCTCTTGAACACTGTGAGGGGTCGGCCAGTTATGCCCCTTATGTGTAGTGGAAGCGTGTTGAACAGTCTCGGGCCTCTGATGTTGATAGTTCTCTCTTGAACACTGTGAGGGGTCGGCCAGTTATGCCCTTATGTGTAGTGGAAGCGTGTTGAACAGTCTCGGGCCTCTGATGTTGATAGTTCTCTCTTGAACACTGTGAGGGGTCGGCCAGTTATGTCCCTTATGTGTAGTGGAAGCGTGTTGAACAGTCTCGGGCCTCTGAGTCATCTAATGCTATTGGTTATGAAGTTTACGTCAGCTTTTACCTTTGTGGAGTGTTGTGATCTCCGCGGTGTCAGTGTGTCGGGGACAACACCGCCATTTACACTCCATCCCGGAAGTATTTAGGGCCTTTGACAATTTTTCTCAATCTTTGGCGGCTTTGTTTCTAATTATTAAACAGTTAATGAGCTCCGAGCACCAGGAGGCTGTTATAACAATAACAACAGTTGAATGGCAAGTTTCCATGCTTGTAAACTGTTTAATAAATGTAACCAAAGCAGTCAAAGATTGAGGAAAGTGTACACGTTCGTAAGTGCTTGCGGTACTGCTTCGTGAATGGCCTCTGGAACTTGGGACGAAGATAGTAAAGCTCTAACCCAGCTCTAACAGGATGACCTGTGGGAAGGGGGCGCTCTAAGCCTGTGCACAAAGAAAGTCAAACAAACAAAGAATGCGCAAGAAGGCCCGGTAGCCAGGGTCGGGCACAGGCAGGGACCATATATGGCGGAACCAGTTGGGCATTGTGTTAGGTCCTCCTCACGCTCAGGTGTAAATATATATATATATATATATTATATATATATATATATATATATATATATATATTATATATATATATATATAATATATATATATATATATATATAGGTAGCAGTCTTTCCTGTAGACATGACCGAAAAAGTAAGATTAATAATTCTAACACGAATTTTCTCAAAATTTCTTATCTTTCTTTTCACTGTCGATGGTAATTGAAAAATCAATTCTCCAAAATTAATTTCTATTTCTAGTCTGACGCAATGCTTGAACGCGTTTCGTAATAACTTATTACATTTTCAAAGACTTTAGTTTACACACACACAACTATAACCTGCAAACACTAAAGAGAGTTCTGCTATGCTATAATTTAAACGGCTTTTCATTTTATATACCTGCATTTGGGTGAGGTGATATGTTACAACAGTTTTGGGTGAGGTGAAAACAAACTTTCAACACAAGATAGAACACGAAATATAGGGTAATGTTGGGTAAATTAAAGGGAAGAATGGAAGTAAATGCAAAGGGCCTATTGGCCCATATTTCTTGATGCTTCTATATTGGTGCGGAGTCTTGAAGTGAGTAGAATATAGTTGTGTATTAATTGGCTGTTGATTGCTGGTGTTGACTTCTTGATGTTACACATCAAGAAGTCAACACCGAAAGGTTCGAAATTACAAGAGATGAGGTCAAGAAGCACCTATTGGAGCTGGACGTGAGAAAGGCTGTTTGGGCCGGACGGAATCTCACCATGGGTATTGAAAGAGTGTGCAGGAGCACTTTGCTTGCCACTCTCCATAGTGTATAGTAGGTCACTGGAAACGGGAAACCTACCAGAAATATGGAAGACGGCTAATGTAGTCCCAATATACAAAAAGGGCGACAGACAAGAGGCATTGAACTACAGGCCAGTGTCCTTGACTTGTATTCCATGCAAGGTGATGGAGAAGATTGTGAGAAAAAACCTAGTAACACATCTGGAGAGAAGGGACTTCGTGACAACCCATCAACATGGGTTCAGGGAGGGTAAATCTTGCCTTACAGGCTTAATAGAATTCTACGATCTGGTGACAAAGATTAAGCAAGAAAGAGAAGGATGGTCGGACTGCATTTTTTTGGACTGTCGGAAAGCCTTTGACACAGTACCCCATAAAAGGTTGATGCATAAGCTGGAGAAACAGGCAGGAGTAACAGGTAGGGCGCTCCAGTGGATAAGGGAGTACCTAAGCAATAGGAAGCAGAGAGTTACAGTGAGGGGTGAGACCTCAGACTGGCGTGAAGTCACCAGTGGAGTCCCACAGGGCTCTGTACTCGGACCTATCTTGCTTCTGATATACGTAAATGATCTACCAGAGGGTATAGACTCATTCCTCTCAATGTTTGCTGACGACGCGAAAATAATGAGAAGGATTAAGACAGAGGAGGACAGCTTGAGGCTTCAAGATGACCTGGACAAGCTGCAGGAATGGTCGAACAAATGGTTCTTAGAGTTAAACCCAAGCAAATGTAATGTAATGAAGATAGGTGTAGGGAGCAGGAGACCAGATACAAGGTATCATTTGCGAGATGAAATCCTGCAAGAGTCAGAGAGAGAGAAAGACCTGGGGTAAAAATATTGCCGGAACAACCGTGGACATCTTCAATAGGAAACTAGATTTATTCCTCCAAGGAGTGCCGGACCAACCGGGTAGTTGGTGGGTATGTGGCCCTGCGGGCCGCTCCAAGCAACAGAATGGTGGACCAACCGGGCTGTGGTGGGTATGTGGCCCTGCGGGACGCTCCAAGCAACAGCCTGGTGGACCAACCAGGCTGTGGTGGGTATGTGGGCCTGCGGGCCGCTCCAAGCAACAGCCTGGTGGACCAACCAGGCTGTGGTGGGTATGTGGGCCTGCGGGCCGCTCCAAGCAACAGCCTGGTGGACCAACCGGGCTGTGGTGGGTATGTGGGCCTGCGGGCCGCTCCAAGCAACAGCCTGGTGGACCAAACTCTCACAAGTCAAGCCTGGCCTCGGGCCGGGCTTGGGGAGTAGAAGAACTCCCAGAACCCCATCAACCAGGTATCAATCAGGATGACATCACGCCAGACCTGTCCCCTGAAGCTCATATCAAGAGGATAACATCAGCAGCATATGCCAGTTTGGCTAACATAAGAACGGCCTTTAGAAACTTGTGTAAGGAATCTTTCAGAACATTATATACCACATATGTCAGACCAATCCTGGAGTATGCGGCTCCAGCATGGAGTCCATATCTAGTCAAGCATAAGACTAAACTGGAAAAGGTTCAAAGGTTTGCCACCAGACTAGTACCAGAACTGAGGGCTATGAACTACGAGGAGAGACTACGGGAATAAAACCTCACGTCACTGGGAGACAGAAGAGTTAGAGTGGACATGATCACCACATACAAGATTCTCAGAGGAATTGGTAGGGAATTGATAGGGAATTGATTAAAGACAGACTTTTTAACACAAGGGGCACACGCACTAGGGGACACAGGTAGAAATTGAGTGCCCAAATGAGCCATAGAGACGTTAGAAATAATTTTTTCAGTGTCAGAGTAGTAGACAAATGGAATGCATTAGGAAGTAATGTGGTGGAGGCTGACTCCATACACAGCTTCAAGTGTAGACATGGTAAGAGCCTAATAGGCTCAGGAAACTGTACACCAGTTGATTGACAGTTGAGAGGCGGGACCAGAGAGCCAGAGCTCAACCCCCGCAAGCACAAATAGGTGAGTACGGGACCAAAGAGACAAAGCTCAACTCCCGCAAGCACAAATAGGTGAGTACATGACCACTCAACACCAGAATATCTATACCTCGGCAGCTTCCCCGGGCACGCAAATATGTGTATGCTTGAATACTAAGCTTGCCAGCTGGACGCACCTGCATGGCCTGCCCCACCTGCCCTCCTGGCCCACTGCCCCACCACACACTCCAGTACCCACCAGCAATGTAAATCCTTTTCTATTTCTCTACCTAACCTTCTTCGCCGTTCTTGAGATAGGGTGCGACTCTCAAGTTGTTCCGCGATTCGTTTTCTTCGCCTATATAGGGAACGACGTTCTCGTTCCAATCTGCATCTCTTCCTCCTTTTTCTTAGGGGGATGCGGTTTGTACAATTTCTAGTGCTACTGAGCTTATTTTTTCCAGGCACTGGTTCAGGTTTGTATTTTCTAGCTGTTCTTCCCAGTTTATTTCTGTGAAGTCCTGGTTTATTTGCTCCCAGTTTATCTGTTTATATTGAAGTTGAATTTGCTGAAATCTCCTCCACCGGGAATCTGGACTGGTTTTGGAGGTCTATTCCCCATGGTTGTCAGAACTTCAATTAAGTTGTGATCTGAGTAACAGGTATTTGTAATCATTATGTTCCTGATCAATTCATCATTATTAGTGAAAATGAGGTCCAGCGTGTTCTCCTTCCTGGTTGGTTCTACTATTTGCTGGTTTAAGGCAAACCTGCCGCACATCCGTAGCAGGTCATTTGCATGTGCCTGTTCATTAAGGCTACTTCCCGGTATTCTTTCTGATATTACTGTATTAGCCAGGTGCTTCCATTTCAGGTGCCGTAGGTTGAAGTCCCCAAGCAGAATGATGTTCGGAGCTGGATTTGTGAGGTTTTCCAAGCAGTGTTCTATTTTCATTAGTTGGTCTTTAAACTGCTGAGGGTTTGCCTCCGGTGACTTATATACAAGGACAATAACTACATTTAGGATCTCTATTTTGATTATCAGCACTTGCACCATATCATTTGAGGTGTTTAGCAGCTCAGTACAGATGAGTGTGTCTTTGATGTAGAGGCTGACCCCACCCTGAAGCCGGTGTTTCCTGTCACATCTGAAATGATTGTATTCTGAGATCCATATTTCACCATCCTGGTAGTCCTTTGTGTGAGTTTCCGTTAGGGCTGCAAACACTGCATTTGCCTCGTGTTGGAGGACAGCTATAAAGTGAACTTTGTTAGATTTGCGTGTTTTTATACCATGAATGTTGGCAAATATAAATGAT
>WNGS01039109.1:0-18712 GCA_020271785.1 Procambarus virginalis
GGGGGGGAGGAGTTCGACCTTGCGGGCCTTGGGGGCATCCCTTGTGACACCCTGGCTGGGATGCTTTTGCCTTCCCCTGTCGGGGCTTACTGATTGCCAGGGGGAGGGGGTTTTGTGTCTACCCCCCTCTTCACCTTGTATGAGTTATGTTTGGGGTTCGGAGCTCACTCCCGCGGAGTCGTTCGGTGCACGGGTGCCTTTGGGAGGGTATCCTTCGTGGATCCGTCTGTGTCAAGGGGAAGTGCTTTATTGTATTGCTACCTTCCCACGGCTCTCCGCAGAGGTGGCTACCGTGGGCAAGCTCTTTGTCTTGCAGAACTCGCTGTCACGAGACCCGAGATTAATAGCCTCCCCAATGGATCCTGTACCCTAGTGCGTATTGTGCGAGTTACGGTTCTCCTTTCACACGTTTGTTCCAGGTTGCGTATTTTGGAGGGTACGGAGTCCTTTCTCTTGGCTAAGCATACAGTGCCCTCTCTGTTTCGTTGGGGGACGGGTGGCACGGGTTCTGGTTCGGACCCCGCCTACGCTGGATTGGGCGAGAAACTTGCTACGTGTTTCCGTGCAGGTTACTTGGGGGGGCGAGTTTGAGCACCTTTATGCATGCTTATTCGCTCCCGTGCTTTGCTTCGGGATGTTTGGTTCCTTTTTCCCGCTCATGTTGCAGGTTCCTCAGCTTTCGGCTTCGCTGGTTGCGGAAGGATTTTCGCTCCCGTGGGCATTTGGCTTCCGTCTCCGTTGCGTTTTCTTTTCCCTTCTCCGAGCTGTCTCTGGCTTGGTGCTTGAGGACGGATCGTAGGGGATCGTTTGAGTTCGAAAGTGGCCTTTCGTCCGGGGGCACGCTGTGTCTGTCGGCCTTGCTCGGGCGTCGTCTGCCGTGTTGAAGCTTTTTGCGCCCATCCTGAATGAAGGCCACGGAGGTGGTGTCTCTGTTCTATGCTTCCCGCCTCGCGTGCCGTCAGGCAGTGCTCGCCCTCTCTTTGGATGTTCCCGCCTTGGGCACTGGCTTTTAGGTTTTCGTCTCCGTTTTTTTGGATCCGTTTGCGGTGTTGTGCAGGAGTCTGCGGTCCCTCTCAGTTTCCTGCACGCGGTCTTTCCGTCCTAGTTGGTCGCCCATCTATGGGCGGAGACTTGGTTGCTCCTCCGGAGCCGGGTACTTCTCTGTCGGTCTCGAGGAGGAGGTCGTTGCCAGGGGGTTCCGGGGGTCCCGGGTCGGGGGTAGGCCTATTGGTGCCAGATTTCTGCGCCGTCGTTCCCCTTCGGGGCCTGCCGTCGTCTGGTTGGCCTCGTGCTTGGCCCCCCCGGCCGGTGATCGCTCTGGTTCGACGGTTTGGGTTCTCGTAAGGGGGTCGGCCCCTTGCCGCGGTCGTTTTGCCCCGTTGACGGGGGCGATGGGGGGGGGGGGGGCAGGCCTCGCTCTGTTTGCCCACGCTTGGTCCCCCGATTTGTGGGCCTTTTCGGTCGTGTCATCCGGCCTGCTGTGGCGGTTGGGCGGACTTCGTCCTCCTTTGGGGGGCTCCGGGTTAACAGGGCAGTGCTGTCTTTCTTCTTCTTCTCCCTGTGCCGCCTTTGCTGACCCACGTCATTGTGGAGTGGGTGCGCTTGGGGCGCGGTCGAACACGACTACGTCCCTCCATGGGGATTTCCCGTCTGTCTTCCCAGTGCCGATAACGGGACGTGTGCGGAGTGCTGAGCAGGTTTCAACTTCTGGGACTGTGTCCCGTACCTGGAACCTCTGGGCATTCCTTGCCCCTCCTCGTTCGGATGCTACCTTACTCGTCTCAGGTCCGGCTTGTGCTGTTGGAGCCGGGCTCTTGCATGGTGTCCCTGGACCTCAGGACCGCGCCTCTGGCACGTTCTCTATGTCATCCGGTGGTTCCAGGGACTGGTTAGGGTTTTCCACTCCCCAGGTGGGGATCACAGGCTTGCCGTTGGTTTTCGGTGACCTCCCCTTTTGGCTTGAAATCTGGCACCTCGGTTCTCCCCGTTTCTTCAGGCGCGTCTGACCCGGGTTGTGTTGACCCCCGTTGGTTCCTGAGTCTTCTAGGGATTCGGGTTTGGGCCTACCTCGAAGACTGGCTTGTTTGGGCTCATTCCCAGTCGGTTGCCCCCGCGGTGTCTGCTCGCCTAGGCGAGTGTGGGTTTCTTAGTTCCCAGTCCCAGCTTCCCGGGTTCGGGTTCCTGGTGGGCTGGAGGAAGTCCCATCTGGCCTTCGCGTTCCTTCCACGGGTTCGGCGGACCTGGGCTGGCGTCTTCTTTGTGGGATTCCTCGGGCAACGTGCTTCCTTGTCCTCTCCCTGCCTGGTGGCGCCCCTGCAGCAGTGGACTGCAGGGACCGCCGTGCTGCCTAGTTTCTGAAGGGGTTTTTTTTTACCGGGTCACTCGGCGGTTTCTCGAGCCAGTTTGGTGCGGGAGTCAAGTCTCAGACTTCCGCACATGCTAGTCTATACCCACGCCGGGTCGGGTTTGGCTTCACCGGCTATTGTGGTTCCTTCCGGGAACGTCCCCTTTCCGCTCCTCTCTCGCGATTCGCTTGGGGTTGCGTCCTCCGTCGGTTCTTTCTTACAGGCACCGGTTGCTGCTGTCACCGGCTTTCACTCTTTACGGGTGTTTTCAACCCACGGGGATGTGCCGGTGGCCTGGCGCCTCCCCGAGCCCCTCGCTTCGATGTAGTTTCCACACGGAGGCGCAGTTCCGTCCCTCGGACTGGGGTTTTTAGTGACCAAGTGCTACACCGGGCAGGCCAGGGTACGGTAGGGGCGTACATCATTTACCCAGCTCAACCGGGGCCTCACGAGCACGGTTACGGGAAGTTTGCGCATGTGGCTGTCATGGCTCGACCTTCCGGAGGAACTTCGGGTCGCCTCAAGGGTCGACCATTGTCGCCTCCATTTTCGGACTGCCTCTCCGGTGGTTACAAGTTGCCTGAACCCGCGGACGGTGTTCTCTCTCGGGCTCCCTGCGCCATCTGGTGGTGGGAGATTGGTCCTCGGTTGCCGAGTGCTCTCGGTGACTCCGTGGGAATGTATTCGCGGGTTCTGGTTATTTCAGCTCTCTTGGGGGTTATTCACGTAGCCCGGGGGAGTTGTACACCAACGTTCCTGGCCGGGACGGTCTGGTCCTCGCTTGCCATTTCCCCCCGTTTCCACGGACGGTGAGAAGCGGTCGACAGGACCCGGCTGCTGCCGTTATCGTTCTTGGATCTCCTGCCACGTACGGTCCCCCAGCTGCCAGATGTTGTCTACCCTCGCTTGTCGGACGTATCGGACCTGTCGGTCGTCAAAGTCTGGGCGCGTCTTACTCCAGATTGTATGTGACTAGCCCCGTTGCCCCCGCTTCCATGCTGAGCGTACAGCCTGATCGCAGGTGCGATTCGGCAAGGTGTGATGCCTTCAGACAGGACTGGTCGAGGTGGGGGTTACCTGGACCTCTTTCCTCCGGTCCAGCATGTTGCTATCGAGTTTCCTGGGTCCCCAATGGAGGAACTTTCATCAGGGAGAGGTAAGGTCCTTGTGGCGGCCACCTTTGCTGGCCAGCCCAGCCTTGGGTTTCTGGCCTCACCTCCGCATCGGGTGCCCAGACACACCGCGGGACGGTTTCACTTCCGCCGAGGGCCTTGCCGCCATCTTCAGAAAAGGTCGAGTCCCGGGGTTTCACGGCTACAGGGCTTTGGTCTCGCTCTGACTTCTCTCTGCTTGCTGCTCTTCGCCGTAACTTAGGGGATCTCTTATTGACGCGGGGTAGTTCATCAACCATCCTTCTATGAGTAGAATCAAGGTGGCTTCATTGAATGGTGTCCCACCATCGAGGAGACTTGCAGTCTAGAGAGCAGGCAAGTATTAGGACGGTGTCTTCCTGGGCAGGTTCTCTTTCTGCCCAGCATTTTTCCGCTTCTGCTCTCCTTCGTTGAGGGTGTTGATCTTTTCTTTTCGGGATGCCGGGTTTGGGTTTGTCCAATTTCCTCTTTCTTGGCTTTATTACAGGGACCGTTCTATTATCCAGTTGATGCCCTGAATACCTGGGTCGCCCCTTCGTAAGATCGTTCGGATGCGGCGCTGACGGAGCCGCTCGCGCTTGCTTTTTGGGTGGATGGTGATGTGCACCACTCTTTGGGCCTTCCGCCCCTTTTTCGCAAGGCTTCTAGTCCTTCGGTGCTAACTGTTTTGCAATCCTCCGCCTGCGTCATCGTGCCTGGTTGGGGGGGGGGGATTCTGGTTCGTAGATGTACCGTTCCTCCTGTTATCCGTCCTACGGTCTTGTGGACATCTCGGGTGTGCTTCAGAACCTATCTTTGCCTCCTCGCGTTTGTGTGGTGGCCCCCTCGGTTCCTGATTGTTTTCTCACCATAGGGCAGTTATGCTTTTGTTGGCTTGTGCCTCTGTGGGTCCGTGGTAGGGGGGTAGCTTTCATGCTTCTCCTTCCCGGCGCAGCAGTGGTTTCTGCTCTTGCCGCGCTCCCTGGGGGTACGTTTGTTCCGTGTACATGCCCTTCTCCCTTTCTTTTCTGGCGCACAGGAAACGGGACGACGGGCCTGCTTTCCGGACGGTGGATCCATCGTGGTCATTGATGCTGCTTGGTTGGTTTCGGCCGGGGGTGCATTGCGACTAGTGTATGACTGTCCTGTTTGCGGGCGCTGTGCGCCGTTACTTTACCGGCCTGTCAGGCTTCGGGGATCCCGGGCCGGTGATGAGGCTGGGGAGCAGTCTGCGCGTTTTGGGTTGCTCCGGTTCCGTTCTTCCTTGTTCGCGGGTTCGGGTTTCTCAGGTAGTCCGCGTGGTTATTAAATCTAGCCAGCCTGCGGGGTATCCCCGTGCCCATGACGTATAGGAAGTATGCGTCTTTGGCTGCTGTGTTTGGTAATAGGTCTTGGGCAAATATTCGGGGGCGTGGTTTTTGGAAATCGAAAAGGGTCCTGGCCGCCCGTTAATTGGTGAACATCCCCTGCTCCCTCGGCGGTTCTTGTGTTGCTTTTGGGTCGCAGGTTGCAGCCAGTGTCCTCGACTTCCGTTGAGGATGAGGAAGTATTGGTTTGGTTGAGGAGTTGTGGCCCCCTGCCGCCTCCCGGGTAAGTCCCCGTCTTTTCCTGCTCCTTCTCTCTTTGGGTAATAATTAGCTCCGGGTAGCCGTCGGGGCTCCCCACAGCAAAAAACAGCGTTTGATCGTAATGACCGCCATTTTTCTGGTGTGTGAGCCCCCGGAGGCTCCCTGGCCTTTACCGCTCCCTGCCCCGTCCGGGTCGGCGGATTTTTTCTCGGCGTGGTTGAAGCCTAGTATTCCCGACCCATGAACGGCAGCCTCGCGCGGGTGAGGGTCCGGGGCCCCCCCCCCACTCCCCCTCCCGGGGAGCGGAGGGCTGCGCGGACTCTTCTACTACACCGGACGACGGCAGTAAAAGGTGACATTGTTCTGATAGGTGTTTCTTGTGATTGTAGGGCGTTTTTTCTACCTTTCTGTTCGGATTGACTGGTGTTAGTAGTTTTCATACCCATGTGGGGTTTTTTGTCTTTTGTTCACGCCTACCTCCTTTCCTGGGTGGCTGCTAACGCCCGGTCGATGGACACGATTAACGGTGAAAACCCCCAACTATATGGGGTTTTCACGGGCCATTGCTCCCCTGAAAACCTCTCTGAAGGGGCCAGGTTCTGGACGCTGGTCCCTGGTAGGTCCTAGAACTCCATTAGCCTAGTGTCCCCGGTCTAACATAACATAGGACATTAGCCCGATAAGCTCCAGGGAGCCTCCGGGGCTCACCAGAAAATGGCGTTTCATTACATTCAACGCTGGTTTTATTTCATAGTAACTTTGAACATTTTTGGCCAAGACTATGTCTGGTAGGAGCATCAATCGTTCTTAGGTGTTAAGAGGAAGAAGTTGTCCTAACAATTAAAGAACAGTTACTGTTATACACCTCAACGAGTGAGGCGTCACAGTCTGCGCCATTAGTGAAATAATTTTTTGAAAATATCTCTTTTTATTTTCATAGTAACTTTTAAACATTTTTGGCCAAGAACTATTCTGGTATCAGCAGCAAATCGTTCTGGAGGTGTGTAAGAGGAAGAAGGTTGTCCTGGCAATTAAAGAACAAGTTACTGTTGTTCAACCAGTGAGGCGTCACAGGCAAGCCAAATGCCTTCAACAAGTGAGGCGCACAGGGATAGCCAAGCGCCTTCAACAAGTGAGGCGCCACAGGGAGCTAGCCCAAGCACCTTCAACAAGTGAGGCGCCCACAGAGCTAGCCAAGCGCCTTCAACAAGTGGAGGCGCCACACGGCAAGCCAAGCGCCTATCAACAAGTGAGGGAATGCAAGCGCCTTTAACAAGTGAGGCACTCCACAGGCAAGCCAAGGCACCTCAACCAGTGAGGCTTCAGCAGCTGGCAGTCAAAACTAACTTGCTTAATGAACTGTACAGTAATTTTAAGTGTTTAATTTTAGATGTTGTTGTGTAGTATAGGTTACGAAATTTTTAACAATTCTTAACTTCAATAGATGTGGGCATCACAATCAAGAAGTACGCACAACCAACAAGGTAAGTTGAGGGTTTCTAGTTGTAAGGTATCTAATAATTATATGGTAGGCAAGGGCAATATTAATAATGATGCTTGTTTGTAAGTACTTAGAAGGTAGTATAAAAATTGTTGGAAATGGTCACTTTTGGACTCGTAGGTGAAAAAGTACCATTATCCGAAAAATGTGATAATCCGGTTGGGGTCCTTCCCATATAGTCCGGATGATTGAGTGGAGACAGTACGTTGCGCAGTTCAATGGTTAAGATATTGTACAGTACTTGTTAACTCTCAAGCCTTATAAATTCTTATAAAGTTCTAGAGAAGTTGGACAGGTAAAAATGTTTTTTTTAAAATCTGTAAATAATCTTGTTTCTTTCAGAACAGAGAATTGTGAAGGGATTAATGGAGCTTTCTTCATGGCAGTGTGTCGTGGGAAAGTTAGCGAGGGTTTAGACTTTACTGATGATAATGCCCGGGCTGTTATTGCTGTAAGTTTACCTGGAGAGGGTTCTGGGAGTTCTCCTACTCTCTGAGCCCGGCCTGAGGCAAGGCTCAAAGTTTACAACTACTCCCAACCTGCTATTACTTTGTCATATCTACTTTTCAAGAAGTGAATGAATTTAGCCTCCCCTGATTGAGAACTTTAATATGTGTGTGTGTTTAGTATTTAATTGATGACAGTTTATAAATAAACAATGAATATTCCATATTTTGCATTTAACTGTTATTAATTGCTGTCTTGATCTTTGTATTTCAGGTTGGAATACCATATCCAAATGTAAAAGATATTCAGGTTGACCTAAAAAGGCAATACAATAATGAGCATTACAGATCACGTGGCTTGCTGACTGGGGGTGATTGGTATGAAATTCAGGCATATCGGTAAGTGTATTGGTATGTCAGCTTCTTTTGTAGTTTGGTGTTCTTGTTTCCTCCCCATCTGCTAGGAATGAAGTATTTACAGACTATGACAAAAAGAAGTAAAATATCTGAGTTACCAATAAATACCGGAGAGGGGGGGGGGGCCAATGTCATTAGATTGTGTTCAAACTTAGGCCGGAGTCACAGTGCCATGTTAAGTGTCAATCAGGTGTCAAACAACGTACAGGTATGCTGGGCTGATCCGAACAACCCGTCCTCTTGTTCAGACAGCATCTTTCGTAGCTACGTGCACCCTCTACGTCCATATATTGACGTAATAGACGATTAGAATGTAGAATCGGGTACTATTTATTTCATAAACCGGGAAACTGGATCAACCCAAAGCGCATCCCCAGCCACCCCGGTTGAAGCGCGCAGGTAACTGCGAAGTGCTGCAACCGGACACAACACATGAGGCACCCCCGGCCAAACTAACCAAGCATCAATGACCCATGGACCCCTCCGGAAAGCAGCCGTCTTGTTCTTTGCCAGAAAGGATGGAGAAGGCTGCAAACGGACAAACCTACCCCCAAGACCAAAAGAGCAGAAACCCCTGCCCTGGAGGAGAGCATGAAGCTCCCCTACCCAGCCCCAAGAGGCTAATGCCAACAAAAACAAAGCCTTGGAAAAACAATCCGGCACCAAAGGGGCCCACCACAAACCGAGGAGAGGAAAGATAGGAGAGCACCCTGTCCAAGGACCAGGACGGCTCAGGAGGAGCATGAGCAGGCCGGAGGTGAAACATAGCACGGGAAAGCTTACAAAACGGGGCGGATGTGATGTCCACCCCGAAAGCTAGCTTGAGCGGCTCCGCCAGCGCCACACGATACGAGGCGACAGTATTAGGCATCAATTGACGGTCCTGAAAAAGCCAAGAAAGAAAGAAAGGACAAGACAACCCTATCTGAAAGAAAAGACAACCAACGAAGAGCCAGAAAATGGCGAAAAGAACGCCAGGAAACTTCTTACTGTTGCCAAGACGAAGCTCTCAGGTGGGACACTATCAACGAAGCCACCTGATCACCATAGAACTGGTGAAATACCCGCGTCAAGAAGACCTTCGTGAACAGACACGAAGAGCAGAGGAAACAGTCGAACCAGCCCCGTACCGGATCGGACTGACCTGCTGAAAGAGGCGGAGCCGCGGGAAACGTCTCGGGTTCGGGCACCGAGCCAATTGCACCGGAAACCAAGGATGGGCTTTCCACCAAGAGGCCACAAGGACTACTCTCCCTGAGAATGTCTCCAACCGAACCAGAACCCGAAGCAACAGCTGGACCGGGGGGAAGAGGTATAGGTAACCCCACCTCGACCAGTCCTGCCGAAAGGCATCCACTGCGAACGCTTCGCAGTCGGGGAAGGGCGTCACGTATATTGGGAGACACCGAGACCACACCAACACGAAGAGGTCCACATCTGGCACATCTGGGAGACCGTACGTCTGGCAGATCCAACGAAACGAGTCGTCGTCGATCGTCCACTCTGTGGACAGGGGATGGAAGCGAGACAGACCGTCCGCCAGAACGTTGGACACTCCCCGGACATGAACCGCACGGAGAGCCAAACCCCGAGAATCCAGCAGACGAACCACTCGTAGTGACCAACCCCAAAGAACCAAGGACCAAAGAGAACCCCCGTGGTTCAGGCAATGAACCACTGGAGAACAGTCCGAATGGAGGCGAATGGTCGATCCCCGAGCCACGCGAATCCTCCGAAGCGCGAACCAGACTGCCGCGAACTCCCAAACCGTGCTGTGAGCCCGACGGAAGGATGAACCCCACCGTCCCTGGTCTGCCTGGTGAGCACTTGTCACAAAGCCCCAGTCGAGAGACGACGCGTCCGTGAACACATCGAGCGAGGGCTCGGGAAGGCGCCAAGGCACCGAACCCCGAAAACCCCGAAGAAGAAGCCGGTGACGCAGCAACCGACACAAGACCCCCGGAGGACGAACCCAACGATCGCGAGAGAGGCGGAAAGGACGTCCCCGAAGGAACCAAAACCGACGCCAAAGCCAAACCTGACCCGGCGGGTAGACTAGCACGGCGAAGTTTAGACTCCCGCACAACCGCTCGAGCAACTGCCGAGTGACCCGGGACCCCCCCTCAGAAACAGCCGACTGTGGTCCCCCAGCCGTCGCAACACCTCTGGAGGGAGAGACAAGGAAGCGGTCCGAGAATCCCAAACAAGACCCAGCCAGGTCCGAACCTGAGACAGAACCAGATGGGACTTCCTCCAGATTACCAGGAACACGAACCTGACTAGCTGGGAAAGAACCATATCCCTGGCAAGCAGACAAGCTGACCGACGGGAGCCCACACCAGCCAGTCGTTGAGGTAGGCCAAAACCCGAATCCCTAGAAGACACAGACGGGTCACCACAACCCGGGTCAGACGCGTGAAAACGCGAGGTGCCAGAGTCAAGCCAAAAGGTAGGCATCGAAAACGGTAAGCGTGACGCCCCACCATGAAACCTAACCAGTCCCTGAACCCTGGATGAATAGGAACATGCCAATAGGTGTCCTGGAGGTCCAGGGACACCATCCAGGCACCTGGCTCCAACAGAAGCCGGACCTGAGACAGAGACAGTCATCCAAAAGGAGGGGCAAGGAATCCAGGGGTTCAGACGAGACAAGTCCAGTATGAACCTCAGATCCGCACAGTCCCGTTTCGGCACTGGAAACAGATGGGAAGCCCACCTGAGGGACGTAATCGTTTCGACAACGCCCAAGCGCACCCATTCCAAGACGACTTGACGAAGTGCAGGAGAAGAAACCTGCCCTGTTAGCCCCGAACCCCCCAAAGGAGGGCGAGTCGCCCAACGCCACCTCAGGCCGGATGACACGATCGAAAGGCCCACAAATCGTGTGACCAAGTGTGGGCAAACAGAGTGAGCCTCTCCCCCCATCGCCCCGTCAACGGGGCAAACCGCGAAAGGGCCGACATCCCTCGAGAACCCAACCGTCGAACAGGGCGATCACTACACCGACCAGACGACGCTGGCCCCGAAGGGAACAATGGCTCAGAAACTGGCACCAATGGCCCCCTTGACCACCGGAACCCGGACCCNTTTCTGTGAATCTGTTTCCATTTTCAACCTCTGAATTTTATCCTTTACCTGCCATTTGCTTTTAGTGAATTTATAGAATAGGTCTGGTTCTGTTTTACATTTGTCTCCTATTTCTTTATCAAAATTTCTTTCTGCCTCTCTTCTCACTGCTGTGTTGTTGTTTGATACTTATGTACAATACAATAAATCAAAACAGTACATGTATCCACATGTACATAAGGGTTTCATAATGATATTTCATAAAATATAATTACATTTCTTGAATTAAATGTTTAATAATAATGAGTTATGCTAATACACTTTTCAAATATTTATCAACAGACTGTAGGTGGCTGGTATGGCAGAAGAAAATCTACAGTGGAATGGGTATACTCCATTAACTTTTGGTGCCTTAACCCTGGTGTGGCGTTTAATTCTGTTGGCTCCAGTACTCGTTCCATCATCTTGACATCAGGAACTCTGTCTCCAATGAATTCCTTCCAGTCTGAATTATCTGTCCCCTTTAAAATACAACTGGAGGCAAATCATGTCGTTGACAAGAACCAGGTACGTGTGACATGAGTTTTTTAGTCAGGGCCTAGCAGTGGCTCCTTGTGGCTCCCTGTGGCTCCCTGTGGCTCCAGGGAACCACCGAGGTCCCAGTACAAAGATGCATTTCATTAGATTCGACTAATATTTTTATTATTTTTTTTTATTGGTTCATATCACTTTTATTTGTTAATGAATTTTAGCATTTTTAAAACCTAGTGATTTCAGATTCTTTATTTTATCTAACTGATAAGTGCATTGTGAATATGTTTTTGTTTGACTAGTGAATTACAGATGAGGTTTATTTTATTGAATACATTCCAAATGGTTTCTCTAATTATTGTCTGTGCA
The DNA here is from genome assembly GCA_020271785.1 of Procambarus virginalis. Classification (NCBI taxonomy): domain Eukaryota; kingdom Metazoa; phylum Arthropoda; class Malacostraca; order Decapoda; family Cambaridae; genus Procambarus; species Procambarus virginalis. The sequence continues at coordinate 11,374 of WNGS01039109.1, forward strand.
TTGTCTTTCTCAAGACCATGTTTGAACTACAGTAGTTGTCTTAAGTGTGCATTTCGTGAGAGAATGCCATGAGGAGCAGACATCTAAAGGTTTCACAAGAGAAGCTTTTCTTTGGCATAAGGAGTCCTATAGCACAGTGGTCTCATGGTCTTCTTGTTAGCTTCTTGGACTAGGTTTAAGACTACTGTTAGTTTCTTGAACCATGTCATAGCCAACAAAGGCAATCAGTCCTTTGCAGAGAAATCACAAAAATATAGTACAGTATAAAATACTCATATTAGAATAAAATACAGGACAAAAAGAAAGCCAATTTAATTAATAAAACCCAAATAAAAACTGCCTCAGGGGTTCAGTTTCCTACCTACCCCAATATTGACAACAAAATGAGTAAAATTGTGAGGAAAACTGCAAGAGTTTTGTTAGCCTTGCAATGAGCCTGCCACCATAGACCTGGTGACGTGCCTGAGATTCTGCTTAGTGTAGTGTAGTGTGTCCTGCTTAGTGTTATGAACCAGGCAGAATGTAGTGTTAATTTTGTACGCTTTTGTTGTGCTTATAAAATTGTGTATGTTTTTGAACCTCTGATTTTAAATTAGTATGTGTTAAATAAGATGCATTGTGAATAATGTAGACCATTCTCTTTACATTATATTTGTATTTGTTTAAATTTTACTATCCATTAGAGTAGTTTCTCCTGGTTCAATAAAGTTATGAATTATGTCAATTAAGAAGGATAGGTTATTTTTACTGAAATGTATTTTACTGTATGCAGGTGTGGGTTGGAACAGTAGGCAGAGGACCGACAGATCAGTTGCTGCAAGCAACATATCGTCATACTGAAACTTGGGAATTCCAGGATGAACTAGGACGTTTGGTATTGGCTGTTTGCAAGGCAGTGCCACGAGGAATACTCTGCTTCCTCCCTTCCTATGCAATGCTCAACAAATTAGTTGATAGGTAATGCTGTTGTAATATTGCCAATTATTGTCTACTTTGTGCTACTTACCTGGTTTCTATGTAATATGCCATTATAACTTGTATGTACATAAAAACAATGAGACGTTGTGCCATATCTAGAAGGATGTGTCATTGTGTGAAGGAGGCTTGGTCAGAGACTGGGCTGCGGGGCTTGACCCCCACAATCAACACAAGGTAACTGCAGGGTACCTATGCATTGTAACTGCCTTTGTCATGTCCATTATAAAAATGAAGAAATGAGTGCTGTTTAGTTTTAAGCTTAGACTAAAATAGAAAATGTATGACTGGTTGGACATATAGATGTCAAGTGTTAATTACTTTTATTGACTGGTATGATATTTCAGATGTCAAATTAGCTATTAGATGGCATATATTTGCCTGTTGTCGAGGACAAGAAGTCTATTAAACTTATCAACCTTGGCCAAATATACACCTTACTCAATGTGCAACCCACAACAGTTTACTAACTCTTGAATACTCATTTACTACTAGATGAACAAAGGCATCGGATGAACGGAACCGTACCCAAACTTCTCTGACCTAAAGTGGGAACAAATATGGATACCTTTAAATTGTAATCCGACTTCACTCATCACTGTGCTGCAGCTTATGGCTGTACGTTACCTCTTACAATGCAAACATTATAAAAATAATAAAGAATATAGAACCTATGTGGTTTGGACATGTAAAGAAATTAGGTAATGGCAGATTGATGATAAGATGGTAATGAAATACTTTAGTGGAAAAGAATGAGGTTGTAAGGTAAGATGAATAAAGATATGGGTGAAGGGTGGAAGAAAAAGGTGCAAAAAGTTTAATTAAAGGGAGGTAGAAGGATAGGGTGAGAGACATTAAAGACAAGGATGAAAGAAGAGTCAGTTATGTATGGATAGATATGATGCACAGAGACCCCACAAGCCACTAACCCCCCTGCTCTTCAGAAGGAAATGTTGTACACGTACTGGATATGTCATTGAATTTACCTGAACATCACCGTCTCTAGTGCCTTCAGAGGGAACAGAAAACCTTTGAATTTTCCAAGGTCTTTCTCCTCAATTACAGATATATTGATGTACTTAGATTTGCATTCTAGGATATATACTGTTTTCCATCTCACATTATATTTTCAAGTACTGTATACACTTGTGTTTCTTTGACAGATGGCAGGTTACAGGGATATGGAATGAACTGAATGAAGTAAAAGTGGTCATTACTGAACCACGAAATAATGAACAGTTTGAGGAAGCCATTACACTCTTTTATGATACAATTAAAAACACTGGGTAAGTACATTTGTGAAAATGTTTTTTGTCATTTCATGTTTTTTATTGTATTTTATTCTAAATGTTGTTTTTTGTAAGATGGAAAAGAACTTTTAAAACCAGATATAATTATAAACTGCAGGAGAAAGGTTCCAGAAGAAGGTATTTGATAAATCACCTAAATGTTTGAAAATTATTTGATTATACCAGTTTAAAAAAGATTAGATAATGCAATGTATTCCTTGTCTGTCTTTGTATATTCTTATGATCTTACATGGGTTATCATATTCCCTTTCTTGTGTTTTCCAATATGCTTGTTCTTAACCACTGTGCTGCTCGCCTTCCAAATACAGCACCCCCCTTCCCCCTGTGCACAGGAAATAAATTCTCGGGAAAAAATTCTTTTTGTTTTTGAAAATGTTAAATACCCTTCCCTGATCACAGATATGTAAAAAAAAAATCGAAATTGTAATTACTTTGGCCGCAATGGGGTCCGGAAAATGGCGTGTGACGTCATGATTTGGTGATCGCCCGTGACGTAGACTCCCGGAGCCAGTTGCCTGCCAGCTTCAACATGCGCGAGTTGCCACAAATATTTTTCTGTTCATTTTTTGTATACGTTTCCAAATACATTTTTTTTTCTTGACAATCCTGTGTATAATGAACACGTACACAATATTATCGCAGTAGAACATCTAAACTGTCCCAAGACACTGTGTTGTGTGTCTCAAATGTGTCCACATATATTGTTCATATATCCAATGTTTCATGTTCATTTATGTATTTCTGGGGGGAGCCCCGTCGGCTCCCCAGAGCTTTTCCAGGCTGATATGCTAATGTCAGACTTTGGCATCAGTCATGTGTATGGAGTTCTTAGGTCTACCGGGGACCACGGCCAGAACTGGGCCCCCTCTCAGAGGCAAGGGGAGCAATGGCCTTTAGAAATCCCCGTGTGGCTGGAAGCATTCTATGTCTGCCATCGATGGAACAGGCACCCAGAAAGTTAAGCGCCTCAAAACAAACCCCTATTCTGGTTAAAATTGCTACCAAAAGCCGAACTAGTGGGTAGAACTCCCCAACAGAAAACAAGTAAACTAGTGTGACGTCACACGTCGCCGCGCTGCTGTCTGCGCAGCTTCCCCCCTCCCTGGGAGGGGGAAGGGGGAGCCCCAGACCCTCCACGCCGGCTACCCACACCTCAGTTCTTGAGGCTGATGCTGTAGGTGAAGGTCGTGTGCTCTGGCTCCGGTGTCGCTATAGCACTGTGCTTTGCGTGTGGTGTTTGTTTTTGTGGGTGCGAGAGCCAGGAGTTATCTTCAGTACTCGGGCTGCATGCGCCTAGGGCTTCCTTCCCTAGGTGCCCTGTAAGAACTGCCCTTGGGGCTTGGGGCCATCTTCCACAGGCTTCTCGGGGTCTGCCCCTGCTGGTCCGTTTTACCTTTTCGTTTTTTTGGCCGCCTGTTGGGCTCTTGGGTGTTCTGTTCTCCCTTGTTACTGGTAGGTTAGAGGCAGTTTGCACTGGTAGGGGCGCAGGGTGCTGCACAGCTTGTATTCTCGACATAGCGGCCGGCTCTGTTCCTTGGGGTTCGCTGTCCTTTTGCGGGGTTTTGTTTTGTTTTTGCCTGGTGGGGGTTCTGCCCTATTCTTCCACTGGTTTTTGCCCTTCCACGGTTCTCCTCGGTGGTGCCCCCCTGCTAGGTCCCCATGAATGTACACGTCCCTGGGGTTCAGCTATAGAAGTTCACTTGGTAGTTTTGGGCGCCGGTTAGCAGCGCCCTGCCTGGGACTACCTGAGTGCGAGTCCTCTTAAAGTAAACGCTCAGGACCCTGGGCATCCCCTAGGGGTCGTGTGGGTCCGATGGATGTGATCCCGGAGTCCTCGCTCGCTGTGTGCGAGTTTGAGGGTTGCTCGGTCCCCTTGTCTCAGGGTGACCCTCATTGTTTTTACCTCTGCCACGCTGCCTGTTGGGTCGGTGATACTTTCGACCCTGAGTCCTGTGAGTGTTGCTGCTTACTTGTGACTCAATTTACCCAATCCTCTGATGATTCTATTCGGGTACAGGCGGCGCGTGCGTTGCAGTCTAGGTTTCATCTGTTGCAACGTACTCGGTTGGTTGCTCACCCGGATGCCCCGGGGCTGCCCCGCTTTGCTTTTCGAGACCCAGACTTGGGGGTGGGGGTCACTTTGATCCTGGTTCAGTCCGCACCTCCTCGTCCTTCCCCTTCTGTTCATTCTGTCCCCCCCCCCCTGCTTCCAGGCCTGAAGCGTCTGAGGGTTTCGGGGTCGGAGCAGGGGTTACTTGATCTCGAGACTCGGGCAGCTTCGGGGGGTGCCCCTTCTGGGGGGGCGGCAGAGGCATTCGAGTCTTGTCTCCCGGCCGAAGCTTCTGGGTTTGACCAGTGGGCCCCCCTTCCTCCAGCTTCTACGGCTGTTCCGTCCTTGTCTTGTGGGGTCGGGGCTTGGTGAGAGGACTCGGCCCCGGGTCCTGTAGTGAAGGACCACAAGGGTGGGGAGGGGCTGACTTGGGGGCCTTGGGCCCCGTTGGACCCCGCCTGGGTTTTTCTTCCCTTTGAGCGGGGCTTATTGTTACAAGGTATGGGGTTTTCTTTTCCCCCCTCTGCGTACGAGTTGGATTTGGTGTCGGCCCCTCCCCGGGTTCGGTTCCATGTTCCCCCGGGTACGTCGGTTCCGTCTTTCCGGAGGTTTTTGGCTTATCGCATCCAACCTGGTGTGGTGCGGGCAGCCTTTGCAGCTTACCTCCTGCGTGACCCGGATTATGCCTTGGAAATGGATCCGTCCGAGTTCAGGTTTGGAACTTTGTTCCCTTTCTGGCTCCGTTACGAGGTTCCGGAGTCTTCCTGGCTAGCAGACTGCCCCTTGTTTGTTATGGATTCCTGGCATTCCTTCTGTCGTTCCCGCACTCTGGAGTGGCGGGAAGCTTCCACGGTGCTTCAGGTTTTCCTGGGGGCGATCTTGAGTACCTGAATGAGTGCTTGTTTGCCCCTGCCCTTTCCCGCGATGTGGGCGTTATTCAGCTCCATGTGCAGGTTCCCACCCTTTCGGCGGCACTCATAGCGGAGGACTTGTGCACCCGGGGCCTTTTGGCTTCGGTCTTGCGGTTCTTTTTTCCTCCTGGAGCTGTCCTCGGATTGGCTCGTGGAGGATGTGAGGACACTTGGGTCCGTCCCGGGGTCCGGCGCCTTGTCCTCAGCAGCGCGTTCGTCGGCTGCCTTGTTGAAGCTGTTCACGCTGATTTTGCGGGATGCAGTTTCCTTGTTTTATGCTTCCAGTCTCGCGTGTCGGCAGACGGTGCTGGGTTCCTCCGTGGAATCTGCTTGGGCTCTGGCTCTTAGGTGTTCTTCGCCTTTTTGTCCTCTTCTGTTTGAGGAGTCGGCTGTGGCACAGTTTATTCAGGCTGCGTCATTGGCTTGTCGTCCGATGTCGAACTTGTTGGTTTTCGGGGGTCCCGGGGTGGTTCTTCCCGGAAGGGTCATGCCAGGGCTCGGGGTTCCTCTCGTCGTGGTAGGCCACTGGTGTCAGGTTTGGGTTCAACTCCTCCTTCGGACCCTCCCTCGTCTGGTCGGCGCGGTGTTCACTCTGTGCGGGGTTCTGGGTCTCGTAAGGGTCGCCGAGGGGCGATTAACGGGGCGATGGGGGGGGAGGGCAGGTTGCGCTGTTCGCCCACGCCTGGTCCCACGATTCGTGGGCCTTTCGGGTCGTGTCTGTCGGCCTGCGGTGGCGTTGGGTGGCCCCCCCTCTTGGGGGGTCGGGGCTGGCAGGGCAGGTTTCTTCCCCTGCGCTCTGTCGGGTCGTCTTGAAGTGGGCTCGCTTGGCCGTCGTCGAAACGACGTTGTCCCTCAGATGGGTTTCCCGTCTGTTAACGGTTCCGAAACGGGACTGCGCGGATTTGCGGTTCATTCTGGACTTATCCCGTCTGAATCCCTGGGTTCATTGCCCCTTCTTTCGGATGACTACGTTGTCTCAGGTTTGGCTCCTCTTGGAGCCGGGCACTTGGATGGTGTCCCTGGACCTCTGGGATGCTTATTGGCATGTCCCGATTCATCCACGGTTCAGGGACTGGCTCGGTTTTGTTGTGGGGCATCTGAGTTACCGCTTTCGTTGTCTCCAGTTCGGGTTGAACCTGGCACCTCGCGTGTTCACGCGCCTTACACGGGTTGTGGTGGTCCGTTTGCGTCTCCTAGGTGTTCGGGTGTTGGCCTACCTCGACGACTGGCTGGTTTGGGCTCCCAGCCGTCAGCTTGCTTGCAAGCCAGGGATTTGGTTCTTTCCCAGCTCGCCGGGTTTGGGTTCTTGGTGAACTGGAGGAAGTCCCATCTGGTCCCCTCTCAGGTTCGGACTTGGCTGGGTCTCGTTTGGGACTCTCGGACCGCCTCCTTGTCTCTCCCTCCGGAGTCTCTCCTGCGGCTGTGGTCCCGCCTTCGTCTGTTTCTGGTGGGCCCTCGGGTCACCCTGCGGTTGCTCGAGGGGCTGTGCAGGAGCCTAAACTTCGCAATGGTGGTCTACCCGCCGGGTCGGGTTTGGCTTTGTCGGCTGTTCTGGTTCCTTTGGGGTCACCCCTTCCGCCTCTCTCACGATCGCAGGGTTCGACCCCGGGGGCCTTGCGTTGGTTGCTGCATCACCGGCTTCCTCTTCGGGTTTTTCAGGGTTCAGTGCCTTGGCGCCTACCCGATGTGTACACGGATGCGTCGTCTCTCAGCTGGGGCTTTGTGACCAGTGCTCACCAGGTCAGCCAGGGGCGTTGGGATCCGTCCTTCTGTCGAACTCACAGCACGGTGTGGGAGTTCGCGGCAGTGTGGTTTGCTCTCTGGAGGATTCGGGTGGGTCGCAGATCAACGATTCGGCTCCATTTGGACTGCTCTCCGGTGGTTCATTGCCTGAACCGCGGGGGTTCGATGTGGTCCTTGTCTCTTTGGGGTTGGTCGCTTCGGGTGACTCGTCTGCTGAGTTCTCGGGGTTTGGCTCTCCTGGCGGTTCACATACAGGGAGTGTCCAATGTCTTGGCCGACGCCCTGTCTCGCTTCGTTCCCCTCTCCATGGAATGGACGGTCGACGACGAGTCCTTCCATTGGCTTTGCCA
>WNGS01039110.1:0-12187 GCA_020271785.1 Procambarus virginalis
GCTTCTTCGTTCCGTGCGTAGGTGCCATACTGAACATATAGTTTCCCTTAAAACTTCGTGGAAAACAACCGACCTTACCTGACCTACTTAGTAGGTTACAATACGCATCTTATGGTTTCGTATTTGCAATTGTTACTTAACCTATTATAGGTATGCCACTGAACTCTGTGAGGGGATTGCAAGTTATGCCCCTATGGTACGGTCTGTGGACTTCCGGGGCACACTAGCTTGCCTTCGACTTAGTTATGGCCCATCCTGGTTGTGGGATCTGTGGGCCTGCAGGCCGCCCATGCGTCTTCCTGGTGGCCTCCCTTTGGCCGTCTAGCCTGGCCTCGGGCCGGGCTTGGGGTGTACATGAGCTCCCGGTTCCCCATCCAGCCGGTTTTGAGCGGGGTTTTCTCCGCCGTCGGTCGCCTGGTAGGCGGGTTCCTGGGCCTGCTGGGTTCTGTCGTGTCTCCGTGGCCCTGTCTGGGGTCTATCTGCTCCGTTCTCTGCCTTTGCCGAGCGAGTTGCTCTTTACCTGTGGCATTTGCGGTGGTGTATACTCCCCTAGTTGTGCTTGCGGGGTTGAGCTCTGGCTCTTTGGTCCCGCCTCTCAAACGTCAATCTTATAACAGGTGTACCGTTTCCTGACCTATTGGGCTCTATCATATCTACACTTGCAACTGTGTTTGGAGTCAGCCTCCACCACATCGCTTCCTAATGCATTCCATTTGTCAACCACTCTGACACTAAAAAAAAAAAAAAAAAAAAAGTTCTTTCTAATATCTCTGTGGCTCATTTGGGCATTCATTTTCCACCTGCGTCCCCTAGTGCGTGTGCCCCTTGTGTTAAACAGCCTGTCTTTATCCACCAGGTTGTATGTTGCTACTAATGCGCGTGTGCATTAGTACCGTGTTTCGCAGTGGCGTGTCCTTACTCCTGGGTTTTTTATGCTTCTGCTCTTTCGTCCTGTCTCCCCCAGTCGTTTTCCCTGGCATCTCCTTTGGTCAGTTTTGCCTGCACTTGCTGCTATGTTGGGGGATGTGGTCGGTTTCCACCACTTCATTGTTTGTGTGTTCCCTTGTTTCCTCTCTGCCACAGGGGTGTTCTGCGTGTGTTCCTTGGCTTCTTGGGCTTTTTTCGGCCTGTGTCCTGTGGTGTGCTTCTTTGTCTCGGTCTGTTGCTGTTGCTCGTACCTCTTGGTTCGGGTACGGTTCTGGCGGCACCCTTCCGCCTTCTTTGGTTTCCTTGCTTGCCCTGCCACTTGGCTTTTTGGGGTCTTGCGATGTCTCGCGTCGGACCCGTCATTTGTTCTCCTGGCGGGTTTGCTTGCTTTGGGATTTGTCTGTTCGGCAGACGTTCCATCTCCTTGTACCACCTGAGTTCGGTGGTCGCGCCCGAGATCTTCTTGCGGCTCCGCCTTTTTCCTGGCTCGGAGGGGCCTTGTCGGGGCTGCTTCCGTCTGCCTCGTGGTCTCGCCTCCGGCTGGTGGTCGGTGTCCCACCTGCGTGTTTCTCTTGGCGGCAGTATGGTGTGTTTTGGCGGTCCTTCCTTTTCCTGTACCTTCATAGGTGGTTCCTCTTGTTAGCGTCGGCCTGGTTTTTGTGGTGGGGGTTGGGGGCCGTCGTCGTGCCACATACTGTCGCCTCTCTCTTTTGTGCGGCGCTGGCGGAGCCGCTTTGGCTTGCTTTCGGTCTTGCTTCTACACCGCTTAGTAAGCTGTCTTGTGCTTCGTTTCCCCTCCGGCCTGTTCGTGCGCCGCTTGCACCATCCTGGTATCTGGTCAGCGTGCTCTGTCTTCTCCTCGGTTGGTAGTGCCTCTTCGGTTCCGGTTTGTTTTTCGTCGGCTCTTTTCCTTTTGGCATTTGCCTCTGGGGGTCGGGTCGCTGAGTTTTCCTGCTCCTTTGGTTTTAGCGTTTTGGTTGTTTGGGTGGTGTCCGCCTCCCGGTTCCGTCCCTTTGATCTTCCTCTGTGGGTAGTTAGCTCCGGGAGCCGACGGGGCTCCCCCCAGAAAACCAGCGTTGAATGTAATGAAACGCCATTTTCTGGGTGAGTCCCAGAGGCTCCCCGGCAACCCTCCCTCCCTCCGGTCGGCGGTTTTTCGCGTGTCTTGACATCCAGCCTCAGAACTACTGTAATGGGTGGATAGCCGGCGTGGGAGGTCTGGGGCTCCACCTTCTCCCCCCTCCCGGGGAGGGGGGAGCTGCGCAGACAGCGGCGCGGTGACGTGTGACGTCACACTAGTTTGCTTGTTTTTCTGTTTGGGAGTTCTATCCACTAGTTCGGATTTTGGTAGCAATTTTAACCAGAATAGGAGTTTGTTTTGGGGCGCTTACCTTTCTGGGTGCCTGTCCCGGTCGATGGCAGACATAGAATGCTTCCAACCACACGGGGGCTTCTATAGGCCATTGCTCCCCTTGCCTCTCTGAGGGGGCCCGGTTCTGGCCGTGGTCCCCGGTAGGCCTAAGAACTCCATACACATGACTGATGCCAAAGTCAGAAATTAGCATATCAGTCTGGGATAGCTCCGGGGAGCCTCCGGGACTCACCCAGAAAATGGCGTTTCATTACATTCAACGCTGGTTTTTTGCCAGACTTCTCCACGCGATTGTGGCCAAAATATGCCACCAACGATTTTTTTTGTTATTTTTTCCGTGACCATGGAACACAAATGAACACTTTTATAAGACGAAAGAATTTTTTGGATTTATTTTTTTGTTGCGCCTGTGGCGGTTGAAGCCATTATGACCCTTAGCGGCTCAATGGTTAATGATGCTATTGATGCTGGGATGTTGTAAAGCATTGACTCTTTTTGTAGAAAGAACGAAATTAATTGAAAAAAAAGAACAAATGTCAAAAAGGTTTGTTTGTTGTTTGTCAGGTAGGCTGCTCCTTGTTTCTTAAATAAAAAAAACGTAAAAAAGTTGAAACACTTTGAAAAACGGACAAATGCCATATAAGTTCGTTCAGCGTTTGGCGGGTAGGCTGCTCCATTATTGAGAAATAAATGAAAAATACAAAACTAATGGAACACATTTGAAAAACAGAAAGATTGTCATAATGGAGCAGCCTACCCGACAAACACTGAACGAACCTTTATGGCATTTGTCCATTTTTCAAAGTGTTTCAACTGTTTTATTATTTTATTTTTATTTTTTTTATTTAAGAAACATGGATCAGCCTACCTGACAAACACCAAACGAACCTTTTGCTATACAAAAAAAAAGAAAAAAGAAAACAAAATTGAACAAATTTGAAGAAAGAAAAATGTCATAAAGGTTTGTTCAGTGTATGTGAGGTAGGCTACTCCATTATTTATAACATCAAATATCATACTGATGTTTTTCGGTGGTAGAATGGAATATTTCTATTTACATTATTTTCACTGGGGTACTTCGTTTTGAATGATGTCAGTTTCACATGACGACCACGGTGCCAAAATGGATTAAATTCGTTATTTGAGGTTCCACTGTACTACCTACCTAACTACACATACTGTATTGCATATTAATGGGTTATAAGCCAGTCCAAACAGGGTATAAGCATGGAATACTATAACTCTCATACTGGGTGGGGTGGATATTATGAGGGACTGGTGGCTCATAACAGTTGTTACTGACGTGTGTTGGTGAGTGTATTAATATACCTAAGACTTGTCTCTCCTTATTCATAACTTTTGTGTACCTGAGTCTTGTCTCTCCTTACTTGTAACCTTTGTGTACCCGAGTCTTCTGTCTCCCCTTACTCGTAACCTTTATGTACCTGAGTCTTGTCTCCCCTTATTCATAACCTTTGTGTACCTGAGTCTTGTCTCCCCTTACTTGTAACCTTTGTGTACCTGAGTCATGTCTCCCCCTTACTTGTAACCTTTGTGTACCCGAGTCTTCTGTCTTCCCTTACTCGTAACCTTTATGTACCTGAGTCTTGTCTCCCCTTATTCATAACCTTTGTGTACCTGAGTCTTGTCTCCCCTTACTTGTAACCTTTGTGTACCTGAGTCATGTCTCCCCCTTACTTGTAACCTTTGTGTACCCGAGTCTTCTGTCTCCCCTTACTCTTAACCTTTGTGTACCTGAGTCTTGTCTCCCCTTACTTGTAACCTTTGTGTACCCGAGTCTTCTGTCTCCCCTTACTCTTAACCTTTGTGTTCCTGAGTCTTGTCTCTCTTTATTCTTAACCTTTGTATTCCTGTGTCTTGTCACTCCAGTAATGTGAGAGTATGTTAAATTGAACATTAGTAATTGTGTATGATTGTGTGTGTTAAGTTTTCCCACAAGTTTTCGTGAGAGTAGCGTCCCAGCACTCTACGAGGACAGAGAGGGAGGAGCGAGACTTCACATGCTGCTGGTGTGTTGTGTGTGCTGGTGAGGGGTCCAACTCACTGTGTAGGGGTTATTTACCTCCATTATATCTCTGTGACTGGAATACTGTCATTAATGGTGAGCGAGATGTTATTCCTTGGTAGTGTATTGTCCCATTTCCTGTGTTTTATTAAATGTAATGCATGTACTGTACTTTGTCGAGTTCTGCCAATTCAAAAAATATGGTACCGGTCCCATGTTGTTACTCTTGTGTTTGAAGTGTTTATAAATGCACATTGGCTCTACATCCCTGTTTTAAAGTAACATGTCTACACTATAAGTAAGGAAGTAAAGGATTGGTTTTGTGAGTTTGTACTCTAGGGGTACGGCTTACAAGTTCATGTCCTTATACTCTTTATTTTTAAACTTTGTATACCCGAGTATTCTCCCCTACTTGTTCTTAACCTTTGTAAAGAATGTAAAGAAAGTTTTTAATCTCTTCATCAGGGACGTTCCTAATTCCATGGATTGTCTTTGTCATCCTTCTCTGTACATGTTCATCAGGGAGGTTCCTAATTCCCAAGATTGTGTTTGGCATCTCTGTTCATGTTCAAAAGTTTGTTTGCTCAATACTGTACTGAAGTTCTGTCCTCTGCGATGTTTGTAAGCAAATTAACCCATATCTCAGATGTTTGTCAGAATATTAACCAAGCTCTGGGATGTTTGTCAGAATATTAACCCAGCTCTGGGATGTTTGTCAGAATATTAACCCAGCTCTGGGATGTTTGTCAGAATATTAACCCAGCTCTGGGATGTTTGTCAGAATATTAACCCAGCTCTGGGATGTTTGTCAGAATATTAACCCAGCTCTGGGATGTTTGTCAGAATATTAACCCAGCTCTGGGATGTTTGTCAGAATATTAACCAAGCTCTGGGATGTTTGTCAGAATATTAACCCAGCTCTGGGATGTTTGTCAGAATATTAACCCAGCTCTGGGATGTTTGTCAGAATATTAACCCAGCTCTGGGATGTTTGTCAGAATATTAACCCAGCTCTGGGATGTTTGTCAGAATATTAACCCAGCTCTGGGATGTTTGTCAGAATATTAACCAAGCTCTGGGATGTTTGTCAGAATATTAACCCAGCTCTGGGATGTTTGTCAGAATATTAACCAAGCTCTGGGGGATACAAGTCACTCCGTACATTGACAACATCGCACACTAATATATTTACAACTTCGGACACCAGCTTTCGACGTTTCGCATATGTGTACGTGTTCCATATTAAAATGACAATATAATGCTATTAACAAATAAAATCTTCTGCTTAACAGGCATATAGTTATTAAATGAAGTTTGGTGATGTAATAGACATAATCCGGAGTCCGTAAGGACGCCGCCCGCCAGCGTAAACACAACACACCCAAATGCCCACAAACACGATACAACGCACAAAACACAACACTTCTGTCAGTTTTTGGATAAACTCCTTTTATATTTATTATGTGATAGTTATACTTGTATAAAATGATAACTATTATAGGTAAGCGCCTAATATTTAATATTAATCAATAAAAAACTAGTCAGAAGCCACACGCCTGTCTGTACATGTCTTTTATGTAAAAGTATTTTGGGCGCTCATGTACTTGTGCGCTAGCTGGCGTTCACAACTGTTCTCGCCTACAAGCATTAGAATTAAACAAATGAATTTATTTTTTCATTTATATACAAGAAGAGAAGGCTACCCTTGAGTCTGTAATATTCATCTGATCACTGGTCTCCCATTTGGTCCTCATTGCTTTATCTTACTATTATTGAATGTCAATAACCGTATTATGCAATTTCAATTTCTTCTATTTCTTTCTTTATTATGCACCCCATACCCATCCCGTGGGCGGTGGTGTAAAGGATACAGAGGCACATAATCGGTTCAGGAACTGAACCCTCTAGTTCGTTTAGCTAAGCAAATAACAATGTTTGACGCTAGTAACCAAATTATCAATGTTGTATTCACATGTACACACCTTCATACATATATATATATATATATATATATATATATATATATATATATATATATATATATATATATATATATATATATATATATATATATACGTATACACATATACATACACATACATATCTAATCACCCACACAAATACACACATCAATAATCTTTGTGTCACAAATGACACAAAGAGGTGTCACAAGTTACATTACAAGAGGCTCACAACAGTCACTATACAAGGCACTTTACATCTATAGTGAGTCACACAGTTACTAGTCTTGCTGCACACCCACCCAACTGGGTGGCAGCTTTACAGTCATGTGCTCCACACCCACCCAACTGGGCAGCAGCTTTACAGTCATGTGCATGCATTACCTACATTAAGCAAATTTTGGATACTTCGCTAAGATTTCGAGCAGCACATCATTATGAATGAAGTACTTACACATTTCATTATGCAACTTTAATAAAGTTGTCCTTCAGCATTTTGTGGTGTTCAGCTACCCTTATCTTCTGTATGTTCCTCACATTACCAGTATACACAAACATTGGCATGTAGGGATAAAGACTCTCAGGTAAGTTAGTAATTTAAATGCACAGTAGCAGTCCTAGGCGTTCAATCCCCGACCGCCGTTCAAGTGGTTTGGCACCATTCCTCCCTATCCCATCCCAAATCCTTATCCTGATCCCTTCCCAGTGTTAAATAGTTGTAATGAACAGGCACTATATATATATATATGTCGTACCTAGTAGCCAGAACGCACTTCTCAGCCAACTATGCAAGGCCCAATTTGCCTAATAAGCCAAGTTTTCATGAATTAATTGTTTTTCGACTACCTAACCTAACCTAACTTTTTCGGCTACCTAACCTAACCTAACCTATAAAGATAGGTTAGGTTAGGTTAGGTATGGTTGGTTAGGTTCGGTCATATATCTACGATAATATTAACTCTAATAAAAAGAAATTGACCTCATACATAATAAAATGGGTAGCTTTATCATTTCATAAGACAAAAATTAGAGAAAATATATTAATTCAGGAAAACTTGGCTTATTAGGCAAATCAGGCCTTGCATAGTAGGCTGAGAAGTGCGTTCTGGCTACTAGGTACGACATATATATATATATATATATATATATATATATATATATATATATATATATATATATATATATATATATATATATATATATATATATATATATATATATATATATATATATATATATATATATATATATATATATATATATATATATATATATATATATATATATAATTATACCAGTATAATCTAATAATATATACTGGTCTAATAAAATAATTAGACCAGTTAATACTCTCACTCGTTGTGTTAGGATATGTTAGCTTGATAAAACTGACTGTTCATTGTTGAGAAATGTGTTAACAAACAATATATCTGACTTTATCAAGACTGTAGCTTGCTTAGCAAAAGGAACTTTATTAAATTTGGGTTCAGTTTAACTACCGCTCAATGGATGAGTAATTGGGGCATAATAAAGGAACTAAGCTGATAAAATGAAAGATGGGAAAACAACATTAGAGAGATAAACTCGAGAGATGTTTTCATGTTAACCCGAAAATTATTTGAGGAGCTAGACGGACTGCGGGTCAGGCAATTGTTCCCCATGCTATCGTGATGGGGGATCAGCCATTACACGTGTTAATGACTCTTGTATAGTTGTGAAGTTAAGGACAACAAGGTAAAGGGGTAATGGGTATTGTGGTTGATTGTTCTACCTGGGAATCCTCCACTGTTTTATATCTTATGTATGTACTAACCTAGTTGTGGTTGCGGGGGTTGAACTTTGGCTCTTTGGTCCCGCCTCTCAACCGTCAATCAACTGATGTACAGATTCCTGAGCCTACTGGGCTCTGTCATATCTACATTTGAAACTGTGTATGGAGTCAGCCTCCACCACATTATTGCCTAATGCATTCCATTTATTAACTACTCTGACACTGAAAAGTTCTTTCTATAATCTCTCTGTGGCTCATTTGGGTACTCAGCTTCCACCTGTGTCCCCTTGTGCGTGTACCACATGTGTTAAATAAATGTATGTATGTATGTATGTAAGGGGAGAGAGGGGAGGAGAGAAAGAAGAAGAGAGAGAGAAGGAGAGAGAGAGAGAGAGAAGGAGAGAGAGAGAAGGAGAGAGAGAGAAGGAAGGAGAGAGAAGGAGGGAGAGAGGAGAGAAAGAGATGAAGACCGAGACAGAGAAATAGATTTAGACAGAGTCAGGGAGAGAATGTTAGACACAGAGACGGATAGATAAGGATATGCAAAGTCAGTGAGAGAATGACAGAGATAGAGCAAGGAAAGAGACAGAGATAGGCTGACAGAGAATTGCAGAAACGAGGAGAGGCAGAGACAGAGGGACAGGGAAGGAGCCAGGGACAGGGACAAACGGACAGGCCAGAGGAGGGACGGGGGAACAGGGGGGGGGCAGGGGACAGGAGGGAGACAGGGACAGGAGGGGGACAGAGACAGAGGGACAGGGTTAGAGAGGGGGGCGGGGGACAGAGGGAGGAGAGGGGGCAGGAGACCAAGAGAGAGGGGACAGAGGACAGACAGGAGACAGAAAGAGTGGGCAGAGGGACAGAGAGAGGGACAGGGACAGACACGAAGAGGACAGGGACAGGGGACAGAGGACAGGGGGCAGAGATAGGGACAGGGGGAACAGAGATGGATAGGGGGACTGGAGGAAAGGGAGGGGGACAGATGAAGGACAGAGGACAGAGAAAAGAGGGCAGGGGGACAGGAGAGGTACAGGGGACAGAGAGATGGACAGGGGGACAGAGATGAACAGGGGGACAGAGAGTGACAGGGGGGAC
The DNA here is from genome assembly GCA_020271785.1 of Procambarus virginalis. Classification (NCBI taxonomy): domain Eukaryota; kingdom Metazoa; phylum Arthropoda; class Malacostraca; order Decapoda; family Cambaridae; genus Procambarus; species Procambarus virginalis. The sequence continues at coordinate 9,153 of WNGS01039110.1, forward strand.
AGAGAGATGGAAAGGTGGGTACAGAGAGAGGAACAGGAGGACAGAGAGGAACAGGGGGACAGAGAGAGACAGGGGGACAGAGAGAGGGACAATGGGATAGAGAGGGACAGGGGACAGAGATGGAAAGGGGGGACAGGGGACAGAGAGGGGGACAGAGAAGGGACAGGGGGACAGAGAGGGGACAGGGGGGAAAGGGATCGGGAACAGAGGACAAAAAATGTGGGCAGGGGGACAAAGTGAGGGACAGGGGGACAAAGATGGACAGGGGGACAGGAGGAAGGGGGGAGATGTATGTATGAGGGGGAATGTTTGCGAAAGATGGAGAAGGGGGTATTTAGAACGGTAAGTTACAGAGGGGGCAACTAAGGCGCATCATTGAAAAGCAAAAGAGCATCATTGCAATAGCAGGAGCCACGACATCTTCAGCCTGCGTTGTTGAGACATTGTCATTAAAGCGGTGTCCAATAACAGTATCTTCAGTATTTAAGCGATACCTTTAAAAATACTGGAAATATTGAAAGACATTAATCCAGATTAATTAATAGTACAGCTTCTAGCTCTACAAGCGGCAATATAAAATAGAGAATAGGCGATTGTTTTCACTCATAGTGTAAAAACCCACGGACCCACCCACCGCTGAAGCCGTAAATGCCAAGACATTACTTCCGTTTAAAATTAAGCCGGAAAAATCCTCAGGTATCTGGAGGATGTGGGAGCCCTTTGATCAACCGCCGACTTCCTGCCCGTCGAGGCCATCTGTGATGGCCTCGACGGGGCCATCAGCCTCAGTGTGTGCCCTCAGCCAAATTCATGTGAAACATGTATGTGTGTGTATTAAATATTTTAATTATTATTTCCAAGATTTAGCTGTTAGCTCTTGGACCCCGCCTTTCTAAGCGTCGGTTGTCTAATGTACCGTCTCTCGGCCTCTTTTCCTCCATCATATTTAAACAACATATATTTTTATCTAACACACACACACCCACCCCAGGATGCAGCCTTTAGCAGCTTTCTGACTTTCAGGTTCCTATTTACTGCAAGGTGAATAGAGGTATTAGTGTGTGTATGTGTACTCACCTAGTTGTGCTTGCGGGGGTTGAGCTCTGGCTCTTTGGTCCCGCCTCTCAACCGTCAATCAACAGGTGTACAGTTTCCGAGCCTAATGGGCTATCATATCTACACTTGAAACGTGTATGGAGTCAGCCTCCACCACATCGCTTCCTAATGCATTCATTTGTCAACCACTCTGACACTAAAAAAGTTCTTTCTAATATCTCTGTGGCTCATTTGGGCACTCAGTTTCCACTGTGTCCCCTAGGCGTGTGCCCCTTGTGTTAAACAGCCTGTCTTCATCAACCTGTCGATTCCCCTGAGAATCTTGAATGTGGTGATCATGTCCCCCTAACTCTTCTGTCTTCCAACGAAGTGAGGTTTAATTCCTGCAGTGTGAATTACTTCCTGTGTGTGTGTGTGTAATTACCTAAGTGTAATTACCTAAGTGTAGTTACAGGATGAGAGCTACGCTCGTGGTGTCCGTCTTCCCGCACCTTTGTCATATAACGCTTTGAAACTACTGACGGTCTTGGCCTCCACCACCTTCTCCCCAACTTGTTCCAACCGTCTACCACTCTGTTTGCGAAAGTGAATTTTCTTATATTTCTTCGGCATCTGTGTTTAGGCCAGTTATATCTATGACCTCTTGTTCTTGAAGTTCAGGTCTCAGGAAATCTTTCCTGTCGATTTTATCAATTCCTGTTACTATTTTGTATGTAGTGATAATATCACCTCTTTTCTTCTGTTTCTAGTTTTGGCATATTAATGCTTCTAACCTTTCCTCGTAGCTCTTACCTTCAGTTCTGGGAGCCACTTAGTAGCATGTCTTTGCAACTTTTCCAGTTTGTTGATGTGCTTCTTAAGATATGGGCACCAAACAACAGCTGCATATTCTAGCTTTGGCCTAACAAAACGTCATGAACAATTTCTTTAGTATATCCCCATCCATGTATTAAAAAGCAATTCTGAAGTTAGAAAGCATAGCATAGGCTCCTTGCACAATATTCTTATGTGGTCTTAAGTGATAGTTTTCTATCTAGAACCACCCTAGATCTCTTTCTTTATCAGAGTTCTTTAAAGATTTCTCAAATAATATATAGGTTGTGTGGGGTCTATGTTCTCTATTCCACATTCCATAACATGACATTTATTAACATTAAATTCCATTTGCCAAGTGGTGCTCCATATACTTATTTTATCCAGGTCTTCTGAAGGGCATGACAATCATCTAAATTTCTTATCCTTCTATTATCTTAGCATCATCAGCAAACATGTTCATATAATTCTGTATACCAACTGGTAGATCATTTATGTAGACATAAACATCACTGGTGCAAGAACTGAACCCTGTGGTACTCCACTTGTGACATTTCTCCAGTCCGATACATTGCCTCTGATCAACAGCCCTCATTTTCTATCAGTCAGAAAGTTTTATCCATGTTAGAAGCGTACCTGTCACTCCTCCAATATTTCCAGTTTCCAGAACAACCTCTTATGTAGAACTCTGTCGAAAGCCTTTTTAGGTCCAGATAGATGCAGTCAGCCCAACCATCTCTTTCCTGTAATATCTCTGTTGCTCGATCATAAAAACTGAGTAAATTCGATACACAGGATCTACCAGATCGAAACCATACTGTCTGTCTGATATTATATCATTTCTCTCCAGGTGTGCTACCCATTTAGTTTTGATTATTTTTTCCATATTTTGACTATTACACTTGTCAATGATACCGGTCTATAATTAAGGGGGTCTTCCCTGCTTCCACGTACGTGTGTGTGTGTGTGGTGTGTGTGTGTTGTTGTGTGTGTGTGTGTGTGTGTGTGTGTGTGTGGTGTGTGTTGTGTGTACGTGTGTACGTGTGTGGTACGTGTGTCGTGTGTGTGTGTGCGTGTGTGTTTGTGTGTGTACTCCTAGTGTGGTTTGCGGAGGGTCGAGCTACGGCTCTTTGATCCCACCTCTCAACTGGCAATTAACTGATGTA